>JAOXYL010000050.1:13393968-13404819 GCA_028564955.1 Terapon puta | reverse complement strand
ACTGAATCTGTGTGTTTGTGTAGTCCCCAGGCTGTGCAGAACAAGGCTAAGGACGACAAAGTGCTTGCACAAGAACCTCTCAATGGCACAGCTAGTGATACGGAAAATGGTCCTGTGCTGGGCTCCATCACTGACGGTGTCACAAAAAGGCCAGATGTGGTCTGTCAAATCACGTTCACTGCACTAGTTCCTGCAAAACCTTGCCGCAGTGAAGCTCCTAAGCAGGCCTCCTTGCACCCATGTGGTAGGAAATATTCACCTGTACACCTGTCACGTCCTGTCACACTCCATTTGCAGTAACACCTTCTAAGTGGATTTATGCTTTTAATTTGCAGAAGTCAACCAGCCCAAGATGAACAAAATGAACAAAGAACTGCAACAATGTGACCCCAACATGAAAAATAAGTTTTTCTGTTGCTTCCTTGTCCCTGAGGATGGCTCATAGCAAGAGTAAAATTTGTGAAACTCACTCTGTCAGACTTAGTTCAGTCTCTGTTTAAAATTTAATTAGGCTTGGCTATTAAACTCCATTGTAAATATTATGTCCAATCCTTCCTGTGATGTCCCTTTAGTCTTTATGTGTGTTTTCCTTCGGATGTCAATGTCAAGTCTGTGTGTTAACTTGTTGTTTCTACCACTGGTGATCTACAAACTCTGGTGCTTAGTATTTAAGTACTTAACGTGTGGATAACATACAAGCTTCAATCCATTTGATTATTAACTGTGACCTTTATACATTTTTCATCCATCTACTTGATACAATTGAGGACTTGAAATGCCAGGGAAAGTATACATTCAAGTACTGGATTGTCTATTGCATAAGAGGGGTTGGTGGTATTGCCACGATGAAAGTGATGTGTGTGAAAAAGATGTCTCTGTGTGGTAGGTATGGGTAACCCTTACCCTTACACTCCTGTACCTCCTGCCAGAAACCAGAAGACTGAAGAGTGTGTGCTGGGGGTGGGAGGGGTCAAGATGCTCTTGATGGTGGTGGTGTAGAACGTCCTCTGCGACCTCCCAAACTTCCTCAGTCTCCTCAGGAAGTACTGCCGTTGATGAGCCTTCTTGACCAGCTGAGCGTCATCACAGGTGTTGACGCCCAGGAACTTGAAGCTGCTGACACACTCCACCTCAGAGTCCCTGATCAGAGGTTGGTGAAGCCTCCTCTCCCTCCTGATGTCGAGGACCATCTCTTTGGTCTTGTCCGTGTTCAGGGTCGTTTCATCAGTGAACTTCAGGATGGTGCTGTCCCTGTGTAAGGCGACGCAGTCATATGTGGATAGTGAGTAGAGTATCGGACTGGGAACACATCCTTGGGGGATGTGAGTGTTCACTGTTCTTTTGCCAGACAGACTGTGGCCTGCCAGGGCGAAGGTCCAGCAGCCAGTTGCAGAGAGTCGAGTTTAAGCCCAGGGGAAACAGTTTGGTCATGAGTTTGTGGCAGATAACTGTATCAAAAGGCTGATCTGTAGTCAACAAATAGTATCCTGAAGTATGAGTCCTTATTCTCTAGGTGGGAGAGGGCCATGTGCAGTGCTGCAGATATTATATCTTCAGTGGATCTGTTGGTGCAGTGGGCGCATTGAAGGAGATCCAGTGTTGTAGGAGTAATGTGCTGAATGTGAGCCGGCACCACTTGCTCAAAGCACTTCATAATGATTGTGGTACTGGCCTGTAGTCATTCAGCGTGGTGCCTGGACTCCTCTTGGGGACTGGGACAATGGTGGTGGATTTAAAGCGGGTCAAGACTATATGTATTTATTTTAGCTGAAGAGCTTATAGTTCACACCTAACAACACAGAACTCATAGGGAAATTATTATTATGGGACGTGGACCAAGACAGTGGCATTAAAAGCTGAGAATCTTCAAGTGTGAGGCGCCTGAACTAAACATTTTAAGTGCTATCTTGTGGACAGGCCTGAAAAAAAGCACAAATTCACACTATTCACAGGTATATTTATTCATTCAGAATTGCAATCTTTAAGTTTTGTATTTCTTCTGCATGACCTCCAAATGCAACATAAAGTTGCACTCATGGTGGTTTGCAAGATTCACTTTACAAATGAGCTTTATTGGCAGGTGTCTGTGCTTCTTACCATGTGCTCAGAGCCTTCACAGACACAGGTTATGAAACTGTGGCGGTTCCTGGGCTGGCGGCCTCAGCAGTAAAAAAAAAAATGTCTGCTGAGGTATTTTCTGTGGTGCAGAATAGACATGGAAACAAAACGGTCCTGTGACACCAAACGCACCGCATGACCGCATTTATTACGCTTTATCGTATGCTTTTATTCTGAAGGACAGGAAGTCCGTCTGTTGACGCTGCTAACGGTAAAAAGAAAAAAAAGAGCAGTCTGAGCCCAGAAACAACAAACACCGAGACCGGACAGAGGGGCTGCACCTGCCCGACAGACCGTGGGTGAGGATTTAATTTATGAAAACACAAGACAAACATCTTTGTTGCGGCTCGTCGCGGTTTTCCGGACTCGTTTGCGTGCAGTAAAACTACTTGTGTCAGCGGTGTCATATACCGGCGCAGCTAACGGGGACGCTAGCTGTGTTTACCCCTGACAGGTTGGTTTCTGTTTAAAATATATTTTTTAAAAAACTTTGCAGACACAGGCAGATATCGTTTAATTTGTGTGGGTAGGACCTGGTTCGGTCACATTAACAAACCACCTGACGAGAAAAAAGTAGCTCGCTCGGTTTTGTATTGTACCGCTTATCTGCTTTTATTTTCTAAAGCTTTGTCGATTCATCAAGCTCGCGTTCGATCCGGTGGGTTTTCTCTTCTCTGGTGGCTCCTTCGGGTGTCTTATCTTATTTGCAGGCATGTGACCTCACACGCGTCCCTGACACGCCTGCTTGTGTCTGTGCCCGCTCAGATGCCTCTCATTCCCCTGTTTCCCTCAGATTTGCCGCTGATTAGGGAGACACCATGTGGGAGTCACATGAACGGCGAGGATGAGGCCGAGACAACGAGGGGACAGCCTGAGGAGAGAGCCTCTGCACCGCGTCCGCCATCCGGAGGGGGTTTGCTGCCTGTGAAAGCTCTCCCACCACCATCATCACCACCACTACTGCACAACAAGAGCCCTCCCCTCCTCTCTCTCTCTTTTTGTTTTGTTTTGCTTTTTCCTGTTCCTGAACATATGCAATGAACAGCACCACTCAGCCCCCTGACACCACTGATGGGGATGCGGCGGTCGGCTACGTGCTGGTGCCTTTCCTCCTCATCACCATCATTGGGATCGCTGCGGCTGTGGTGAGTGGTTTGTTTTGTCTTTAGCAAAGTCAATGCCAAGTCTGTGACAGCATGTGAAAGGCAGCGTTAAGCGCGAGAGGCTCGCTCATGTCATGTCTTTTTGTCTCCTGCAGGTCATGTATATCCGCAAGAAGAGGAGGTGAGACTTTTCGTGTGTGTGTGTGTATTGATTGATTTCGTGGCACAGTGCTGTTCTGATAAACCCTAACGTCGTCACCTCTGTGCCTCTGTTTGATTTGTCGGATCGATGTTTGATTTCCCCCCCCTCCCGCCCCCCTCTGTGTGTCGTCTATCAGAATCGACAGGCTCAGGCATCAGCTGTTGCCGGTCTACACGTACGACCCGTCGGAGGAGCTCAACGAGGCCGAGCAAGAAATGTTGTGGAAGGAGGAGGACACAAGGGTATGGTGCACTGCTGGTTTTTCATGTTTTTTTTTTTTAGTTTTGTCTTCTGTGGGGCTGTCTTACCTGCAAGTAGGACCAGTGGTTTGTGTTAAGTTTGTTGCTTTTTGTCCCTGTGCAGCTCTCTTTAACTCTGTGGTTATTCATGGTTGCGCCACTCACTCTTCACACCGCCACAGTTCCTCAATTGGTTAGACACTTCCTCTGACACACAGAATTATAGCACAGCAATAAAGTTTACTACTACTACTGGTAGTAATATACACATGTTGCAGAAGTTGTTCTGTTAACAAATCCCTCACAGGAGCAGACAGGGGCAAGTTTCACTAAACAAATGTTTCAAGCATTTATAGTTCCTGAAAACTGAATCTTTATTAGTACGTGCATGTGTTATCAAACCAGAAATGTCTCTCCCCTATTTAAAGCTCATCTGATAATTCTGGTGGTACAAATGCACGAGTCTCAAAGTAGGCAGACTGGAAATAAATAGTCATGTCCAGAAAAACGTAAAGAAAATATGTTATTGACCTGGGTCGTTCAAGTCAGAAATCTTGCACCGCGTCATGAGGAACACTAGGCGGCGACATTGACCAAGTTTCTCATTAAGATTTACCCCAGTGTGAAAATTTGACATTAGCAGAACCCATCGAATCAAGTTTTGTATTGTTTTCAGGGCCTTTCATTAAGGGCCATCCTTTTCAATGGTCAGTTCACCCAAATCACATGATAAACATTTTATCACAGACTGCGACCCAGTTGTTCTGATTTTATCTACCAGGAGATTTTTAGAGAGAAGGTCAACTGAATTTCATTAGTGATGGTTTAAAAAAAAAAACCCTCAAAAAACACGACTTTCCAGAAACTGTGTCCCTGTTTCTGAGGATCATCCCTTTCAAAGGTTAATGTTCATGTTGAGGTCTGAGAATGCTGTTTCTGGAAAGATGTTTTTTACTCTCTTTTCCAACATCATAAAGCTTAAAATATGATTTGATACTAATAAATGAGCTGCGGGAGTATGTAAAAAAAAAAAAAAAAAATCGTTTACTCCCTGACTGGTAAACTGAACTGCATGCATTTTATGCCCTCAGGTTATACAAGGTTGGGCCAGGAGTTATCAACAGCGGCGCCCACTTCTGACCAAAGACGTCAATGCATGATGGCAGTGAACCACGGCACTGAGCAACCTCCAGCCGCAGAGATCAGTTGTTTGCGTAGTCTTGCACAAGACTTCCTCTACTTTGTTTTTCTTTGCTACCATTTGCCGTTATCTGACGCCAATCATGTGTGCCTAACACACAGTACCTTAAACTTATTTATTTGAAATTTATTTATACAGATGTTTTACTGTGGTATTCAGTGACACGGCTCCAGACGTAAGAACAGTGAGCTCTATCGAAGGATACAGGTTTCTGAAGGTTTACCCTGTTGTTTACATTCAGTGTTGTTGTGGGCCACCTGTGGCAAGCAGTTATGTTCCGGTGGGTTGCATCAGGCATTTGTACTGACAATGATTTTTAGGGGCTGTGTTCACAGTGTGGTAAAAGTATGACTGTTCTGCACTAGATCTAAATCTCCCCTCCCACTGTGATCATTGCCTGGATAGGTTTTGCCGTGTGGAGGCTGTTTGCGGTGCTTTGAAAACAAATATAGCTTCTTTGATACGTTTTAGTTTTCACATTTGTTGACATGAAATCCTGCAATATCACTTCCAAAAATAAGAGTTTTAAAATCAAATTTTCACTTTGATGAAGATAGAAATAGCTGTTAAAATGAGTTTGGGTTTTAATTCAGTTTCACTTTGAGTCAAAGGGTTGAACATACTTTGGTTTTAATTTCCTTTCTGAATTTAACAAGCCGCCCGACTATCCGGATCTTTTATGTGTTGTTTTTTTTTTGCCAAATCCTATGACTCTTATCAATGGCATGAGAAGCCAGATATTTGAATAACACCAACCTCCGCTCATCCCCAAAATGAGTTGTGACTAGTGCCCTAAATATGTCCCGTCTGTGAGGCATGGCACCAGCACAAATTTACCTCGAGTCTGCTCAGACGAATGCCATAGATCTGACTGTATCAAGCACTCAGGAAACCTTGCGCTTTTTTCCCCCCTCTCTTGATGAATTGTAACCTTTCCTAACCTTTATTTGCCTTGCATTTTTGAATGTAAACCAAATACAATAGGACAGTAGAACTCTTCTTGAAGAGGGAACATGTGTTGTATTGGTTGTGAATAGAAATGTCTTGAACAGATAATGCCTAACCTTGATGTTATCGGGTATGACATCTAGAGGTACTTCACAATAAGCTTTTACATAGATGTTTAGCATTTTCCTGGACCTCAAAACGTCTCTACCCAAGAACATATTTTTCGGTGCTCCCCAGTCATCTTTCCATCTCACACTGATCATTTTCTAGAGACGTTTTCATTATGTGAAACACCGCTGTGGGTGTGGTCACAATTTCAATCATGACATTGATTTTTGCACTGGTGAAACATTTCATTGAAGGTTTGCACTGGAAAAGTCAAAGAACTACTGATGTAAATATGGATTTGGCAGCATACTTATAGAGTTTTGCCCTCAGACTGTTGGACCGGTTTGTGGCTTTGACAGAACTGATAAAATGATTGAACATGTAAATAAAAGAAATACAACTTTGCCCTTGTGTTGTAATTAGCAGTTTCACTTCCTAACTAAGTTATGCACATGTTGTAGTCACAGGATTTTCACAGCCTGTAAAATCACAGGCGGTTTACAGAATTAAAACAACAGCCTTGCATGTTGCTGTTATGTAAAGGAAGTACAATAGCTTTTCTACTTTGCATGTACACGCACAACAGGGCACCACATTTATGCCAGACAGGAAAGGGAATGAAAAAGAAGAACTTCTTTTCATCTCTGCACCCATGTCAGTCAGTCTGGCTCTGTTCCTCAGGAAATAATGGGACAATTTCATTTATGTAGTAAAAGATTTAAGGTCTACACAAATAATTGTGGATACGAATCACCACATTATGCTGAAGATCAAGCATTCTTCAAGATGTACGTTTGAATTGAAGCATATTTTTGGCCTTTAAAAAATGTAACTTTTAGGCCTTTGTATGAACTCAACACACATCAAATGTTAAATTGAGAGTTTGGGTGGAAAAACTTGAAAAGGTGGATACACGCCTTAGAGACAGTGAAGCAAAATGACAAAGAAAATTCTCTTTATTGACCATTTCTGATACAAATTGTTGTAGGGCACCATAGAAATATAGACATTGTACATTTATATACGGTGTACATTAAAAAGAATGATCCCATCCTATCGAGTTTACAGTATATAAATGAACGGATGCAAGATATTGTTGGTATGTAAAAATGACAACGATTTTGTCGAGGAGCAGTTGGAGTATGATGGAGAAAGACATGAAATGACCGTTGGATGCGTATGGCGTATGGGTGGCTGTGTGCGGTAGTGCCAAACACACTGTGGCCGGCAGAACGGTTAAGTGGAAAGAGCGCCCAGTCTATCACAAACACACAAACATTTGTCCATGAAAATCTGAACCAATATTTCAGTGCACCAGAAGAGTTTTTTTTTTCTTTAAAAAGGATAAAAACACACCTGCTAATCTACCACAGTCAGCGAACACAAGTTGTCAAGCTGACAGGTCTCCCTGACTTGCTTCACACATTTTTTTAATAAACAACCTGTCTGCAAGCTCCGGTTATGAACGAGCCAAGATGTGCTGCATACGCACACACAATCGCAAACTTGGATATCTCATTACAGTCAGGTTAAAAAAAAAAAAAAAAAACCAAAACAAACAAACAAACAAAAAAAAAACAAACTTTGTAATATCGACATCTTTCCAACTCATGCCAGAGGTTACATTTAAAAACAACAGAAAACCAGTTAAATGCAATTATATGGTAAAGTAAGCTGTTGAGTGAGGTATGAAACTCCAGGTCTTGTATCGCCTGTTTGCAGTTTTCCGGGTTTCGTAACTGAGGTTGTAGCAGCTTAGGTGTGTGGAAAAACCCAGTTAAGTGGACTGTGACCGCGGGTTCCCTGACACTTAGAAATACACAAACATTTTTTTCCTGTAGCAGACAGCATACAACACACATCTTCAAAAGACTGAGAAAGTATATTACTGTACTAAATGATGACAGAAGGACCAAGCTAGGTGAAGCAGTGAGAGCTAGATGGAATGAAAAAAAAAAAAAAGAACAAAGAAAAGAAACTTACAGCCCTGTTGGATAGTAGTGCCACAAACTATCCTCTGTTACAATCAAACTCCTTGTTTGACCAATTGCAATTCGCCTTGAGTGATTGAGTGAGCGCTTGGAAACTGAGGACCGTGTGAAGACAAAGACGCCAATGTAGCGGCATTTTGTAAAAAGCTCCCTGAAGAAACGACACCGACGCTCTCAGCCTAGAACTCCTGCCAACCCCTATCCTTTCACACGTTATACCAAAAGAGATTTGAGTTTTATTAGAACATGAAAAGCAGCACACTCATGTTTTTTTTTTGTCATTTTGTTTTTTTTTTTTTCTACTTAAATGGTATGTAACCCGAAGGAACACGACAGTAAGTCCGATCAGACTATTCCGATTTACTAACGATACACTTTACATCCTTCCCCAAACTACGCGCCGAGGACCGCAAAGGAAGTTTGATGAGCGTTAACTACATGGGGTGGGTGGGGCGGGGTAAAGGTGGTACATGTGACTCTGCTCTACTGGTCAGAAAAGGGGAGGGTGAAATCAGTTATACAGGTTAGAAGTGGAGGGAAAAAAAAAAAACAAAAACACAAAAACAAAAACAAACATATACCATCAGTTACCTATTGTCACTCTAAACGCTGAAGCTCAACTCCATCTATAATACGACGCAATTGATAGGTTAACCACCTCACACAAACAAAACAAAACAAAAAAAAACAAAACAGCAAGTATAGGTAAAATTCACCTTTGTCCAGTACAAAACATGGAGAAAAATCTATATGCCCTACCATCTCAGATGCGGGTACAAACAGATAAGTAAAATTAAGCAGAGAAAAAATGTCCTACAAACCATCTTTCGGGGAAAAAAAACGGAAAATGTCCGGGCTCCACGGAGCGCTCTTTTGTCCAGTATAAAAGACTTGTGATAACATGACATGTAGAGAAAAGGGCTGTTACCTTTCATGTAATTCTTAGATCTATGCATTGAGCAAGGTCCATCGTTCTATCCAGTGCTGTTGCATGATATTTGTACTGTGTTAGCCCTCCTCTTTTTTTGGCAAAAGAGGGCTTTTGTCGTGAAAACAGTGGTCATGTGGTGGCACTGGTGTTGGAGATACAGCCCAGTTCTGGTTAACAGTAAGTCAGTATGTTGAGTGAGGTAGCATGCGTTGTGGATTACTGGTCCTCTTCCTCTTCCTCCTCAGATGATTCCTGGGACGCCTTTTCTTCCTTCTCCTGTGACAAGAGGAGAGGGGGAGAAGATTGGTGGTGGTGGTGGTGGGGGAGGCAGAAGAAAAGTCAGGCCTCAACTACACCCACAAGGAAAATGCCATCAACATTCAGCAACAATAGCTGCCTGTGATTCATGTCTCAACGTGACTGTTTTCACTTTTCATAGTCCTGAGCACCAGCATGAGAAAAAAAAAGCAAGTAAAAATGTTATTATAAATCTCTTTGATAAACCACTGCGGCATGAAGAACACCCAGGGGAAGGGTGAGCCATCTGTAGTGAAAAGTGATTCATAAGAGTGGTGAGTCACAATGAGGCATCCTGCTTCTTTTTTTTTTTCTTCCCCTTGCCTTTTCCTCCTCACACTCACTACAGCCCAAACATGTTCATTCATAAAAATGAGAGGGATAGTTAGGAGGGTAACTTTGGGTCATTCCATTCTGTGACTAATTCAATCCAGACTTCGTCCAGAGTACGCCCTAACCACTCATGCACATGACAGTATGTTACTACAAGACCGCAATTTCTTCCTGGATTAAAAAACGTGCTTTTTTGACCCGCCGTACGCAAGCCCGGCAACTCGTTTTACAGTCATAGAAAAGAAAAAAGGAGTGAAAAAAGTTTGGCTAAGAAGAAAATTATCATGCAGGTTGAGATCCGGGTTAATAATAAAACAGAATTACAAAAACAACCAGGTAGCGGCCTTTTGTAACCCAGAAGCTGTTGAACCAAAATAGCCGCGATGAGTAAAAATGACTCGTCCAAGAGGAAGGGGGCAGGCCGGGGGAAATTAGGGAAATGCAATTTTGCTGTGCGGACAGTCATACCAATCATAATTCAATTGGGGGAAGAGGAACAAATGCGAGCACTGATGTTACACTGTTCGTCTCTTACCTCCTTCTTGGGTCTTCCCCTGCGCTTCCCCCCTGCAGACGGGGCCGCTGTCGCCTTCTGTAAAAGAAAAAAAACACGTGTACAGAGGGTTTAAAGACAAATAAATAAAATTAAAACAGGAGAGCAACCACAGGTGGGGCAGGACAAGGCACTTTCGTTGTAACCTCTGCGGCTCTGTGACCTGCTAATTTGCTCAGTTAAAGTTTTTTTTTTGGTGGCAGGGGAGGGAATAAAAAAAAAAAAAAATCAGTGCAAATCTGTGCAATCAACTCGCCATGTCTCCACAGAGCTCTGCCTGGAGCTGCCTGCAGGTGGCAGTGGTGCTTCTGGATTGAGACAGATGGAAAGGGGGCATTGGGTTCATTGGCTATTATCTGGAAGGCCGACAGGAACTGCACACAGGGCACTCCAGTTCGCTGGCCACCTGGTCTGAGGCTCAGAGACAGCTGGTGGAACTGAGCGGAGACACAAACCCTCTGTAGCTCGGCCCTCGCTGCTGAACCTATATCATACATGTATGCGCGCTCCGCTCCGCTCTACCCTCCCTCCTTCCCTTCTCTCTCTCTCTCTCCCCCTCTCGCTCGCTCCCTTTCCCATACATAGCAGCGAAGACAGAGCGCACGGGGGAGCTGGAGGGTTGGGGCGAGGGAGAAAATCAGTTGTTGCTATGGAGACGCCAGGCAGAGAAGAACTAGGGCTGTGTGCTGGGTGGGGGCGGAGGGGTGCTTTAGTGTCAGCTTGGAAACAGTCTTGCGGCCTCTGCACCTGCACCGCACTGTGCATGACAAGCTGCAGGAAGCTGGAGGACAGGAAGTACAGAGTGAGCATCACTCAAAAAAAAAAAA
>JAOXYL010000050.1:13373285-13386588 GCA_028564955.1 Terapon puta | reverse complement strand
GGGGGGGGGGGGGGGGGGGGGGGGAGGAAAGAGAGAGGGGGGGAGAAAATCCATTGGGAAGAGAGAGGGAGAGGGAGAGAGAGAGAGAGAGGAAAAAGTGTGGGAGCAGTTGAAAGGCAAGGTGGTCAGAGATGGGAACATGTGTGTGGGTGTGTTTTATACTCCTGCGAGGGGGCGGATGGAGGTTAGTGGGCGGAGGATGGGATGGGATGGGATGGATGGAGGGGGTGGACGGGGGTGGGATGGATGGAGGGGGCGGCTGATTCAGTGCGCTCGTGAGTAGTATCTGACTCACACAAACACAGGAAGTAGCGCGTGCTGCTTGTTTAGAGGGAACGCGGCGCTGTATTTACGCCATCCTCCTGTAAGCGGGGAATAATGGGCGCTCCTCTCACACCACCCAAATTTCACCTCAGTCGGTCGCTGAGTCAACACCCCCCCTCCTCTTTTTTCAAATAGTTTCACTTCCACATCCTGAGTTTTTTTTTTTTCTTTTTTGGATCCAGCGGGTGCATCAGTCATACTGTGACTCAAGCTTGTGTAATTTCTCAGGGTGAAAACAGTGCCATATTTGCAACTTCCTTTGGCAACCACAGCCTTAACATGCCAATAGGTCTATATTTTTATGTTTTATTTTCATTCATTTAAATTTTTGTTTGTGTCTGTTCTGTTAGAATCATTGGCTCTGGCACACTTGTCGCCTTACGTAATTTATATTCAACCTCCAATCTCAAGAGAAAGAAAGAATCAGTGGTTCAGTGAAGGTTTTGCACGTCAAGGTGCATTCAAAATGTTCTACGCATTTTTTTCTTCAGCATTGTTACCATAAAGTGCATTCATCCCTGGAGGCAAGGCCTTCTTGCGAGGTGCCTCCACAGGGAGGTCAGAGGCCAGTCAGGGTCAGCCACAGTGCAGCACTCCTCAAAATGACAGCAATGACACATCTACACTGCAACAGATTTAAATTTATATATACACACACACACATAGCAGTGTATATATACATTATATATATATATGTATATATATATATATATACATACATATATATGTATATATATATATATATATATATATATATATATATATATATATATACATACATATATGTATATATGTGTGTGTGTGTTTATTTTAAATCCTGAACACTAGGTTAATATATTTTGTTACTGTGAAAATGAATCCCTAAATCTTTCTTGTTTTACAAATGTTGTGTTGAATTATTCATGTACCTGTAGATGTGGAGTAAGTATCTACAGTCAGCGTTAATGCCGGCGAGTCTGCTGTCTTTCACCAATAGGTGGCAGACACAGTTCAGATTTGCAAAACAACATTCAGGCCAACACCATGTGACATCTTTGAGAAATAACACCATCTTGTGGCGATCCTTGTACATGAATAGCACTTGTGTGGATGTGGAATGACAAAGTAGTTTGGGTTAAAATCTTTCTTGTGGCCTCTTATGTGTCGATGGGGAAAAAAACAACAACAACAAGTCGAACAAGAAGCACCTCTTTTTCCTCGTCCTACTTTGAACAGATCTTCTCAGGACACGTACATCTCTGTTTAAGTGTTGTCGAGTTGATGCCCGCCGCCCCTGCACGTGAACACACCTCAGCTCTCCTGGCAGCCGAGTACACGGGCGACCATGTCCAGCAGAGGGTAGTCTTACCCTGAGGAAATCCGTTCAGCTCCAATTCCTCACCTGAATATGAGGAGCAGCGGGTCTGCTGTCACTGTGAAATAAAGACAATGCAGTAAACGTGAATCAATACAGCAGGTCATGTAAAAATCACTGTGGCAGGATGATCCATCCAATCAAAACTATTCGTTGAGAGCCCCAGGAATTTCGAAAGGTGTTAATATATAATTACGGCTATTAAAGGAACACAGTTTAGCAGGTAGCTTCCCCTTTTCCACACTCTGCAGTGTGATTTAAAGCTTGCCCTCTAGAAATGACAATCAGAGGCAGCCAAATTAAGTTACTACTTAATTCAACTGACCTGCGCCAGGTCTAAATCCAACTTAAGTAGAGAAAGCAAAGGAGCTCTGTCAGTCTGACGGATGAGTGTGTGTTCAGAGGAGTTGGGAGGGGTAATAGATGAGAGTCACCTTGGTGACAGTGCATCTGGAGTTTTAGAATTCACACTGCCCCCCTATGTCTTACCTGATTGATCAAAAGGGAAGGGCCCCGCCTGCCCATTTTGGGCCTGTCACATCCCCCATGCAGCAGCTGCACTCCCCGGAGAAGGCGACTGGCCTGGGTTGCATCTGTGCCGGTTACTTGTGGGGGCGATCTGCACAGTTTTATCACTGTTTTTATTTCCATTGGGAGCCGAGAGCAGATTCTCTCGGCACAGTGCTGATGTGATGACCACAACAGCAAATAAGAGCCGTGCTTTACAGTTGGGGAAAAGGTTTACAAACTCCCCTACAAAACAGGTGCTAGGCTCAGCTGCAGAGCTGAGTCACTTCAGCATTTGTCTTATTGATTGCATTTTGACTGGCATTCCCCTGTCAGGCAAATTGGAAAGAGGGCACTCTTGTCTCCTGACCAGAGTAAACGGAATTTGGAAGAACAAATAGTGGCCAGACAATGACATTTTAAGAATATCGCCAAAAACTTTTTGTAAAAGGAAATACAGCTTTCAGCTTGCCTTGTTTTTGACAAAACCACACTTTCATTTAAAGAGGCACTCCAGAGATTTAGTCATTTACTGCCAGAAAGTTTGGAGACTCACAAGAGACAGATTTAAAAACATGAATATTCAAAATCGAAGCAGCAGAGAAATATCCTGACTGTTTGCCTTTAGAAAGGTTTAACCTCCAAACCAATTGATCCTACACTTCCCATAATGCAACTCAATAACGTCCTTCAGTGATTAAACAATTAGTTATTTACTTTGGACTTCAGAAAGCTATTCCAGAGCCACAGATTACAATATGCGACTGTTTTCAGTTGTTGAACACAGACAGACCAGAAGGGGACTGGGGTGTTAAATGCCAGTAGCTGCTAATGTAACCTTGAGCACAGATGAGGAACAGGCTACAGACGCCTGGCAAACTCTCTTCTCTCTAATGCCATACATCCCCAGATCTTTTTTCGGCCTTGTACTCTTCAGACTCAACTGATGCAGACTCAAGTGGCAATTTGTCAGACTTGGTATATCTCCCCATGGAGCCACAAAAGGCTTTCTGCAACTTTTTATTTCCACATATGCAGCAGCTCTCCCCAAGAAACAGATTTTTCTTTGATGTGCAAAATCGGCGGAGCCCTCCTTTAAATCACATGACGCAATCGTCTGGTAAACGGCACATCAACTTCTTTGTCCTTTTCCAGTGTCTAGACAGGCTGCAAAAGAGAGGCAGGGCAGCTTTTAGGTAAGTGTGCTGTGCTTGGAGCCTGCAGTCCAGCTGTTGTAACTGGGAAGTCCCATTGTGGTGTCTGAAGTAATATCAGCTGACAGATCCCCTCTCTGACACCAGGATGTCCGTCTCTGGCCTTGACCACATCGCAGTGTTCGGTATCCTGTGTAAGCGGGTGTCAGGTGGCTGCCTATTGATGAATGATTAGAGTTGCTGAGGATGGACTGTGGCGCTGCCACCCGCGGGGGTCTAGGTGAGACGGATGGGCCCATTTGTAATGCAGAGGGGGCCCCACTGCTGCATTAACTATTTAAGTGTGGTTATCTCAGTGTAATGGTACGCCAGCAGCACAGAAACAAACTACAGCAAGAGAAGGGGGTAATTCTAATGTTGATGTATGGGACCTGCTTCTGTGGATTATAGGGTCCACACTCTGATCCTGACTGATTATCTGTGAAATGTCACACGTGTTTGAACACGGAAATGAATGAAAACAATCTAATCTGGCGTTAGACTGCAGTACCGGCCCCAACACATTACAGTATATGATAGATGCCCGACATCATAGGAACGATAATTACACGCTTAACTCTCATCTAGGGGAATACTGCACCTTTACACTCTAAATTGGATTTAAAATGAGCTCGAGTGTTTAAACCTTAATGTCAAGTGCTATTGGCTATTGGCTTTTGGTTTACTAAACGATTCAATTAAGACTCTTCACAGTTGGTTACTCCACCTCCAAAGGACGTCTTTGTCTTAACCACACACTCTTTACTCCTCTCAGCGGGACCAAATAATTCTAACCTCAGATAAAATGGCGTAACAAGGCATGGCACCGTGGCCCGGCTTGCCAATAAGTCTGAAATGATATAGTTACCGCCGGTCTGCCTTCACAGCACAGCCAGTAAATGAAAGAAAGATGCTCGAAGTGGGGAGGGCAGAGAAATGTCCGAGGGGGCGTCACCATTGGCTGGCCCTGGTGTTTGTTTTTGCTTGCCAGCAGGCACTGTGAGGAAGTTCACTTGTTAAACTTTCTACAGATGGTCAATATCCTTATCTGTAGCCCTGCTTTTACCAGTATACGACTTGAATGCGGCGTAAAGAGGGAGAATTGATTCCACTGTACCTCTCCTCCTCTCATTTTGTCACCCCGATGCCCGTCTTGTAAATGTGCCCTCGGAGTCGATCGGCCTGAGGGATGGAGGAGCACGGGGAGCAGCCCGGTACAGGAGTGAGCCATCCATCCTCGGTACCTGGGAGTGGAGGGGGGGTTTGCAGGACGCCGTTCCACCTGCCTGCTGAATAAATCATCGCTTAGTCCATTCTGCAGCTGCAGTCCAATTAACCAAAGGGGACCCTGTGAACGCCGTTAGGTGGTATGATTAATTACACGGCACTGACAATACACACCAAAACTCACAATATCCCAAAGGGCAAACACTGAGTGCGGCTTTACTTTTGCAGATTTTAGCTTCCTTTTGAAGTATTGTTCCCTTTCATTGTGCAATATTATTATTGGAAGTTTTTTTTTTTTAACCATTTTGCTGATACGCAGCAACTAATTAAGTCTCCATCCAATGCGCGGGCCCATGCTTGAAAGCGGTAGGAGTCCTCACACACCTGCAAACAAGCATGCACGCGCCCAATTCACACATGCATAAATCATGCGCAACAGTTTCAGACTTAAGACTAAATCAACCAAATCAAATGATCAGCACAGAAAATCTTTGCCTCTTTGCTGCCAAGGCCGGCCTGTAATGGTCATTTAGGGCACAATTATTAAGCCCATGACAAAGCTCTTAGTCTTACTGCTGCGGCTCATTTAAATAGTGCCTTTAATTGAACATAAAAAAGCAGAGGGGAAGGTGGAAGGGAAAGGTTAATGGGACAGACACAAAGGGCAGACAGCAGAGGAAGTCTAGCCTTAAGTGTCACATCCTGCTTTCATCACAGCCCATACAAGGAGCCAATTAGGCTCGGCCAGTAATTAAGCCAACTCCAGAGGACTGCGCGCTGGCCTCGACTTTCTGGGGGATTAAAGCCCTCTCCAAGACTACTGCTGGTAATGACCTCCATCCCTCTATCAGCGATATGCTCACACGCTGACGTTTGACTGCTGCCACATCCAATAGAAAGGTCACAGAGGATGTAACAAATGAGAATAGAGGAAAAGAGAGACAAGGAAGTAATTGGTGGAGGGTTTGGTCAGTGGGAGAAAGACTGGCCAGCCACTGCTCATTCTTTACCAATCTCAAGACAGCAAACTATCCCTTTCTATTTCCACTAGGAGTTCGTTTTTTTTATTTTTTATTACATCAACAGGGCGAAGGTACACGTGGACATGTGACATTTCCAACCTGCTTCTGTTTAAAGGTTACATCCAGTTTCTAAGTTAAAAGCAAGATTTACAATGAAGGTATTTCTTGGGGAAATGCAGGGTTTGTTTGTGCCATCCAGACGCTTTGGTCGAAGCCAGACTTCATTTTCATTAGACTGGCAGAGCAGATACAGCGAGTAAGTCAAAACAAACAACCAGCCCTTTTAAAAATAGAAATGATATTTAATGATGTTAAAAATAGAACATATTTATTTCATTTGATCTGCACTGTGAATTTAGTGCTTTGGTTCACTCATACTGCTCCCATCAGCATCATTTTCAGCCATAGCATGAAGCTTTAGTAATTAGTAAAAAAAAAAAAAAAAAAGGAAAAAAGGCATTTTGGGCACTAAACTTATTATTTGCCAAGAGTCAGATGAGAAGGTCAATATATGTATTACCCAGTTAAAGTAAATCTGATGCTGATGGTCAATATGAAACTACAGCTGGCAGCCAGTTAGCTTAGCTTTAGCATGAGATGTAGAAACTGGTTAACAGTCAGCCTGGCTTGGTCCAAAGGTAACAAAAACCACACAGCAGCACCACTAAAACAATACACATAATATCTCTGTTTCTCTCTTCTAAACTCAAACTCTTAAATCTAAAAATAACAGCTTATTCTTTTCTCCTGTTTCTGTTTCAAATGATCTATGTGAATCATTTGGATAATGAGTTATATGAGCTTAAAATACACATATTATGGACATGGATGATAATCTTTTGTGGTAAGTTGTCATTTGAGGTGTAGACAAACATTAAAAACTCTGAGTATGTTTGACACTTATTTCAAAAGCAGCCTGAGTGTATCCATTTGAAGGAAGAGTGGTATCAACCTGCGTGTGATTTTCCGTTTTAAACAGGGATTTACTGTGAGAAGCTGCACACGGCGCAGACAGGGCAGAGGGGGATACTGGCCGGTAATGCTGCACGGTTGAATGGAAGCTGCAGTGAAAACGTTTCATGCAATTCAGTACAACAGCTCTGCTCCAATTTCAGGCGTTTATGATGTTCAGTTTTTGGAAATGTGTAAATTCAGTTTGTGGTGCTCTTGTACTGGACAGCATTATATTCTAGATGTTTCTAATTTTCAGCTCTCAGTGTAATGCAGTCCAGTCCACCAGCGCTCTTAACTGTGACCTTAAACATATCATTGCATTTACATACATTACATACATTTCACACATTGTCAACAGAAACCGAGGATTATAACCTTTGTAAAGCTTACTTTATAGCAGAGCTGTTGTACTGACTGCAGTAAATTGTGCAGGTGTGCCTAATAAAGTGCATAATGCAATCACTTAATGACACTCAGCCGATGCTACATTACCCCTCATCCTTTAATGAAACTGGTCCTGAAGCCGATTCTTTTTTTTTCTCCAAACAATTTACGCTTAATACCAAACACAAGCTGCTGAACATAGAGATGTATCCCAGCCTCTATTTATGCGAGACGAAAGAACAGCTGGGCTAATTACAGTTTGAAACCACACACAGTAGCCTCAAACAAAACACCCGCATAATAAATCAGTCTAAATATCAAAATATCGAGACATATGGTGATCTGAGAGAGTCCTGCGAAGGAATTCACTGTTTGATACTTCAAAAGGAAGTAAAAGAAAGAATGTATTATTCATTATTATTCATTGATTCAAGACATTGCAAAATAATACACCGCAACCCATTTTAAAAACAGTTTACTAAATCCTATTTATTATCCTATTTGGTACCATCCAACTTTTAAACTTTAGTGACGGCGCGGTCTCTCCAGCAGCTTCATTTCTTTTTCGCTCTGAGGCTCTCTTGAGGTGGACGCGGATGCTAACATCCAAACTGAAGCGCACACAAACACGGTACATGAAAAACGACCTGATGAAACACGCCAGCAGATGCCCGCGTGAAGTGCCGGACACAAATCCGCGCTGTAAGGCTTTCCACCGTCTCATACATTATTCATCTGTGTTGTTTCGCACCCTGTGAGAACTCACTAAGCTCAGGTGATAGCCAGTTACGGCCATCTTTAAATCCTTTGAGCCTTTGAGTTTTTTTTCTTTTCTGTTGCTGTTGACTATTAATAATCTAGATGAATAAATATTTTCATGAGCAACTATCTCGCAGGTTTCTGTCTCACACAGTTTGCAGGTTTATCTGGCACGTACCAAACATGTTTTTTTTTTTTTTTTTGCCGCTTTTAATCCTCACGCGGGCAGCTGTGGCAAGAACACAAACCAAGTTATTCTTAACACTTTAACTGTAAAGGCAGTCTTAGTTTTGATGGACTGGGGAGGAATATCACATGCAAAAGTAATTAAGATAAGCTGGAATGCTCAATGAACCTTTTTTTTTTGCATCCTCAGACCAAGCCATAGCTCTATTTAAAAATTTCCTTTGTGACCACGAGGGTACATCTTTTCATGATTATGGGATGTTACACGCACATACATTTGCATTCTGACAGAAACTAAGTCTTTGTGTATTTTGTTAATATAACCTCAAAGGTTTTTTTTTGCCGATGTAGCTGGCCATTGATAATCCTGTTGAATAAACATAATTTTCATGTGTAAATATTTTTGCCGGTTCATCTAAGGCTGCCTCCTCTCCCACACGATACAGGTTCATCTGCTATGAAATACATTGCGCCTGTGTTCTGAGTGCAGCTGCTTCTGAGGATTAAAAACCAAACATGACTTATCCTGCAACGCTGTGATTGTAGAGGCGGTTTGGTGGCTTCTCCCAGATAGGGTGTCTCAACGTATAACAATGGCGCTTGGCTGCGGCTGCAAACGTTTTCTGTGAATTGGATTACATTCACACAATGTATGGTGGGCAACACTTTCATCCTAGATAAACCGTGGCAGTGGATAAAGGCGAGGGAGGCAAAAAGGCACATCTCAGAGGGCAGAAGTGACAATTTATTTTCAAATAAAATGGGAAGTTTTTGTGCTATTTATTTATTTATTTATTTTTTAAAGAATAAAGCCTCAAAACAAGAGCGCCTCCCTTCGAAACTTCAGTTTTTGAATGAATTAAACAAACAAGATAAAACGTGTAAATGTGCTTTAAAAAGTGCTGGTAGGTGGGTCATGATTCAAGATTCAAGACTTTATCATCATGTGCAAAGCAATTACATGGAGAGGTCACTGGCAATGAATTTCTCAGGTTACAGGCTCTCTAGAAAACATTTAGAAAGAAAATACATACAAGCAAAATATACATTTTTACAACAAAAATAACATAGAAATATAGAATAGAATACAGATAATAAGGTGCAGAAGGCGCTTCAGACACTCATGGGCTAGTTGTTTCCCCAAGTTTCTAGTCTTTATGCTAAGCTAACTGGCTGTAGCCTAATGCTTAATAGATAAATGTATTACCCAAAATCTTATTTGGGAGTCATCGTTTAAATAGAGAAAAGAAAGTGATAACTTCATCCTTGGTGTCACTCCTAAGCTTTATAAAAGCCTGAGAACTTGTGATATTCCTGAACACTGAACACTGTATTGTTTTGGTTTTTTTTTTTGGTTTCCAGCCTGCTCATCAATGTTTCACCAGGATCCTTGCTGAAGTTTTGCACGATGCAATGCAGACCTGACCTGAATGTGAGAAGTGAATAATTTCATTCAAGGTTTATCATTATTTATTTTCTTGAGGCCAAGTAGCTGCATTAGTGCATTAAAATGCATTAAAACACTTGGAATCTCTCTGCAGAAGTGAAGGGGCAGGTGTGTGACGAAGGAGCAAAGCAAATTTCTGGCTTAAGACTCGGATCCCAAAATTACCCAAATGTATAATTTAAAAGTGAAGGTGCTTCTCCATGTTAAAGCCCACTATCCTTTGCACTTTGGCCTCAAAGTCACTTGGTCTGTTAGAGAGAGATGAACCATTTTAGTTTGGTCAGATTGGATGTCTCATCACTTGTGTGAGGTCGACACTATATCAGGATTTATTATTATGCTAATAGCAGCCAGTCTGAGTTGGGCATCTTTGTTGCTAGTAGCAACGCAAGTCCATAGCAGTTATAGTTTAACTCACAAACTCAGCAAATGTTGACACTTATCTTTTGTCTACTCCTTCTTTCATCATAACCTTTGGTAATTTTATAGTTAGTTTACTGCTGGCCAATCTCATCACTCCAATACCTGTCTAATGTGTTCGCACAAGGAACAATGTGACTCATTTCACAGTCCGTTCTTTGGTGAATCCATTTTGTTTCTCCCATATCTTTGGTTATGCAGTTGTTTATGGTGTGTCACTACTTGTTTTCTGACTCACAGTCTGCAGCATTGAATTCATTGTGTTTTGCTTCATTATTTTCCGTTTCAGTTGCCACCTGCTTTCTTGTGCTGTTCTTTTGGTGTATTTAGCTCACTGCAGAGGTGAGCACAACACTCACAGTGAGGGGAAAGAATAGTAGCCTGACTCACTGAACATATTTAGAAGAAACTTATTTATCACAGCAACATCAACAGAAACAGCAGATGAAGATGCATCATTTTCTGTGCTTCTCATGATGATATTAATATTTTCTTCATCAAAGTGATGTTTTTGTTTTCACAAAACAAACCATTTGCTGCCATTTTGGAAATTTATAATTTAGAGTATGAATCTACAGGTCTTTTCTTAAAAAAACTAGCTGCAATCTACAACGGGTGTTTGAAATATGTACTTTATACAGTAAATATTCAAATAGATCTTAATTTTAAAATAATCTTTGATCACTGCACATTGTTTTCTTTCATTTGAGAGCATAAGACAAAAACTCTAACAAATCTATGATATTCCATATAATACTATAAATAGCATACATTCTTTAATTTCTCTGAATACGTGAGATGCAGATCCAGTTGAGTTGATTTCATACATCAAACCACCGTATTCCATTTGCTCGTTTTGTCCGATAGACCATAAACTCAAAGAAAATACATTTCCAATCATTCAAAGCAGAAAACAAATATTTTAGAAGTTGGAACCAGCAAAAGTGTTTGTCATTTTTGCTTGAAAATGATTCAAGCGATAAATTGATTGTCACATATATTGGAGCATCAGTTTTACCAAATTTCCTCCGGAGCATAAATAAAGTACTCTGATTCTGCCGATCTGCTCATTCAATAATCATTTCAGCTAGTTTGAATGTTTTCACCTCTGCAGTCACGTTACAGCAAGTGAACTGAATGCAGTAGCATTTCATGGAAATGTACCCAACAAGAAACAATATTCTGCCATATATCAGTAAGTATTCTTTAATAAAACAATACTGCGAATCATCCAGGAGAAAATAAACAGTACTGTGGAAGCAAAAAACATGACCATCTGTCCAAAGTGAAATATGTCTCGCTGCCAGAAACTCTGCCAACATGCAGAACTGTAGATTTAGCAAAGGTAAATTGTGTGCATTTGTCTTATGCTCTGCATTTAAAAACACTGCACAAGGTCCATCTCAGGACTTATTCCCACTTTCCTCACTTGTTATGTCTTGGACATGTTTTTTTGTGTGTATGTCTTGTGCTTTGTACACATCACTGTGTTATACAGTGTTTTCCTGTGATTGATCGGTAGGCTCGATTGCTGTACAGCCCTTTGAGACATACTGTACTTGTGATGAATGGCAACACAAAGAAATTTGACTTAACGTGTTTTATTGCAAGCTGGGTGAAAGGAAGGAATTGCAAATTAAATGTTGCATCCTTTGATAAATAAACCATATATAGGCCAGTGTTGATGAAAATTATACTGTTACTAATACAAAATTTTTCAAGACAAAAATCTGCAGCAGTGTGAAACTGATAAATAATCATGCCAGGTTATGATAAAACGTTATAGAACAAATAAAAGAAGGAATAAGGGCTTTCTTTGACTGTGTGATAACAACAATATGCAGGTTCACTGAATGTCACACCATGACAAATGGATCTAATAACATTTTTGTTTGCAATCTGGGTCAAAAACTGTATGATGACAACTTTAAGTCCTATTTTTTTCTGTCTATCTTAAGTCACTGAAGCTCTAAATTGGCCATCTGGAGACTTGTCTCAAAAAGACTTTTTTTTTCATACCTGCTGAGTTTCTTTCCTTTTTCAAAGTTACACATTTATTGCTCTCACCAGTAGGTGGCAGAGTGAGCTGTGAGTGGTACATCATGTTGCATGAGAACTATCTGCAGTTGATAGTCTGAGCCCACGGCCTGCCCTAGAGGTGTGTATCTAGTGCTGCTGTACTGACAGCTTGTAAAGTTTAAAACACTGCCGACCAAAGATTTCACCATGGTCATCTCATGATTGTCAACTTTAATCTCGAACAGCCCAAAGCAGCATGGAGTAAACGGGCCTCAGGCGCTATTTGCTGCCAGCTCCAAAGGTTGTACAAACACCTCTAATGCTGCACTTGATAGAAATCCGTTGTGATGGTGAGACTATGCATTATTAGTAAGGGCTGAATGGCTTTTGCACCTTGCAGCTTGTTACTCTGCTGGATTTTGTCAATAAGTGCTCCCAAAAACGGGAGGATAATAAAAGAAAATGTCAATTGTTCATGCTGAAACAATAAACTTAAAACCAAAAAGTGCTGTGGTAGAATGGAGTAAACAAAGACACACATCAGCAGCAATAAAAGTCTGGTCTATGAGACCAATGAGGCTACTGTACTGTTAAGCAATGCTTTAATGCCGTGAAGGCCACCTGCATTTACATTTACATCTGTGGAGAGCTGCAGTGTTGCCAGGCAGGACGGCGGGCCAGACAGATCCATGGCCCGACGCCCAGAACTCTGCTGCTCTGGTCCCGAGGCTCAAACCGCCTGTCCCAACCTGACTCCCGACACAGACCCCCATCACCACCTCAACTAAGTACGGACGACTCTTTTTGTGTGTGTGTGTGTGTGCGCGGGACAGATAAACACCGGCGCTCAGCTTTCATTACTGCGGTGTCTCATTAATTGTTTTGTTGATGTTTTTGGGTTACGTAACACGTGGCACATTTCTGATCCATCTGTGATTACAGTAAGGTGCAATCACAGATGGACACTTTCATCTGCTGTTAGCAAAGTGTTGCCTAACTGCCAGCTTTGTTTACAGAGTGATTTACTGGATGTAAGGATGGGCTTTTCAGCCTTAAATGGCTCGCTTTCACTCTTCAGGGCAACGGTGAAAACACACACCTAAAGATAGCACGGAGACGAGATGTACATCTGTATTTGTTGACGAAGGAGGTGTTAAAGATGAATGTGAAACATTTCTCACCTACTCCATGATGAAAATGCACAGTAAATGTTGACGGTCAAACTACAAGCTGTTCTTTCTAATTATTTGAACTGTATATATTTTTATTCAGGACACCTGCATTGCACTTTGCCTACAATGGTGCAGTTTTACTCCCAGTAACATGTAAACTGGCATGTTCACAACTGATCATTAAAGTATGACGAGAGGCTCACGGTGTATTAATCATAAAGAGCACAGTTGTTCGTGAACATCTAAATCTTTGATACGTGCTTTGAATGTGCTGTTGCCGTTATGCTGAGTTACAGCTCTTTCCGTGCTTTTCATTAGGAGCCCTGTTAGCCTGG
>JAOXYL010000050.1:13325794-13339792 GCA_028564955.1 Terapon puta | reverse complement strand
TATATGTATATACTGTATATAGTCCATCGACCCAACTTGATAAGAAGGTCCCTCCTGGGAGTGAGCTTACATGTTCAAACATTTCTTATATACTGTGCAGTGTTCTGTAGTGCACCTCAAAATGCCTGAATTTCACAGAAGTAGTTCAACACTAAAGAGGGTTTTTACTGAGGCTATTATGTGTTTGACTGCGGCGTCCAATGATTTAAAAATGTAAGGTGAATGGATGAAAGTAGGGGTGGAAGCAATCACAAGAGACGAGAAAGTGACCTGAATCCTCTTGACTTGAGTTTTTTTTTCTTCTGCACCCACTTGGGCATTGCCACACTTTATCTGACTACATTTCCCTCAACTGGGGATAGACTGCCAGTCTGAAGGCTTTTCTGACTCGCTCCTATTCCCTTTTCCTCCCACCTGCTTCTTGAACTGAAATCAATGTTCCAGCCCTTTCATCCTCTCTGCAGATTGCCTCAACCGGAGCAGAGTCTATCAGGCACCACCAGACTGACATTTCCCTCTAGCTGCGGCACCTATGGGGGACTCCATAACTGACTCAGGCCCCCTGGGGACGGATAATCCCAGGCTAAAACCCCCAGATTCTGTGATTAATGATATGTCTAGTGCTTGTGACCCTTGTTCTCTTGCTGTGATGCCTCATGTCGAGCCCAGGGAGCTTTGTAGAGCTGACAGGGGAGACCTGTACAATTATGCACTGGCACAGCAAAGCAGCCCCCTGGCAAACATAGACAGGGCTTGACAGGACCTTTATTAGCTACAAGACATGCAATGCATATAGACTACAGTATACTGAGAAACAAAGCCAGAATGTTGCTACAATCATTTACATACTGTGTGAGCATCTCACAGTGTCCGCAAATGGTACAAATAGATTCAATCTGGGAACTTGTGCGTGGCGGAATTTTCTGTATTCATGTACACACATGTACCTTGTGAAGTGTTTCCAGTCAAGTGCATCAGATTGCACTAGATTCTTGAAGCCTGACAAATGTCTTCAATGGATTTCCTTGCTCACAGAACATTTGCAAAGTTTTTCACACCTGCATCATTTGCATCCGCATTTCCTCTTTGCCACCTTTCGTGCATGCATCTTTATGTTTTATAGCTTGTTACTGTCACCAACCAGGTATAGAAAATAGATGGATGGATGGATAGCATGTATGCTAGTCGGCAGTAAAGTTCATCGCACACTTGCAATGTACATAATGCATTAAAACTCTACGAACAATCTTTAATTTCCAATAGCCAATTCTAATTAGTGACATAGTTGACTGTACTTAATTTGTGTGTCAGGTTTGCAAAGACATGCAGGTTAAATGAAATGAAAACTCAAAACTCCCCATATGTTTGAATATCTGTACATAGGTGACTTTGTAATCTGTCTGTTTGGCTTCACTACGACAACACCAATTGTTCCTATGATGGCTGATGATTTAGTTATATATATTATCTATTCATTTTATTTTGGGGAATTTTAATCCTAGAAAATGTTTTACAATCCTTGTTCTAGGTGTGCCAGAGCTCAGTATAAAAAAACAACCTGTGTGCAAAGTTGTGCGTTAAGCTGTTTCTCAAGGTCTTACTTTCAGATGTTGTAAAAGCAGTAAGTCAAAGCCAACAGCTCCAGAGGGGCGGCTCAGTGACCAACAGATAAAACTGTGAGTGTGCTGTGCAGCCTCCAGCTGTGACCGTGTGCAACTGTGGGAGTATGCAGCTGGGCGAAAAAGACCATTCAAGCTCAGCTAACACACTCGCTCAAAATACAGAAGAAATCCATTTTCATACAGATTTTTTTTCCTACAGATTTACAGTAACAAGTACATAACTTGGCTCTGATGTAAATTTTTTGACCCACCATAAAAGCGAACAGTGCGTGTTGATAGTTTAAAGTCCAAATGTATCCAAATGTGAACCTCATCAACCTAAAGATACATTTATTGGATAGTTAAGTCAGGCCTGTGCGTCACTGTTGAGGCCCCGGCTCTATCCCTTTAGGCTTCACTGAACAACACTGATTGTGCTCCCAAGTGGGAAACCAGTGAGGGATCATACCCTGGAAAACAATTCAGTCAATAGGGCCCAATCTTTTTTCTGCCCTCTCCCTTCCCACAGAATGAGTGAAACTTAGCAGTAATAATTCTTATTCTGCAAAACGAGAAAATTAGGAACATAAAAAAAACTGATCTTTCTTTGCGCTGCTCAATAATTGCAGGTGCAATCTTTTCTCAATTGGGCCACATCCTTATAATAATGAAGGTACAAACCATACTAATCGAACAAATGTCATTGACTTTGTTGAAAAACGACTGCAAAACATCTTCAGATCACTTTATCTGCAGGAACACTTCAATCGTTGTCGGTACTCAGACTGAAAAGTTTTAGGCGGGCCCACGCAATTTAGAAAAAGACAGAACAAGATAAATGTTTGAGAGCAAAGTCGGGGATTCAGAGATCCTGCATAAATTGGACTACCCATCGCCTCCAACGTGATAAAATGAAAAGTACTTGTTTTGAGTGTCATCGTTTCACTCTTTAGCAGCTAATCTCTGAAATAAGTTGACTTCAGCGCAGAGATAGACTAATAAACTGCTGTGAAATGAATCTATTCCGTCTGCACCTGAGATTACCACACAGACAGCACCTGACGGGCTTAGTGATCGGCTTTTGTTTTTCTCGTCTGAAACCAGAAGATCAGCATATCACTGGGAAAGAAATTATGCTCCTGTACTAATCTCCTCCACGGCATCACGCAGTATCCAGCTGTCCCATATTTTACAAAGATACTCATACAAATCTTTTTACAAGATCCTTTTTATGGATCAAAGTCTTTTTCAAAGCTTGCTCTCAGAAAATCCCTATTGCTCAATCAGACACCTATTTCCGCTGAGGAGCCTCAAGTTAATGACCCTGTTTCTCATCTGGGCTCCTCCCTGTTTTCCTCTGGCGTTGTGGGTGAATGCTTAATCTTCAGGGGAAGCTGTCAGCACATGATGAATGCCAGCACTAGACTGGCTCTCAAAACCTGCATTAATTTTTAAGCACAATTACTAGAACAAAAATTTTTAATTCAGCTATGCAAGATGACTATGGAGGCACACGCAAGACCTGGAAACTCGCACAGGGGTCCGCCGAAACAGTGATGTAGCGTCTTTGAACACATCTTTGGAGGAGAGTTTTGCCGTAATGTCAAAGAGGGACATGAAACACAGACGGAGAGAGTTTTCACAAAAAAGAAAAAAAAATGTTTTGCCTTGATCTCCAGGCACAGATGGCAGTGTTGCAGGGCTGCTAACCCGTCCCAACTTTTAGCTGTGGTTAGCAATCAATGTCCCATTCATGCTCTGCCTCATCTGCTTTGATCCAAGAATTAACAAGACAGATGAAAGGAACAATTATCAGGTCCCACGCTTCACTTAAAAGCACCGCCACATACAAAGTTAGCTTGGTTCGGGGTAAGCTCTGCTACAAAGGAAGGTTTGCATTCGCCCACTATTTGCTGCGGAGAATTCAGCGAAGGAGACTGAGGGGAGAGATAAAGAGGACTAAGGAGGCCATGATGGAGCAGGGAGGGGTGAATAATTAATGGGTTGTATTCAATTGTAAAAACCCAAGATGCACACAGTAAGCCTGTAAATACGGATACTGCAGAGAGAGAGAGAGAGAGAGAGACGGGGAGAGAGAGTAAGACAGAGAATCACAGCATTTCAACCTTCACGTCAGAGGACCCTGAATTGAAGGTGCCTTCTTTTATTCCTGTGAAAATGCTGCTTGAGAGAGACAAAGACCTTGAAGTTCAGACACAAGGAGTTAAGACCAGTGAGACTGTACAGGAAGAGCCCCGGAATCAAATATGTTTCCTGCTAAAAGCCACAGAGGCCGTGCCCAGAGTCTCTTCTGTTACTGTGTATTGACAAAGAGGACGTGCTTTCTGGTTTATTGCATTCAGCGAGGGAGAGTGATGAGTCATCTCAACCTCAGACTTGTTTATTATAACAGGCTTTTTTTTTTCTGTGGTCATTGATGAATCTGATGATGTTGGGCAGACGCACTTGACCAACTCTTTGTCCTATCATACATATAAATAACCATATATCATGGCAATTACAGAAAAAAGCAGCACAAGGATGCATCCCTGAATTGAGTCATGCTAATTTTGAATATGCCGTGCGATCTGTGTTAAGCGGCATCGGCTTTGGCTCTCTGGTGGGATTGATAGACAGCTGGTCGGGCCATCATCACGTCTCATTTGGCCATTAACGCCTTCAATCACTCCAGCTCGCAGACTGTCACAGGAAAGGCGAGGGCTCCCCGAGTGGAGATCCTACAAAACTCTATGGGCAGTTACTTCTCAGTCCTCACACGGCCTCTGCCGCAGAACAGGTCAGAGGCTTGTGATGGCAGCCGGATCGCAGCAGACAGACCCTGTGGCTAAGCTCGGGGCCACTGTCACAAAGCCTTGTGCTCGGGCCTGCTCTGAGAGGTGCAGGTATCGTGACGGACTTCGGTGCCCCTTCGAACCGAAAAAGCTTTTGCAAGGTCGGGGAGTGTATTTGCATGGCTGTTAATCACAATTATGGAGCTGAAAGGCTTCATAACAGCGGGTTCATAAAACAGTAAATGAAAAGGACAACCCCTCTGCACCAACCTCAAACTGTCAACCGAGCGTGGGGGAAAAAAACCTTTGAAAACATCAATTAGAACAAAAAATTGTGAGGGAAGGGAGAATGCCAAGTGTACACCAACAGAGATTAAGTGCGGACAACAGCTTTTTTTTTTATTGCTTTTGTGGTTTGCTTTCTATTCCATGCACACTTGGGTGATGAACAAATACTGTTTCCACCTACTGTAACATTCATTTGACTGTACAATATCTCCCTGCACAGCTCTACTGTACCTCTCTAATGGTTTGCAAGACACTTTCTGCCAAGAATTGTGGAATTGGAACGGGAAAAAAGAAAAGTGGCAGATTTTAATAAGAGCGCACTGGCAACCCAATTAGCAATGATGCAAAGCTTACAACCTAATACCCTTTGATTCACTGTTTGTGTTCCTGTGTTTAACTCTCACTTCCACTCCTCTTGGCATACTCATAACGCACTCTTTCAGCTGCACTCCAGCTGCCCAGCATGTACATTTGACAAGATGAACAAAAAAAAAAAACACTTTTATAAAATCTTTAGTCTGGGGATTAAATCCATGTCATCAGACCAAAGGCTGACTGGGTACCCTTTGAAGCTGGATAGATCCCTCTAAGAAGGGATGAATGGCAAAATAGAGGAGAGATTTCAGCGTTGGCATATAGCATTAAGCAAGCTGGGCTCTGCTCTCTATTTTTTCTAAGTAATGACACCACAAAAAAGGAAAGATGACAGCGCGAGGAAGTGAGTGTGCCTGAGAGGGTCATGGCTGTGATGTTGACGGGGGACCTTTGATACGAGCTCAGGAGTGCCACAGAGTGTGTGGCTGGATGCTTCAGTGCCTCGACATCAATCTGTCGTTGACCAACACGGTGTGTCATGGAGTCACTGTACCACAACACCACACAATCTGTGACAACATCTTGTTCACAGAAGCCTGAGCAAAGGAAATTATTGTGGAAGACATACGCAGGTTTCATCATTTTTTTGGAGACCGAGGCTATTTTAGCACAGCCCTGATTCCAAAAGAATCTCATTTAAATATCTATATGCCTGCATACTATGTGGATGGGAATGTAATTGCTACACAGGTTATGCTCACTGGCAATGTATTTCCTGCAGTCTCTTGAAAGGTGCCTGCGATGAAAGTAGCACAGAAAAGCTTGTTACGTGAAAGGGCAGAGACCACAGTTTACATCTTCCTCGTGTCAGGTTTAGGTTTATCTTTAACTTCCTTTGAGGTTAACAGTCTCTTGTCACAGTTAACTTGTTCCCTGACTGCATAGCACTGGTTATTTCATCTGCTGCAAATTTGTTGTGTGTGAAGAAAATTTCAAAGAGACAGAGTGATTTATTGGCATATGGTCCCAAATGTAGTCAGACTGAAGCTACAAGGCTAATTATAGTTCTGCATTTATGTATTTATCTTATCCTAGGCATAGGCATGTTTTTTCAGTGTTTGTCACTGAGCAACAATTTTACATTCCCCAAGAGGGGTGATAGTTTTGCAGGAAAGATGACATCGCAAAACACCACTTAGCAAAAGGGAGCGCAGGTATTCTACAAACAATATAGGACAAGACAAATATACAAGAGCATCAAAAATCAATAAAATCACTAGACGCCATAATCCTGGTGAAAAAGGAAACAGTAAAACTGATAAATATAGCAATAAAGCAATGAATAAAATAGGACACTCAGCTCGTGCACAGAGGACGAAGGGAACAAGAGCATCAGCGCTTTGCTCTGTGCACCGGGAGAGAAACGTGTTATTAAGGCCCCGCTGCTGTGACCTCCTGACACTCGTTCAAATCACCCAGGGTGCGCTCCATTTGGCCTTGCCGACGTGCCACATGCTGTGTGGTGACAGCAGTGGGAAAAGCTACTTAAGAGTACGAATGGCAGGTACTACTCTGAATCCCCACTCGCTGACAATCAAACAAAACTATTAAGCAGTGGCAGGCAGGGTGGCTAAAGCTGCGGGAACACTTGTTGGGGGCAACGAGTTACATTTAATAGCGGGTAAATATCGTCAATGTCAGGCTAGCAAACACACTGAAATGTTGTTACAGTCTATAAAGCTACAGGCAACCACTATTGATGCTGTACTGCGCATTCATCTTTGGGCGACTTGCAAACGGCAGCGAGGATAATCATTCCTTATTTGGATTCAGAAACGAGTGAAATGAATGTGTTTACCAGTCTCCAGCACTTGCCATTGTTTGCTTTACGCGGAACTGCCATTGTCTTGCGCCGTCACAAACAGCATGTGTCATTTCGCGAGCCAAATGTAAATGGTACGGAAACCACACCCATTTTGGCACGAGCGAGCATTGTGCCGGTGGGGTTCGGAGCTAAACCCCACGCTTCCAGAAAACACCATGTATCAGGGAGTGATGTATGATTATGCCCACAAAAGACAGCACCAGTGAAAATGAGGTCCAGGTGTTCAACAGTGAAATCATGGCAGGGATGCATAGCTGCGCCTCTTTGAATTGATAGAGCTCAGCGTGCTTGCTTTTTTCCTATCAGGCCTTGGAAGTAAATCCTTGGTCCGGAGGAAAAAGTACAAATAACAACTGAATCCGAGCAGCTGAAACAGACAGTGTAAACAGACTGCCTCTCGCCCCGATTCCCCCGTTGAACACTTGGACCTCATTTTAAACTGGGGCTCTGCCTGGTGGAGACAGTCATACATCACCTTCTGCTGTGCAGAGTTTTCAGGAAAGCTTTCAGAGCTTTTAATGCCGCCGTACTTCATTTTCAAATAATGTTGCCTTTGAGTCCTTCAGGAACAGTCAGCTCCCCTCTGCATCCCACGTCGGTATGTAAAGGAACGCAAAAGAGAAGTGAATGGTGTTCTCATGATAAAAAAAATCCACTTTATCCATTCAAGCATGCCTCAACATTGAAACCCTCTTTGACAGGGTGGCAGCAACCGGAGGGATGCAGTATTCATAGCTTCTGTCTCCAGGAGCACAGATAAACCCGGGCTATACTTAGAAGCTCAATGTGTGATTTGAAATATGTGATTCCTCACAAATATGTCTGTGCCCCCCTATTGTCGCCACCGAGGGAGGTGCACTTGGAGCATTCGCTTCCTATGACAAAACTATCTCCCCTGCACACTCTGAAATGTGCCCGGCACTGTTAGCCAGCTATTACTTTACTATTAGGGTGCTGCTCTTGGGGAGGGATTTATTGGATTCACAGAGCGCTTTGCATGGCAGCTGCCATAGTCTTCCTACATTTGATCACTGTGCAGCAGACACAAGAAATGTTTCATTCTGGTGATCAAGCTTGAAAGAAATGTGCCTGTCAACTTTGTTGCTCCTTCACACTCAAAGCGATCTAATTTCCACTTTGTGGAGGCACCCCGTCAGCTGATGTATACTTACAAGATAATCTTAGAGGGGTTATATGCCTCTAAAGGAGCCTGAATTCAAGAAATGTTGTTCTGTCATCGTGTCACAGCGTCATCTTGCTTCGCTATCAATCGGTTCGATCAGCTGCATTCATCCTCACTTGGTTGGGAAGCCCGGAGAATGAAACGCCACATGTGGAGCGACTGTGAGAAAGCGTCCCCTGTTCAACATCTCCATCACTGTAGTACTAATGCAGTTAAGACAGCTGAATCTATATTTGGGGTTTCTTTCTAAGACACAGTTCGCCACAAAGCAAACTTGCCTCTAACAATCAGCTGTATTTATGGACATCATGTAGCAATAATGAAATAAAAGCCTTAGTTAGCTGCTTCTTGAGTTCCTCTTTAAATAAAAAGCATTATACATGTTGCTGAATCTTCAAACCGTCCGCTCCTTAAGTCTGTCTCATTTGGCACATTTAGGACATTCAGATTCAAGCACTTGCGGCCTGCTGCGCCCCGGCTCAAAGAGTGCTTTTGTCTGTTGATGTCGTAAACTGTGGTGCGACATGAAAAATTAGTTCAAGCAAAGTGGGACACACACAAAGCTTTATGTAGTGCCTCTTGTTCATTGCTTCGCTTCCTCTCGTACACACATTCCTTATCATGCTCTCCCTCAAAACAGACATTCTCTTTCGAATTACAAATCCAGAAAACGCCAGGACGGGGTCACATCTTTCCTCCTCAACCTCCACATCCTCCGCCAATAATTGTGCATATGTTAGCAGATCCTTGAAGGATTTCAGCCATGAATAATTCACATGTTACATACGTGCAGTGGGAAAGCGACATGGTTCGAAACTCCATATAGTGAAATGAAAAAAAAAAGTAAATTGCATCATCCAGCACGGAATCTGTATAAAGAGGCGTTTAAGTGCTGCATCTGACCAACAGTCCAATTCTGGGACTAATCAATTTAATAATTAATCACCTTGCTCTGTCGAGGCAATAAAGCAGTTCCAGCTGAGAGGAAGACATTTGTATACCACTGTTCATACCCAGAAGATAGTATTTTTGTTACCTGTCTGCATGTATTGACTTGCTTAATTCTATATAAATAAGAAATAAGTAAGTAATGAGTTAACCTGAATCACATTTGGTATCATTTTCAACACGCAATTTGATTAGAAATGTACAGTATATACGCAAAAGAAAAGGGCTTGTGAATCTTTAATGTCGTCATTATGCCTCTACGACCTCTTTAAAGAGTTATTTTGTCCCATTCTGCATTTTCACTGTTTGACGCTCTCCACAGAAGTCTTGAATCATCTTCCCGGTTAGCCCAGGGCAGTAACACAGACTGTTTGTTAATGGAATCTGCATTTTGCATGAAGAAAGTGTTAATGAGTGAATATGAATCGGCCCCGATACATGGGGGCTCTCTCTGGTGGAGCGGGCTAATGGACAGTGTCCTGGAGAGTGAGGGGGGGCGGGGGGGTGAGGGTAATGGAGAAAAGGGGAATTAGCTGTGAGGTGGGTGTCTGATGTCTGTTATGGAGATGGGATGAATGCAGATAGCCCAGTGTATAGAGTTACAACACATGTAATGAAGCTTTGTGCGCACGCCCCTCTGCTTTCCATTTCTTTCAAACCCTTTCAATGCCCCTGCGTCCTTGTATCCTTGTTTTTTTGTCTTTGCTACCTGGAATATGAGTCATCACACAGGGAATGTTTCACACCGAATTAATGTGACATAGACTCAGAATATGATACATCCACGCTGATTTTTGTAACATTTGCCACCAAGGTTACTCTGTGCTCTTAAAAGAAAACTATGCTCCACCTGAGATCATTCTGTGGTCTTCCACGGAGATTTTCAAAATGTAAAGCAAACAAGAGGAAAATATTCTGCATGAGATGAAAGGCAATTGAGGTATTAAACCCCTTTGTGCCCTACTGCTGCAATTTGCGCCACAATTCGTGCTCTGCCTCCTGAGTAGTTAATGAAAACGCACAAACATGATACACGTATTTTGAGAGTCAGTGGGATGTACGCTTTCAGAGGGCATCACCGTTTCTACCGTCCTCAAATAAACATCCTTAATTCTGCTTAGAAACTGGATCTTCCTCGTAACGTTAGAACTTGCATAAGAACTGCCACATTCTTAGGTTTTGTTCTAACATCTATTTTAGCACACTTTTAATAGTGCCGTCTGATTCCATAGCAATGTTCCCAAACCAATATGTGAAACATATTTTCAGCACAGAGAATGGCTATCCTTCAAATCATCTTAACTGATGTCATGCTACACTATTAACTAGCTGCCCTGGTCTAGCTAAATTGAAGCCACCCCTCCTGCCACCATACACACAGCAGCTCCTAAAGTGATAAATAATTCCATTCGTGTAATTTACTATTTGCACGTACACTGAATCCACAAATGTCAAGTACACATACAAACATTGTTACAAGACAATCCCAGCACTCTGTAGACCACATTACATTCTCTACTGAGGTGTAAATAAATTGTGATCTTCTGAAATACCGTAGCCAGTGAGTCACCACTTTTCCAGGATCTGTCACTACTCTCCTTGGCAATGAGGGCGTTTTTTTTTTTCCTTTAGTGCTTTTATTGTCTTAAAAACAATACTCTGTCATCATTCTGATGTCAATAATAATTAAGTTCATGTTTCTTTTCTATGACAGAGAAATAGTCTATGTCACCATTAAGCTGTACGGAGGCAAGTGAACGTCACGGTTCTCCCCTCCGATGGATTGCTGGACTTGAGTCAACAGAGCTGAACTGACAATTACTTTAAAACAGCACTGAGTCACAGGGAAGATACTGTTTCTTCTTCAGACCTCCTCATGTGCAGGTGAACTTGCAAAGTACCCGATCATGTGCGCTTAAAAAGCACATCATGGTGAAAAAAGCACAGAGGGAGCACAAAGGAAATGCGAGTAACAGATCGGAAGCACTGAGAATCATTTCTGTATTTCACCCGACAGACACGCAGGAGGTGCAACACACTCGGCGCTGAGGACTTTATCTCCATTCTCCACTGTGATCGTATTGGTCTTTTGGGCCTAAGTATCTCCTCTGCTGAAGCATAACGGCCAAAACAGCAGTTCCCCGTCGGATTAGGACATCACTGTCAGACGGCCCCAGCTACACTCTGACAGACCTATTAGCAGGACGCTTGTCATTGTGAGGCTTTGCAGGGACGACAGGATGTAAAATCGAGGGGTGTGTCCTGCTGCATTTCTTTGGCGCTCTTCAGAGTATAGAGAAGATGAATAAAACATCAAAACATGACACCATCAAATAATAATTTAATAAAAAAGGCCTGTTGTAGTAGCGGTACACTTGTGGTGGCAGTACTTTCTGTACAGATTGGTATTTCTGAAGAGAAAATATTCACATGGGTTTGTTTTGGCAGAGCTTTACACATCGTTAGATCACTGTGGATGCAGATATCAGCACACACTAACCGGGTAATTCAAGTTATCTTCTGTTGTTGCCCAATGTGGAAGATGGTGCTCTATAAAGAGTAGGTGAAATGTTGTTCGGTTAATAATTATTGTTGAGCTGAGTTGCCTCTGGGGCAGTCTGGCCGTGGGGGACTTTGCTCGTCATTCGGCCTTGGTGATGGCTGGCGGGTAGCCAAAGGCAGATTCAAAATTTAGACTTGCTGTTGGCGATCTTTGAACTGTTTCAGAGGCAGCTCTTACGTGTCCCTTCGTTTTAGCATTTTAATCTTTTCCCAGCTCTCCGATACTTAATTCCCCAAGAGCGACTCCCAAGTGGGCATTAAACCTTTTCCACGCTTGTAACAAATTTAAGTAAATTGCACTCAATTAAGATGTCAGGATTGAGTGTGTGTGGTGTTCTGCTGAAAAAGAGCCTTTATTCCAAAAAAAAAGAAAGAAAAAAAAACACTACTAAAAAGTAGTGCAGCTAATTGCTCTGGAAACTATTTGAAAGACAGAAAAAAAAATCAAACCTTAAAGTACACAGCTGTCATTTAATAGGAGCCATAAAATATGATGCTTTGTTTGATTCTTCAGTCGCTGCTTACTCTGCGCACACCCACATGTTTACCTTCACTCTCCATCAAGCAAATTTAAAGTGCAAAACACTTGGTAAATGAACTGAACATTTGCGATATGGCAACTGCTAAGATGGCTTTATCGGCTGCTTACTGTTGAAAATCTTATTAATCTGCCTTCCAATGTAGATAAACAGATTTTAATAGTGATTAATTTCACTTTGATGAATGGCTCCCACTCACTCAACCGTGTGTGAAAGCAGGCAAACGCTTACAAAAAAGATAAAAAAAGGCATCCTTTTCTCATAAATTCTAGACACACTCCAGCAAATACTATATTCAAAAGTTTATTCAGCTCTGTCAGCCATCAGCGTGGCAGCGCACACAGCAGCAGGGGACTGTGGTCGAGTGCAGAGGAAGCCGGAGTTCCTCCTCGTCACAGTGAGACGGTTGCTGTGTGGATTCTGCAATTTCCCCCCTAACTCCCGCTCTCTGCAGACAGCTGATGTTTATCTGCTCTGCCCATCTGGGCCTTGTGACTAAACATCTGGTAAAGCTGCCACTGTGCACGCAGTGTCTCACAGAGTGATGACAGTGAAGGGGCACTGCTGTCCACCCTCTTCCTAAATGATCTCGAGGGGCAGGGAGGACTTCATCTCTGAGGTGTCGAGGCCTATTCATAAGACCTGACTCAATTACCAGAGCATTGTCCAGCACTCAAGATGGTGCCCTGTAATTATACTGACTGTGGTTTTATTAGTTTGTAATCACAATGATGAAGGATGCGCTGATGTGAAACAAGAAGCAAATTCCTTGCCTGCAGCTTTTCTCCTTAATTTTCAGGCTTAGATTATGATCTCATTGAAAATGATCATGCAACATTATTATCACTGCCCACAAAGAGAAATGCAATCATCAAATTAAAAAGCTATTTTCAAGCCACCCAAATGCAAATCTTTACAAAGTAAAGTTTAGAGCGCCTTGGAGAGTCATTCTGACCCAGACACATGGAGAATTTCCCTCCTACATGGCGAGAAAAAAAGTCCTTCAACGGTGGTTAGAAGGTGTCACTTCACTAGAATTACCCAGACACCCCTCCGAGCATGTGCAGTAGTTTCCCTTTCTTTTTGTTTTGTCTGTCGTCAACTTTTCTACAAAAGGCCCGGCCTGCGAGTCTTTCCTCTCTTCCAGGCTTTCCCCTCGAACGAGATGTTTTGCAGCGGCTGGTGGGCCTTCATCCATTATGGATGCCGTGTTTTAGGGGGATGATCTGTGCAGAATGATATAAATATCTCCTTTTGGTTCCCAGCAGGATGGCAGAGGCAGCACAAGACAGGCCACTGTGTCATGTTAGGGCAGGGCATCTTTATTATTTGATTTGAAGTCCAAAGTGAAAGAAAGTAGGGAAGCAAAGACGCATACGTGAGGAGCAGACGGGAAAGCCGTCTTTAATTCATGAATCACGGCAATTCTCCTGACACCTCCGCTTTGATAGTTCCACAAATGTGAACTCAACATCAGATATAAAAATGTTGCTGTAAATTCATATAACTGCAAAAATCACTGCTCCACAATGATGGGTTCGACAGCTGAAGCAGTGTTGCACAGCTTTCTGATCCTGAACGAGTTTTTGCCCTTTGTGTCCTCTGTTGCAGGCCACATCGCAGTGGGAGGCTGCATGTTAGCATACAAGAGCAGCATGAAGTAAAGCCTGACAGATATGTGTGTGTGATGGTCAATTGAGAGAGGGAAAGAGAGGGGGATAGCTGCAGGCCTCTCCCTCTGTGTCCAGATCCACCGCTCTATTAGCCTGGCACTGTGGAGGAAGCCAGCCTAGTGTTGGGAGAATGTCCACACACACACACACACACACTCACTCACTCACACTCACACACACAGTGAGTAGCCAGTAGCACTGTTGATACAAGC
>JAOXYL010000050.1:13298205-13321122 GCA_028564955.1 Terapon puta | reverse complement strand
ATTACATTTATATCTATACATAAAAAAATATAACCTCCAAAACTGCACATTACACTAGAATTTCTCCAGTTTTAGTATGTAACATTGTGATAATCGATTTTACAAGTTGTCAAGTATTTCTAAGGCTCAAGATGTGCAACCATTTTTTAAAAATCTAATAATCCCTCATCACCCCTGTCTGGAAAACAGACACCTCACTGCGTCACTGAATGAAAGCATATTGTAACGATCAAAACAGGTCACATGGCTTCCTCCTACCTCATTATATTCTTTCTTTCTTCACTATGATACTATGCTAAATATGTAGTTGGCATTAATTGCAAATAAAATGCAAAACCAGTCACATCATTGGTAGCAACATTTCTTAAAACAAGGTTTCTCAAATATTTCATTCGAGCATTGGAGAAAAATGGGAAGCTTTAAAAGCCTTTCATCAACTTATTTTCTGTTTTTCACTTGACAGATGGAACAATTCTTCATGAATCACACTGATTGGGAAACAAGGCTCTATGGAAATGTGATTTATATGGGGCCCACTGTGGCCCCAGGTGAAAAGACTAATGCTGGGTTTAATATTTCTAATAATACAATAATGCACCAGTCAAAAGATGATAATTCCTGTGCGCAAGGTAGACGCTGTACATGTACAATTTATTCTACCAAACCAGATGCATGTCACTCTCTAATTTCTGCCCTTTTTTCTGTAATTTTCTCTTCAGGATCTAATCGCCATGTGAACAAATTTAATAATGTAAACAAGTTGATAAAGTGCTCCCACTGTGCTTAATTTAGCTCATCATCTCTACCATCCACCGTCTGCTTTACACAGTTGCATTATCATTGAATTCCCTCCATTGCAGTGCTTTTGTATATTGTAGAGTATTGTAGTCTAGTTACCTTCATTTTTTGTCCAGGTAATCATTAGAGAAATTAAGCTTTTAAAGGACTTTTAAAGGAAAAGAATTCATTTGTCGATCACATTTAATTCTCTGTAAAACCTTATTATTATTATTTAAACGATGACAGTGCTGCAAGGCAGTGCATTACTATTCGCAAAAAGCACTCACAAACACAAGGACTCGCAACATATTCAGAGCCTCTACCACCATTAAAATGCAAACAAGCGGGATGTTATAGAGTGCTCGGCATTAAGTTGGCAGCTCTGGTGGAAATGCATGAAGTCCTAGCGAATTGGGAACAAAATTATGCAGATTCTTCTGGCAGTTGTCCGAAGGCATTGTGGGAGATGCAGGTAATCGTTAACTGAACAAGAGGAAGATGAGTTAGGATGAGGGAGAGTGGGTTCATTCAAATTAATTCGTCAGCTACAGAACATAAGAACACTGCAGGATGGACTTTTCCTTTAAAGAAAATTACACTAAAGCAATATTAGAAGCTTCCAGTGTTGCCTTTCTCAACAAATATGATTTGAATTTCATACAGCGACACCCATCAAAACCCACTCTGCTGCAATAAAAATTCAATCCTCTTCTTGCCGTAAGGATATTGACTAATAAGTAAAGCTAAGGTTGTACTCTCACGTGGCACGGCTCGGCAGGTTCCGGCTTTTTTCTCCATCATTAAAGTCACATAAAACCATAAGCAGGACTCCCCTGAGTGGCAAGGAGGGTTTCACTGCTCACCACTTCCCTCTAATGACTGCAAAAGTCAAGCTTGGCTTCTTTGAACCTTTCAGCCCATTTCTTTTCCTCACCTGAACCGCTGGCTTAAAATTTAACTCAAGATGATGATGATGGTGGTAGTAAGGTTTTACATATTAATACAGTTTCCAGATTGTTTTGTGGATAATCCAGAAGAGCTCTTAATGCATGGATAAGCTGCTGAGAGGTGTAAGGTGCTGCTTGTGGCTTTAGGTTGGCTGGTTTGTTGCAGCTTGCAGATTCTGTTCGTGCAGAGTGTTTTTTTTTCTTTTCTTTTTATTGTTGCTTTGTTGCATTTTCATATATATTTGATGATTTAATACACACCAAGAGCGCATGCATGAATGCAAAAAACCTAAACACAACACCACCTACATAAATTCAGAGCTGACGTTGTAAAGGCTGCTCGCCATTCTCATGAGGCACGAATTTGCTTCCTGACTGTAATTGGCTTCATTGTTTTCCAGCTCCTTACTTTTGGGCTTTTCCTTATCCTCCTCACACAGTCTTAGAGTGGCTGAGGGCGAAGTGTTTGCTCAGCACTTCAGAGCAGGCAGGATTCCGTCCCTATGGTGTGTCATGAATATTTTACTATATTGTTACGTAATTTACGCCCAGGGATTGGGGTTGAAAGCTCCCTCTCCGCACCCCCCCCCCATCAGTGGGTCCAGCTCTCGGTCTGTTCTCATCAGCTGGATCTTTATACTGCCTTATAAGCAGGAGCAAAATGCAACAGAACTTAAGGTAATTAGTGGTTGGTTGCTTATGATACTCAAGACAGACTGAGTGTAATTAAAGCCCCAGGCTTTTGATTGTGCCTCTCATACCGACCGGCTTGAGGGATATTGCTGCAGCAGCCAGAAACTGCAGGAGCACGCACTTGTGTTTCAGGTATCGAAGTCGACTTGCTGAGACAATCATAAGCTTTCAGACAAAGAGCGGGGTAGCTTGGGCAACTTCCACACAGCAGCTCTTTAAATTAGGTACAACCAAGCACAGTCAGTCTGCAGGACTAAGTCTTTCCTCTGTGGAGGAGTGAGCTTAGCACGGTGGTGACAGATGGAGGAAGGAGAGCAGAGGTGGGAGAGAGGTATAGTCTGAGCGGAAAGAAGAGGGTTAACTAGTTGCTTGTTGTGCTGTCTGTGAAGCAGAGACCTTGCATCCTCCTCTCTCTTCCCTCATTAGAGACAGAGGCAGAGGCCCTCAGGCACAGTGCCTTACTCCCCCTCAGCATTTCACTGCGTTGAGACAGGGCTCTTATTGGATTACCCCATCAGCCTGCAGTGAGGATACGCTGTGAGCTTCAGAAGCTATCAAAAATATGCACACACCTCCTTTTCACTTTCACTTGTTAACGGTCAATCTATTCATTTAGCTATAAAAGCAGATATGACTTTCCGTTACTGTTACCTGAGACCTGAGTTAAAAAAAAAATCAGCACCATTAAAATAAAAATTTAAACAACAGAGTGAAACAACAGAGTTGGGCTGAAGGTTGCAAGGTGACCACGTATAGTGACACTAATGATCCATTATGAAGACAATTTGAAATGGCAACAACAATGTATGTGAGAAACCAAATGTGATGAGGAGTTAAAACCATATACATTAGTTTTGTTTGTGCCATGTGTATGTGTTAATGTGCTAGCAAACAGATACCCATTGACACATGCACTATTTTCACATTAGCATTTAAAGCTGTAATCACAGGTGGCCTCACAAATATAAGCCCAACTTTTACTCTCCTATTAGCTCCATTTTGGTCTCCTCCAACTCCTGAGGGAAATATTTAGCAGCTAAATGCTCCACTGGTATATGTTCATCAGCTGGTTTATCAGAGCAGCTTACTGCAAACAGCTTCCTGCTGAGTTGGAAGCGCTTATCGTGGCAAAGATTCAACCACCCGACCTTCAAAGGAATTACAGTGTGGTCAGATGTCCGCACATTTAAAATCAATAGCAACATAAGTAAGGCACATTTGGTAGTAATCGGTGGGTTCAGTGAAGTTTACGATCCCTAGAGCGTAGAACGGCTAAATGCTGTACTCTCACTCGCTCGCGCTTTATCACACCTGGACAGTGCTCTCAATGTGTGTGTCCTGTCACCTTCACAGAGCCTCGACGCCCTGGAACTGGCCGGTAATCGAGGAGAGACAGACCGGGAGAATTGATTCTGTCTAAGCTCACTCCCATTCTGTGCGGTGTAATTTGGTGCACACTACGCTACATCGGTTCATTCACGCAGCCCATTCCCTTCCAACCCACCCACCCATGCCCAGCAATTCCCATGCAGTCTTTAAATCTCTACAATCCTGAAAGTCCAACCAACATGGAGACCAAACAAGAAAGCGATTCAAATAAATGCCTTAAAAAACAGGCGGAAAGCAATTGTTGTGCTCACAGACCAGTGGGCCTCCATGGTTTTATCCGCGACCCTCGACTTGACTTTTACAAGTGAGCAGACCGAAACCACAAAGCTGTCTCTCTCGACCCCAGATTGCAGACGCCCCCCCATATAACACGCGCTGGTTACAGAGGAGCAGCTCCTTTAGTTCAGGATTAGTTCCAACTCAACTCACTTTGCCCAACCAAGCCCGAGCGGTCAATCCTCAGGACAGCCGTGAGTGAAGGCTGCCCGGAACCGTGCCTTGTGTCCTTGGCAGTATTTTATCCCCTTTCTCCTGCCATTTGCAAATCCCTCTGCAGGCGATCCAAACCACCGCTGGTAATCACCAAGCACAGTGACAAAACGCGACTGTGTGGCTGCCTCTCCCTGTGCCCTCTCTTTCTCGATATGTTAGGTTTCACTCAAATTAATTTCTGGCATTTAATTAGTGTGCACTCGCAGGCCCACTGAGGGGATGCTGGCGGGAGGGGAAAATGTCTTTTCTCTTTTAAATGTAAGATTTCATTCCACCGAGCATCGCTGTGAAATTCTCGAAGCCAAGAGGGCCGACAAAAAGCACAACATAAATATCAACAGGGTTTGCTTATGTTCTCTGTGTCGCTGCTGTCACCGTACCACTATGTTTGCAATCCTCCAATCTCTTCTGTGCCTTCCGCTGGCTTTTCTATAAAAGTTTTAAAAAACAGGGGGGGAAAAAAGCATCTTCAGAGCAGAATCCGACAAACAGAGCACACATAGTTTCCTTGAAAAGAGCGTGGGATTAAAGGCTTGGAGCTGTCGCACCTGTATAATCTCACCATCAACCTCCCAATCCATCACTGTCTCACTGTGTGTGGCGGCGCTGCTTAAAATTTACTCAGCCCTATGCAAAGGTTTGAAGACACAAGGGAGAGAAAACAGAAAAACCTCGAGTAGCTCAAACTGACTTAAATTAGAAGTAATCAATGGTGCCATGACAGCTTCCGTATTGATTTTGGGATAGTGATTTTTTATTTTTCCTCAACTTGAACAGTCAAAGTGACAGTGTCAGTTGGTGAAAAATGAATGACAGAATTATTTATCAATTTCAGCACAGCAGTTTCTGTTTTCTGTTCTTGACTAATAAATATAAAACATGCGAGCAAGTAAAAGGTCAATATAATAAAAAATTTATACAGCCACTGTAAAGTTGCCTGAGATCTTTAAGGGATTGTTCTGTCAGCCTAATGCCAGCCGATATCTGTAGCCTCCCCTGCAGTGGGGAGACAAAGAGAAAGTTTGGCCGCCTTCAGGCTAAGCAGCTTGGACATCATCCAACCTTCCAGCACATGAGACAACATGGAGGCTCCCATGAGTCACTGCTGTGTCACACAAAGGGACTCGCTTTTTTGGTCTGAGGCGGTCAGGATTTACCATGAGAACAGAACATTTGAGATATCATTTTGAAAGAAATAGGACTAGGGGAAGTTGATTCTATACTCCGAACACTGGGATTTTGATTTGAGTTAAGTACCGTGAGACTGTAAAGTGACAGCCATTATGAATGTTACAGTTTTAATCCAATGTAAGGCAAACAACTGGCATTTTATTCACTCTGCACAATGATCCAAAGAATGTTGTTTTTCTTGTGGCACTCCTGCTGGATGGCACAAGCGTTTGATACTTTATCCTCAGCTGACCTGGTTGTCCATACAGTGTCTGTACGGCTAAAATGAGCCTGAACGTATACAGCCACGCAAACATGCTAAATGACAGTACTACAGTGAAATACTGATATTTAGCATGTTTAACAGGTAGCTTACCATGTTAGCATTTGCTAATATCACTAAGAGACTGATGGGGATGAAGTCAGTTTTGCAAATATTTATTTATAAACCAGAGTACTGAACCAATGACAGATTTTGAATTTTAATGATGACACTAAAACTGCTGGTGGTGCAGGATTCCAAAATCACTAAATTCGGTATGATTCATCCTCGGGGGAGCACAGATGTCAGTGCCAAAATTGATGGTAACCCATCTAATAGTTACAGAAATACTTCAGACTAGACCAACAAATTCAACAACAGACCAACATCTCTTAAGCCACACTGCAAGCATGAAAAGTTATTTACCACCATGACAGGCTAATGATAATATTGTAGTGATGCATTGAAACCTGCACTTGATACAAGGGTTCTTGTATTGCCCACAATCTATTAACTTGGCTCAAAGCCATACTTGCTATTAAAAAAAACATAAGACTTACCAAGCACTAGGCAATGGTTACATTTTGCTTTCAGTGATCTTTAATTAGAAATAATTAATAATTCATTAAAAAAATTAAATGCAACAGCAGTGAAAACCAAAACTTACCTAAACTCAGCTGGTAGGTGTAGTAGAGTTTCCTCTAATGAGGACAGTACAGTGTATTGTGAAATTCTGCAAATAAATTTCAAATGAATTCCATTGATTTCCTTGGCAGAAGCCATTGAAATTGACTAAGCCAATCTCACCGACCTTGAAATATATATATATACCTTGAAATATATATAAAACATGCTCCACAGACATATTCTAGCATTTTGTTTAAAGTTTGCCACCATTTCACTTAAAACATGCCAACAAATACAACTGCAGGGTAATTTTCCTCTTTCAGACTATGGGTGCAAAAATAAGTTTACATAAAAAAAGCATGAATTAAGTGACATCTGATATTTATGTATTCTAAAAAATACACACATATATAGATGATGAACAGCAACTTCATACTGTCACTATACGCTGTTTGAAAACATCTAGGCCCCATTGTTCGTGATTTCTAACATTGCGACATACCTTTCTAATGTCCGTGCGCCAGATGGTCACTAGTCTCATGAATTTGTTTACCTTTTTTTTTCTATTGTGGTACACCTGGAGCTCTTCAAGCCCTCTGTATAAACAGCGAGGCAAAAGTGGAGCACAGCCACTGAAGAAAGGAACTATTTGCATTGCATTTACCATTTTATGAAATCATTTGATATCCAAGAAAAAAAACCCACAGTGTCCAGCGACAGTGGCTTCAGATATGGAGACAGACTACAGAAGCCAATCATGCGTGCTCTCCAAATATTTGTACACATTTACATTAACAGCTGGCAGAGGAGGATCAATTCTCATTTAGAGGCTAATTATCGTCTCAGGAGCTTCCGTGCTCGGTAAAAGTGCGATAAATCCTCGCGGACCGTCAGTCTGTTTGTCGCCGCCCCATCACCTTGTTTCTTTAACCTGCAATCATTGAGCTATCAAGATTTGAAGACCTTCTATTACATACACAGTCCCGGATATTGACCCAGCACCTTGAAGCCGGTGCGACAACATGCCTCATTTCCTGACGCGCAAACCTCGTCTGCCTCGGCAGAACTTCCATAGTGGAGAACTGGAACATGTTGCTATTCATTTTGACATGCTGATGATTAAACTTTGGATGAATATGTCAACTTATGTGGCAGTTTCTAGCCCAAGGTTTCCATTTGTGCATCCAATATTTGTATTTGCCATGCCCTACTTTTACTTTGCTTACATAATAGCAGCAGACAGTACACATATTTGCCCTCTCTCTCATTCTCTGAGGATAATTTCCTAAACCACTGTGCGTCAATAAGGATTAAATGCATGACATTGTGGGCAATTTGAAACAATAAAATTAAGTGCAATCTTTCCTCTCATGGCATCAACAGACTCTTCCCACAAAACTGCATTTAGCAGTCTCGACAATAACAGTAATAAGAATGGTGATAAAAAAGAATAATAGTCATCTCTCATGAGGCCACTCAGCTACAGATTCTTTGTGAAATCTTGTTCTTAGGAACCAGCATTTTGTGTTTCACGTTGAAGTGGTGTTTTGTATCCCGAGGTCCTTTTATATTAGTCACGGCTGATCTGTCTCATGTAATACCATTTGTTATACAGATAAACATGCAGTTTGCACTCTGATGCAATGTATCTTGCGGGTCATCTTATCTAATGTTGGTTGCAATAGATCATAGGTGATGGCTCTGCACTTTTAAGTATTTAACTTACTTTGTAAGTAAATATGGAATTCAGCAGGGCCTGAATAATGATAATGAAAAAAATGTAAAATGGAGAAGTGCTCACATAACTGGATAACATTTATGGCTGTTAATACTTTGGATGCTGTTTCGCATTTAAAGGCCTTCGTTCAAGTGACAATGTCACTGTAGTGGAGAGGTTGGAGTGGATCAGTGGGTCAAAAAAACATCAGACTTTAGGGGGACAGCTATTCAGCCGTGTGCTGCTTCCAACAGCGAGCTCCCATTTGTGTTTTTAACCATGACCTCAGTGGGTCCTTTGACCTTGACTACATGTATATTATTCTTGTAACCATGACAATGAAACCCTGTTGCCTTAATAAAGTAGCCATTTTAACACAAAACCACTGTGTTTTTAACCAACCTTAACTCTACACTTATGCAAACCAAAAATTAGATTTTTCCCTGAACCTATTACAGATGTTTTTTTTTTGTTTTTTTTTAATGAATCAAAAGCTATCACATAAAATGGATGCCTTTTTTCAACAGTGATTTGAAATGGTTTGAAAAGTACAGACAAATGTTGTGCTCATGCTGATAGGAGCAGCGGGAAAAAAAATTAATTGAATTTGAAGGACTTTTGTTTTAAAGTTATGCTTTGGTTGTTTTGCATTCAAAAGATTAAACGGGAAGGATGAGGAATCAATTTTACAGAACCTGACTGGCGAGATGAATTTATGTTGATAAACGAAAGTTGTTTAATTATTTGGAGGGGGCAGTGTCAGAGATGTAGATAATAATGTTTCCTACAGTGTCACCGTGTTTCACATCTACAACACCGACATGATGTTCGACTGTTTTTTTAACTCCCTCGTTTGTCCACACAGAACTTTTGCAGGTTCTTCAGAGTTGGTTCCTGAGTCACTGTGAAGACTGCTGCAATTTTCTATCTAAAGCTACTTCTGAGGACTGGCATCTCTACCCTGTTGGGCTCCTCAGTAAAAATCTATAAACCCAGACATGATCCACAGTCCCAACAGTGTGATGAGCTTCACAATGCTGCTGATCCGTGGTGAATGAAATGCCAAAAGAGCAGCAGTTCAATCCCATTAACAATGCCACATTCCTTATTTTGCCATGCAGGCCTTTCAGAATCAGGGAGAAGATTTACTACTCTTTATGTTATGACCTCCTGTCTTTTCTCTGACCCCGGATTTACTGTCTCTTGTGTTTCAATGACACTGCAAAGTCAACTGTGCAGATGCTAAACCCACAAGATCCCATTGACCCCTGTTGGAGCATGACCATCACTTAAAACCTGAACAGTATCGACACGCGAATGAATACAGTGAGTGGATGGACCCGTTCCAAAGTCATCCAAAGGTGTTGTGTCATTAGATTTAAATGATAGTGCAGTTTCTGTGTGAGAAATCAATACCTGTGAATGAGCATAGCAGATGAAACTTTCTATAAAGTCTGTCAATGGTACGTTCATCGGATCGTGAATACAAATCCTTTACCGCCGTACTGCGCGGAGGATATGGCTTTTGGTTCACGCAGATGGAACATAAACTTTTTCTTTGACACACATTTCCTGTAAATGAAAGGGAATAGCTCTTACAGTATAACTGAAAACATTCCTCTCTTTAAGTAATTAAGCTGCCAAGGGGGAAAAGCTTTGGATAATTATATTCAATTAAAGAGAGCAGGTAATTATGCCCAATGTGAGTGTGAAACTTGCTATTACACAAACAGAAATTAGTTTCAATGGTGCTCAGAGTGTTCTGGATGAACCCTGAGGAAACTTTCGTTTTAATCGGCGTGTGTTTTCTTACGGTTGGATCAGCTGTGCGGGATAGAGGTCGTGGCTGGATAAGGAGGATAACGTAGTTTACATCAATTATCTCATTTTGTTTGAAGCCACAAAGTGATTTATAAAATGAGCCGCAATCTAAACCACTTAAAGAAAAAAAAAAAGAAAAAAGGTTTTGATCACAAATGTAGTCCTTACAGCAACAAATGCGCCCAGCCAGTCGCTTGTCTTCTAACAGCATGTGTCTCCTTTAAAGCAGATTACCTGTGCAGACAGTGACACTCTTGTGTAAAAGCCATTACCATCGACTCAGTGAATACATGACCTGCCTGTGTACTGTTCTCTCAGTTAATCAGCTAGTCAGTGTTAATGGAGGTGTCAGATCCTGACACTGCCAGTGATTTCTGCAGCTGCAGCAGAGTGCCTTTTCCCTCAACTTTTTAAAATGTTTTAAAAGCATGCAGACAGATCTAGTCATCTAAATTGGTGGTAATGTGTTTATAGGGACGATAGCGTGGGGACAGTTCTCAAAGCAGGCCTGAATCCATTAGGTAAAGCGCAGCCAAGTTAACATCAGCGTTTTTAATTGGTGAACAATGAGACGTGGTAGACTAATTGTTTTGGCGAACACTCTGAGCATTAATCACATGAGCTTTGTGCGTGGACACATTTCCCGGTGATGTTACATAATAAGTAACATGAACCGCATGTGACAGGGAGGCACATTACAAAAGATCCTTTTTGTTCTTCACACACGACAGCAACAATGGGAGGTAAGTGGGATTTCATTTATTGCCCCCGCAGCACTGAAACATCTTCCCAAATACAATCTCTTGGTCACTGAAGAAACCTTTGCACACTTCAGGCCACTCAATGGAAACTATGCACGGCAGGACATGCTAAAAAAAACTGTGGGCTCTGGGATAACCCTGAATAACCTCGTCAGAAAGACATCCTGCTCTCGTTTTTCCAAACACAAACTTACTTCGTTATTATTAATAGTACTGCGTATCACTGCTAAAGGGAACGTGTTATATATGTCTTGATATGAGCCTGCTGTGAACAAATTATACGTTCACAGCTTTGTGTTTTAGCCTTAGAAAGAGAACCAGAGGTATGTGCACATGTCCGTCTTCTGCGCCTTTAATGGATATCGGAGTAGCACGAGGCCCTCAACAGCCATACATTTTTTAAGTACCCTGACATGTCATCAAATCTCAGTGTATTTGGCAAGCTCCAGAAGTCTAAAAGCTAAAAGCATGACTACAAGGGGTTAACCAGGAACGGCAACAGTTTTGTTAAAATAATTAATCAGCTGTAACTTTGAAGCGGTGCGACAACAGTCCGCAGAGTTTTATGATATTCAGCAAATTTACTTATTGTTCTAAATATTTTATGCTGCCGTCAGTCTTTGTAAAAGCCACATCAAGAGTATTACACCTATGTTTCTTCTTATTTCCATTTGCAGGTCCTAAACTTCAAAGATCTGCCTCAGGTGAAAAGCCTGGTTTGCTTACACATGGAGAAGCTGGCTGTCTGTTGGCATCAGTGTCAAAGCACACACAGGAATGACTAGATTGAAACACTCAGGCAATCAGCCTGCACCGCTCACAGACTTCAGCTAGGCACAGCTTGATTTTGAGCAGGAGAGACTGCAGGCACACTCACTCAACCCACTCTGTTGTCTCATAACTGCTGCACACTGCATGTGCTATCAATGCTTTTCACCGCCCCACTTCTCTTTTCTGCAAGTTAAGCTGAAAAAGGGAGTAATGAAATATTTAAAATCCAACTATTGGGGTGTGCAGAGGAGTGCCTTTCTTTCTCTCCTGAGTCCCGGAGAAGTTGTGCATGTAGGTGGAGGTCGACCTTGATGTAATTCAGTATAAAGGAACACAACTTGTACATGAAAAAAAGCAGATTCAGAAGATGACTATTGGTTCAGGTAATATCGGTCGAGCCAATGAGAGTGGGCCGTCTTCCCACTTGTTTACATCAGTCTTTCAGCTGCTGAGATGAGACGCCACTGCCAAAAGATTCAATTGAATTGGTCTCTGTGGGACGGGTTCTAATTTGATTAAGCAATCTATGCAAATTAAGTGGAATTTGCATTACCTTTTGTGCGGTTCACCATAGTTACTTGTCGGCAATTAAGATGCTTTTTTTGAGCGAGCGAGATAAGGCCACCCCAGACACAAGACATCCATAATACTGTGTCAACCCTCAAAGCATTTGAACATGAGTTTAAACATTTATTGATACATTTCTTTTCTTTTGTGGTAAGCTGATAGTGTTTTGTTGTATGCTGTGCTTGAGTAAAGCATGCGTGACCTAAAAGAGCTGAAAGAAGTTTAAATTCAAACAATTTTTTGCTTTAACATCCTTTACTTTGTAACCGTTATTTTTTATGGTCTGTCATAGAAAAGAAAGAAATAACCTTATTAATTCTTTTTTTTTAAATTTAGGAATGAGGTCTTAATAGCTTTGTAATAGATAATTAAGTGCTACTAATCAGTTGCCTTCAAGTACTTAAGGGATATTCAGAAGGGACTCATGTCCCATAATATTAAAGGGACAGATAAAACTTACCCTAGATTCATTTTGGAGTTACAGAATGACAACACACGGTCTATATAAGTTTGAGTCCAGATATTTGACATTGGGATATAAACCTTCCACAACACTGGGATGGTTTTCTGTTATATCAATTAAAGGCTTAAAACTTTTTTTTTTCAACAATCTTGTTCATTTGATTTTGGTCATTCAATACACATCCGATGGGGTACAGCCAAAGCACACAGATCAATAGTGCAGTCAGAGGCCTTAAAAGCTGCCAGGATGAATGGATGGCAGAGTGCTTTGAATTATTCAATGACGCTGTGGATTTGTCAGTCTCTTTTTTTTGCTGACCGGATTGTTTACGCCACTACATTTAAAAGAGAGCGGCAACGGAGATCTAAAATATCAGAGCAGACGTCCATTGCTCATAACTTTTCATGTGTCTGAGGTGATCACCTAGAAGAGAAATGATGCCACTTAATCACTTGAATCACTGTGATCAAATTTTTAGTAACAAGAGAAAGATTGAAACGTTAAAAAAAAGCATATTTCCAGTTAAATACCACCACTGGTCCAGATAGAGAAAACAAGACTCCCACCTCCTCTGGAAACCATGCCTGCGGCTAAATTGCGTTCTGGTCAATTACAGTAATCAGTCGACACATTTGGTCCCCTGATGACAGCAAAAAAGTCAAGCACACCATCAAACAACAAAAGGGACCCAGAGCTCATCAGCGGATGCTGTTTTAAATAATGTTTTAGCAGAGTTTTGCTTTCCCAGGGCTCGGTGGCCACTGAGCTACACAACTGAAGGTAGATTTCACATAATGGATGTACTGATTCATTTTCTTACATATACTCCATAATGTACTTATCCCTATATAAGAATATGGAAACAATATAAATATATGGGAACAACATTTCCACCAGTAAGCCACTCGTCTCTGAATGTGCTTTAAACACCACTTTAAATGACAGCTAAAGGCACAATGTGCATACTGGGAAATACGTGTAATCATTAGCTACAGCAGAAGTAAAAAGCCATGTTAGGAGAAAATGAGCAGTCAACCAATTGTCAGTCCTCACACTGCATTACATACTCCTGCACCGCCCAGGGCTCCACACACGTCGGCATTAAAATGAAGCTGCGAATGTTGTTGAGGTCATGACAACGCCGCATTAAGCAGGGGCCCCGGTCGACATGACAGATTTATGAAAAAACAACGGGAGGAGCATGCAGGAGCAGATGAATGTTGCACACGTTATGTTTTTAACAAATAAAGCGACAACACAGCTATTAGCGGACCCAGATTGGGAGCACCGGGAAGGTTCCTGGGTTCCCAGCCACCTGATTTGCCCCAGAGTGTCGGAGCGGGAGATGCGTCTGTACTGAATTAATATTGAATCAGGTAGAAGTACCTCCAGTTACAGAGCCGCCACAGCTTGATGACGAAATGCCAGGTGCAAAACAAACACTCCAAAAATGCGCAGAAATGATGTAAATGAATATTTATTCCTGTAGCCTTAATTATGGAGGCGCAATCGACTAATCCTTGAAATTGAAGACACTCAGCTGTTTTTAATCACTTTTTTAAAGCAGATTTTGTGTGTAGTAAAGTAAAAGATGTGTTACTGGCATAAACAGTAAACAAAGAAATGTGTGGGGATCAGCTGGAGCTGAACATTCCCAGCCTGAACTATTATCCCAGTCCAGCCCTGACAATTAAAAGCTGTTCGTCAATTTGGTTGTTTATTATAGTAGCTTGTAGACACTATTAGGTGCAGTACTCCAGTGTAGCTTGATAAAACGGGTTTATCTGCGTATTTTACTGAGGGCCAATGTGCTATCTAACCTAAAATATTGTCTGTTGTCTAAAATGTATTCTCTATCTTACACTTTGATTGGTGATTGGTGTTTTTAACCGCATTTTTCCCCCAACAAATTGTAAACATTCACAAAGTGAGTAACAAGAAGACTACAAGACAGAGCTCCTTTCATTTCTCACTGTGCTAAACAAGCAGCAAACTCAAACTTTGTATAAGGTTGTAGTTTGTTTGTACTCTACAGGTCAGATTGATATTAAATTAGCTCAAAGTTGTTATCTGGTATAGTGCACAGAATGGTGACAATTATACATTCAACTGTACATGGTACCTTTTGAATCAAACAAACAAACAAAAAAATAGGTGGAAGAAACCTTTACAAGATTCTGTACTTATTTGCTGCAAACGTCATCTCAAAACATACATGGTAGGAGTCTCGGTGAGAATGTCATTAACCCCTTGCATTAAGTATGATTGAAGTTTAAAGTAAAGTGGTTTTGTCAAGTTATCTATACTAAACGCAGTGTAAAATGAAAATAAGACTTCAGGTATCATATTAATGGAAAGCTTGAGAAGACAGTGTGAGTGCAATAATTTGGCAGCATGCACGCTCATTTTACGCCGTGCATATTAATCAAACAGGAAGTGTTCTGGGGATCCTGCTGCATCCATATAATTACTGTAACATCAAACCGAATTTGATGGATGAAAATGCTTTGAGCAACAGTGGCAGAGGAGTGGACAACACAAAGATGCACTCAGTTCCACTCAAGTCAACACCTGCTCCCATTTATTCCGAAACACTGAGACTCTCAGACGTGTCAGCCGGAGCGCGGGGGAGACCAGATCTAATTAGCGCTCGCTCCTTAGCCGGGAACTTCAGCCTCCTCCTTCCCAACTCCAACCCGCCGCACCTCGTTTCCCGACACTCCACAGGCAGAACGGCAATCATCGACTCCCACTTTTATTAGCTATCTGGAATGGCTCTTGACCAATTACAAAGTGGTCGGATAATTAGCCACGTCGGAGAACGGGGAGGCTCTCGATTGTTTGTCGCTCGGGGCCACCTCTGAGGAATTATTTGTCAGGAAAGAGCCGAGCGAAGTAAAACGGCATGGAAAAGAGGGGAACCAAAGCCAGTGCGTTTGAAGAGATGGAGAGGATGTGGGAGAAAGGGCGCCACACTCAGTGGAGCTACCTGCGATACCTGAAACTCCCCAGAAGTGCTGACATGGCCGCGTGAAATGGCTTCCTGGGGTCGCATCACCCCAGACTGTGTTGAAAAGAAGGGCTGGTAGACAGCGGTGTGTATTCCGCCACCTCTTGCAAAACCGCTGAGTGATAATGGCAGGGAAAACATACAGTAAATGTGGGCAGAGTCTTCAGGCTTTGTTTCTGTTTGTGTTTATCAGGCATCCACAGATCCCTTCCAGTGTAGGCGTCTGGGGTAATGGATTAGAGTGCTGGTGCCAGAGATATCATGGCCGAGAAAGAACTGCATATTTTAGAGTTTCTTTGTCTCCATGTGAGGCCTGTGTATTCCACTGGTGAGTTAGACTGTTACTGATATGCCCCCTGGCATGGCGGTCCAGTGTGAGTATAATTCAGTGCAACAACACTGGCAAACCCGAGGGTGTGGGAGAATGGTGGAGTAACAGGCTGGCCAGGGAGGATTTAACATTATCTTCAGTTTGTGGCTGCAGGAATATGGATTTTTTGTTTTTTTTTTTGCATACAAAGTGCAGCTAGGTGTACCTAGATTTAATAAAAAACTACTCTAGGCAGGTATCATATATACTTCCTGTCAACATGTCAGTGATGATTTTAGTTGAAACAATGAAAAATATGCAACAGATCTTTTGGTGGTTGAAACAGTATTTATGTTGTGATGGTCGGAAGATGACATTCACAAAAACACCTGCTGACCTGTGAACAGTTTCAACACCTCATTGAGTCACTTCTGTTTCCGCACCTTAACTGCACACTGTGTTTCGCCTTTAAGTACAACACATTGTTTGCAGAAAACGTCAAAAATAGAGCATTGTGTAAAAAAAAAGAGAGAAAAAAAAAACCACTATAGCACGCGGCCCCCGACTCCCAGTGCTTCCCCTAGTGCGTGTTCTGTCACAGGCGTTCATTGATAACCGCCATCATCCTTCAGCCATCAATTTTAAAAATGGGACCGCATGGAAGGAGCAGATGCAAAGATGAAACAATGATGAAACAATAATGAGATCCTTACCGACATCTTAGTCTTATTGATGCTTCCTGAAATCCTGAGAGGCATAAATTGCAAACCATGTCTCCAGCGGAAAGTTGCGCGGCTTCGTCTGATATGTGATGTTGTCAGCTCGCATTCTGCGGCTTTGCTGAGGAAAACTCTCATCCCTCATCAATATTTTCTTTGTGTCAGTATTGCTTGAATTACCGGGAACCCGTGCCAGTTTAAGAGGAATCCGCTCCAATGAGAACAAAACCATTCAAAACATGAAGCTGTTTGAGAAAACGGCTGTGGCGTAGCGTTTATTGTCTGTCTGTGTAACTGCTCAGAGAGTACAGAAGAAATCAGCAGGAGCCTCCTGATAGAAAACTTCCACTTTTTAGAATCAGCTGTGGTTTGAGGTGTGGTTTTGTGCCGTGTGTGTGCATTTTGGCTATACATCCACGCTTCCTAAACCTACAGTAACGAATGAAGGCAAATGCAATAAATGAAAGCTGAAGGATGAAAGCTTGTGAGTGACATGGAGCAACATTAACATTTGTTTGAGTTGTGTTTGTGGGCACCTGATGACGTCCGACGTTCCCTCTCCTTTTAGCTTCGGTTTGCTCTCCACCATCTCCTGGGGGAAATATCTGTCTCCTTAGCTGCTAAACGCTCCAATGGACTGCTCAGTTGCTCATTCAGTAGCTTTTGTTGATCATGTAGCGCAAGAATGCTTTTTTTTGTGAGGGGTGGGAGGGGGAGTGAAAACAGCTGCCTGCTGCCTCTAGAAAACAACAACGATGAGAGCAGTGAGAGAATAAGATGGAAAAGTTGCAGGCCTTAAAGCCTAAGCAATGAGCAGAAGGATGCTCAAAGCTTTGTGGGGGTGCAGGGAGCTGAAGAGAACGGTGATAATTCTCCGTGGACGATACAGAAATATTGATTATAGCAGCTTCAAATGTGCCATGACATGCTTTACAAGCCGCTTCAGTCATAGCGCACTAAGTGTTGCTTTGTCTTCGGAGCACACCCTGGATTCAAAGTGGGCAGGTGCTGCTCAGATCTAACGCTGCGTATAATCATCCCCCATGTGTGCTCTTGCTTCTCTGCTAATTTGACCGCGGTGCACATTCTTATAGACAAAGGAAGGCTGTTGCTTCATTCCCCGGGTTTAAAGAAAAGACAAAACAACATGCTATGGGCTTATTAAAACACTGATTGAAAAATATTGATTCCAGCAGTACAGGAGGAGTTACACGCTGCAGTTTTTCCTCCTGTTCCTATTAGAAATACATCCCATACACACACACACACACACACACACACACACACACACACACACACACACACACACACACCTGCCTGTTCTGACTACCACATGGAGAGAAAAGCAAATCCTGAATATGTTGTTGCTTAGATTAGCAGACTTGTAAGGATGAATGTTCAAAGTAAAAGAGTCCATCGTGGGTAAAAGGATTCAGACCTTGCTGACATGATAAATAAACCGGAGGCCTTGCTAAGCCTAACAGGATGGAAATGCTGCAATCCCCAGGCTCCGCACACTATGTATATGAGCTAGAGTTAAGCAAATGGAAAGCTACCATTAATGCTGAACTAATTAACAGGACAAGACGTCAGCTCGCTGCTTTGGTAGTTGACCGGGATCATTATTGAAAGAAACGATGTAGGAAATCACTACCGGCGTCAACTCCTGACTTAAAACAGATGCGATGCTACCGGACGCTCACAGTCACACACGCATCAGCTCAGACACTCACCAATCGCCCAAACCAGATAAATCAATGAGGCGGTCTCTAAAATCCAACCGCATGCTGCTTCATGTCACTCCCGCCGCACTACGCTGCTACGTGCCACCGTAACTAATTAAGCTGCTGCCAGCGTCTGCTGCGACACCCGCTAAGAAGCAGAGAGTCCAAACTCGGATTACTTTAAGCCAATGGCCTTTCATTATATCAAGGCCTCACTCAGTCACAAAGTCCCGCTTCAGGCCTTGGGAAAGCGCTCATTATCCAGCTCCTTCCACCTCCAGCCACGCACGCACTGGGTTTTAAACACTGGAGCTCGGAGAGGGGAACACTTTCCCTTGAACTCATTAGACGGCCGGGATCTTCACTTCCAAACCAGTTTCTGGCACTGAGATGTTCCTGTGCCTGCAAGGGATGCTGGGCAATGCAGTGCCCAGATCCTCATTTGACCTACGCGACTACTACTCTAACGTCAGAAGGTGGCTTGTATCTAACAACAGTAAGTTAAACAGTAAAACATCCGCTATGGGTCACAAGCTGCACACTTTGGTTTAGTGAAAACTGGTTAGCATTCAAGACCAAATCCATTAGAGCCCGCCACTTCCTTTTGCAATCTGAAGAAGAAGAAAGATGGAAACACAGACCGCCATTACTGCTCTTATTAACAGAACAGCTTTTTTGAGAGAAACCAAGATTGACACCACCATCATGTACATAAATATAAGACAACAGACAGCAGCTGGTTTGCTCAGCTTAGTTTCACAATTAACACACAGGTGAAAGTCAAATATTTTATGGCTATTATGGGAACAAAAGTGTATTAGGACGCCTTAATACAGGTGAGTCCATCTGTTAAAAACAATAATACTGCCTGGCTTCACTTTAAACTGAGAGTGGGCAAACTGTTGAAGCTGTCCAGAACTTTTTCCTCAGAAAAAATACTGCTGCAATCTTTAACATCTCATGGTGTCTAGCATGCTTGCTCAGCTCATTCCTCAGGTGGGAAAAAATATCTGCAAGCACCCGCGAAGAATTACACCATCGTTCCCTCAGACTGGCTTGTAGTGTATGAACTACGAGCGTGGAGGTTGGGGGTGATGGTTCTTTTGTTTGAGGCTGTTTCCTGGGTGTTTCTTAAGAAAATAAAAAAAATCAGGAGATGGAACGCATTTTTGTTTTATACTTTTTTTTCTGCGTTTTTTTTTTTTTATTGTGCTCACAGCAGAGGCACACAACTGCTTGAATTCATCAGGGGCGGTGAGCGTCTCGGAGAGTGTGGCCCTTGTTGCCAAATTCGACCGTTTTCTGAGTGAAATGGAGCATTGCATTTGTTCAGGCAGAACACTGCAATCATGCACTCCATCAGGCGATCAGTATTAGCTCTTACAGTCACCAATCACATTCAAAAAAGTCAATGAGGTGGTCTTCATAATCCGGCGGCACGGGCTCTCGTTTTGCCGATCGCTCAGGCCAACACGCCGCCACTGACTATGGTTTTAAAAAGGGGGGCGTCGAGTGGGAAGTTAAGTGTAAGCCAGGCTTTTTTTTTTTTCCTCACCCAAATCTACAGCTATGGTCCGACATCACATGAGCTATTTTTCTTAACATTTTTACAATCAAATCAAATTCAACTCATCATGGACACACGAAGGGGCAAATTCTCTTTTATTCTTTGTTTAAAGCTGCTGGATAATCCAGTCATCTTCAATCTGTCAGTCATCGTCACTTCACAAAGGGAGAAATGTAGCCACTTTACGTCGCTGTGAATTGCTTTGCCTTGGACACTTTGAACACCCTTGTCGCATAAAGGTAGTATCAGGGCGTAATTAGCCATTTGCGCCTTAATTAGCATTGGCGTCCTTGTCATGAATGGGAAGCACAGTTTTTACCCTCGTACAAGATGAGCTACATCATCCAGGCCCAGTATTTGATTATTAATAGGATGTGATGTCTTGGCATGCTCTTTAGCCGTGTTCTAATTATGGGTTTAATAAACTTGCAGTCTGTTTTGGAGCAGAAAACTAAAATTACTGTCGTCTCGTGAATAATAGATGCTGTTTTAAATACAGCGTGCTTCTCGATTTGTCGGCGGGCATACACTTAAGGACACTCTGCCTCCGCTAATGTTTTTTGGGGTTTTAGGACAAAGTGTGAGTTATATTCTGAGTGGGATTTTTTTTTTTTTGCTTCATTTGTGAGGAAATTGAACAGAGATTCAGAGGAATGACTGGTGGTGGGGGTGAATGGGGATTATACCGCGGCGAGGCTGAATGTGGATTGATAGGGTTTACACAATCAAAAGGACGGGATACCCTGTTGATGAATAAGATGGACTTATCCACAGACGAAATATAATAAATTCAAATCTCTCTCATGCTTACCGAAGAGAATATATGTTTTTAAATCCGGGAGGGAGAGACATTTGGGTGCGCGTTTGTTTTCTATTCAAGTGCTAATCTTGATTCAAAGTTATTTGGCAGTGCCGCTCCCTCATGAATTTAGGAAAAAGGCATAAAATAGATGGTGGTCCCAGCATGTGTGCCAGTAAGTGGAATGGAGGAAAATGAAACTTAGAGGACAACATTTGATGCTTATAAGGGAGATGTTGCCTCCACTTAGTTGCTTTACAGGTTACTTCATCGATTTAGTATGCCACTTCTATTAAGTTGGGAACCCTCCAAGAGACCTATTAAAATAAGACCAAAGGTGCACAGCAGTGCTAGCAGCTCTGTGAGCCTGTACCTGAGTAAAATCTAACTAAAAATCTAACATCAGAACATGCTCATAATGGCAATGCTCACATGTTGAGCTGTCACCAGCCGAGGCTGGTCTATTCACCTTTGTGAACTTCTTACACCTCATCTATTTTTATCACCATCTCACTGTATTTTTAAAAAACAGGCATTAAATGTCCACTGAACTTTGTCTATATTGTATTACCTCAGTATTTTATTTTTTCAGATTCTATCTTATCTTATTTTGCTTGATTTTATCTTATTCTATTTTATGTTATTGTATTTTTGATTTTGTTTTTATTTTAATGCAGCTGGCTACTACCACAACTCAATTTCCCTGTGAGGATCAGTAAAGTTGCCCTATTGGCTGTCTATGCTGATGTTTAGTATACAGTATTAAGCGTTTTTCAGCATGGGAGTATATTGAAATAGGTTAGTTGGTGAGTGTGCCAGCATACACAATCTGACTGAGATAAATGGAATTCATCCCTCATTAAAGTTATTTATTACACCTGTGGTTTTCCTACCACGCCAAAATATCCACTGTGAAAAAAGGCACTACAGACATTTAGAAACATTGTCTTTCCATGACATTTGACTTTGGCGCACAAGAAGTGACTACTTTGTTTTCATTTCTATTATCATATCTTGGGCTAAACTATCACAAATAAATACCAATTTACCAGATTCTTCAAAATTGTTTATCTCATGTTTATGTAGTGAGGAAATGAGTTGCGTTTCCATGAGATCAAGGATATTTATGGAGAACTTGGAAATGAGTGCCTGGCTCATTTGGTCTGAACTTCTTCTGAACTGAAACCTTAATTATAGTTTCTTTTCCAGTTCCCCCATGTCAGTTCTTTGGTTGTAGCCCACTAGACAGTAATATGTCTGCTTTAAAGAGTCCATTGTATATTAACATAACATACTCTGTACAATAGTTAGCTATAATGTAAGTTCACTCATATCAAATCATTCAGGAGATTCTAACGACAAATGGAAAAAGTACATAAAAAGTTCATATGGTTTGCTTTGATTCTTCCAAACCCACCACATATATTTTCAACTAAAAAAATATCAGATATCTGGCACCACGTTTCAGTATCAGTAAGGTTTTAGTCACAGAGCCAAATCTGAAAAGGGCCTGATGACATCAATGAAGTTTCTCAGGATTCAGAGAGCTCCTTCCTGATGCCCCAGAAGACATTTAACAACTCTTTTCACCGGTGATACTTCTCCTCCTTATCATGAGTAAACTGACTAAAATAGCAAAGTGACGCCCCACTGCACAGTTTTGGTCAGGAAATAGCAATCTCTGCAAAATGTTAGGTTGTATTTTATTTTTATGAGCAGTGGAAGACTTCTGCAGACACATTTGAAAGTAAAAACTCAGAATCCATTTCCAAAATGTAATACTTTATATGGTATGTACTCTGTCTACACTAACATTATGTTTATAATGTTTATATAATTATTTCTTTCATAAATAACTCCTTATACATTATACAAACATATTTAATGTTTAATGTTCTTTCTAATATAAGAGTGGAAATGCACCAGTGGAAAACATTAATAAGCAGCATTGTGGATTTTAAGAATGTACAGTTTGTTTTCGAGCTGTCTTTTGTAAATCCAAACTTTTCATTACCCTCAAACTTGGTATGAGTAACACGGGGGTGAAAGAACCAAAGGTACACAGCAGCAGCTGTGCACTGACACTGGAGCTCTTCGTCCAGCCTGAGAAATTAATGATACTCCTTATTGAATATGAATCGGCATGGCATCATTTATCATGTTTTGATGCTGCTCATCATCCTCCTCATCTTTATTACCATCACTCTAAAATTTACCTGCCCTTGGCTCTGGGCAGCTGTTGGCATGGCAGCACACACACACACACACACACACACACACACACACACACACACACACACACACACACACACACACACACCATCTCTG
>JAOXYL010000050.1:13266475-13283348 GCA_028564955.1 Terapon puta | reverse complement strand
AAAGCCTCACATTGTTTTTTTGTCTCTATCTCATAAATGACACACACTCGCACACACGCACACACACACACACACACGCGCACACACACACACACACACACACACACACATTAATGATGGCTGGAGGATATCAGTAAAAGCTCTTGAATGGTTACCCGCCAAAGACAGTGTGGAAAAGTTGATGCGATAACCTTTCTTCAGGGACCACTTCAGTCCTGTCGTGCACACAGGGTGCTGAGGTACTTAAGGAGACTCTCATTTCACTTTCCTATTAACTGCCAGTCCCCTTGTCTCCGTCCTCCACCCTCAAGTATATTGATTTGTCACAAGAGTAGGGCCTCAGACGATGCAAAGCTCGCCTTGGTTTGGATTCTTTCAGACTTTTTGGAATTGAGTTCGATACTGAAGAGGAGTTTTAAGTGTTCTGGTATTACAGTATTACAATGCAAATCAATTGGCTGTCCAACCACATGCATGCTGTACTGTTGTGTGAGTCTGAGCACTGTCAGATACAGTTTACACTTAACCAACAACAGATCAGGCTGAAATGAAACCATCCAACAGCCTTAAACACGCCTTTATGAAATAATTTATTCTAGAAATGTAGTGATGTAGTACTTGCAGGGCTGGTAGGTAAACTACTGTTGCTGGTGAGCCCTGTGTTCACTGACAAGCCAGCCTGGACATGCCAACGCTTGTTAGTCACAACGGGAATTCAACCGAAATGGGCCAAATTGATGACAAAATTTCATCACAGCCTTTTTTTTGTAAATGTGTCAACTCCATTCGCCATATCCCAAGATTAGAAGCAATGGGCAGAGTAAAACACACATTACAGGAGATGTGACGGACTTTAAGAAACTAAGCATTATGTACCTGCTTCAGCCCAAGAACACATTTTTTTTCCAGTCTTAGTGGGTCGTCTGGAATCAGTGGGAGTCACACACACATATCACAGACTTTCCATCATACCATTGCTCTATTTATAAGCCTCCCCATACACCAGTCCCACTCTCCAGGGAGGTCATTAATTTGCCTCTCTGTCAGTGGTGTGCCCCACAAAAAGTCCATCAAAACTTGCAGGCTGCTTATCTATAGGGCTACATTCACTACACTGGAAATTATAGCCGTGTGGATTCTCATTAGAAAGAAGTCATTTAATTACCGTGTCATGACAAATGCTGTAAGAAGCCCATAAGACAGATGACCCTCTTATTTTTGTTTGAATTTCAGACAAAATTAAATGATCCCACAACCACATTCACAGTGATATAACATTTTAGATCCGACTGCTGTGGAAAAATAGGACAAAGCCACCTTATCTTGGTGGCATAGTGCAGAGCCATGAATTAGCTCCAGAGGAGAATCTACTCACACTCCACAGTGTTTAGACCCCTTTAATATTCATCTTCATTATTTTCCTTCATCCCATGTGTACATTGAAAAGCAATAAGGGACAGGACAAGGTGGAGGACCAGATGTTTTCCAGTGGAGATAAAGTGGTCTCTGGATAAATGAAACACAGCCTGTGACTCTGATAACCTCGGAGTTGCTTGGTGTGTGGCCGTGCACTGCCTGCCTCTGTCTCAGCATTTATCTGCGGACTTCAATAGCAGGTTGACCCCTTGACCCGCATCGGCTTATATCGGGCTGCTCATTCCAGGCATGGTGCCACGTTGCCTGTGAAAGGTGTTTAATGAACTGTCTTGCACGGAGAAGGTTGCGCTTGCCCATCAGCCCTCGTCCCTCCTCCCCGTTTCTGCATCACTTTCTTATTTACAGCCATACCTCAGCTGCTTTTTGCTGAGCTAGGGCATTTTCCCCGAATTGGAAAGCCCTGGAGGTGTGAATAGTTCATCTGTGGAAAGATACATCATTTGCTGGGATTTGCATGATGCCGAGGACGGCGTGGAGAATGCAAAAAGTGCATCGGTGAGGCGGCAGAGGCACCTGACACTCGCGTTCGATCCATCTGATTTTGCACGCTGGATTTGTCAAAGTGCAAGATAAAGGGAGTGTTTTGTTGATGCTGAATTCTAATTCGGATGGATAACAATATTCTAAAAATATTTTGGGTGAACAAGCAAGCTGCATCTATTGGTCTATAACACCCGCCACTGGTCAATGGTTCTTTGTTGGAAGCTGCTGGGAGTCTGTTAAATCCATCCATTGTTGATTTGTTCAATATTGATCAGTCTGCACAGGACAAGGAGTCCTAAAATAGAGAAAAAAGGTTTGTCATATGTACATTGTTGAATCATTATATATTCCTAATATTCTTTGTCAGCATTAATGATTTTTTTACTACCCCACAGAGACTGATTGTTTGCAGTCCGCAGTCTTGATTTTTCTACTAAAATGATCAGATTTTTGTGAGCTTTGTGCCGAGCACTACAGCACTGAGATGCAGAGGAACAAATGTACCAGGCTCTCTTTAGTACAGCACTGTATTCTGCACTCTTCACCGCATTGTTTCGCTGCAATTTGCTGGCAATCATTTTTACCAAGCATGAAAGTTACTGTAATTTCTGTCTACTATTACCTATACTTCAGTGTAGTGTAAGTCAAGAGAGACTCAGCATGATAAAACAGACATGAGCTCTTTCATGAGCTCTCTGATTCAAATGTCGTCTTTCTCCTTTTTTCAGATTCTGAATGCCATGTTTCTCTTTTGCTATAGGAGCAAAGGCACTTTGATTATACAATTCTCTGTTAATTGCAGCAATCACATACCTGGACTCGGAATAAACTTAACACTTAATTGCTTGGGAACATTTCATGAGAGGCTTGTCACCTGCTGTGTTCTATAATAATGTGCAGTTGCATTAACTAAACATCCTTTTTTTATCTTTTTAAAAAAGAAATCTGTGCAGGTGCAGCCGTCTATTTTCTTTTCATTTCTGAGTCATTCCCTCACTCCTCATATCTCAGTCGAGGATCTAAAAATTCGAGGGCGACCGGAGGAATCGCTAATTGAAAGGGTGAAACCAATATCCTGCCGTACGTGCGGATTCACAGGCAGAAATGTTTCAGTCTGTGTGAGAGGTGATGGTTTGTGATGTTCTCTGCATCACAGGATGAAAATGGATTGTTTCTCCTTTCGAAAGGGTTTCAATGAGGCCAGTGATGTTGGCTAACCATGATGTAACAGTAGACGTGGATCCCTTTCAGTTGCAACCACAAAGAGCCATCACAAAGCATCACATTTATCAAACATCTAATCATCATGTTCCCATATTAATCTGCAAAGACTAAAGATGTCATGAAAAGCACGGATCTCGATGTAAAATATCGAGACTAAGCAGTGGGTGGCTGTGGTTTTAAAAGGCAGCCCCCATGTCAGGGACCCTTGCAGCAAGTAATTGACCATTTATAGGTAATGGCTGAACAGTTTGATTGAGCGGAAAAGGTCTTGCTCTTTGAGGAATCTCTCGAGGAATCTGAGTAGCAATTTGGATCCTGCTGGGAAAAACGAACCCCCTCTTGATAAGGGAATGTTAAATTTTCATCTTTTTCAATATCTGGATAATTATGAACCTTACAAATGACATCCAGTGCAAACACAGATGCAGAAAATGGTTATAATAATTGTCTAAGCACATGTTGCCACCACATTTTTCATGTCTTTCCATAACCTCAAACACACTGTGTATATGATCGAATGTTAAAAATCAGATTTCAGATGCTGGCCTGAAGTAATGTTACACTTTGCTGTGAAATGGCAATAGGAGCATCTTTGTCTCTCAACCGTTTCCATGTGAGGTGTAGGAAATGGATTTATCCTGCACTCCAAATGTTAATGTTAATTAAACCATGCCTTTTGGACAGTTTTTACCACCTGAGATCCAAAATCGCGTCTTACTATTTTAGTGTTACATTGATAACTAATATTACTTAATGATTAACAATATAAATAATATGACCCAAGTGCTAATGGTCAGGTTTTGTTATTTATGAAGGGTGGAGTTAGGTATCACCCCAGATCACACTGTGTGTGCTTGGTTGTTCAAGATGAGTCATTCAAAACTATTGTAATACTTAACAGGGAAAGAGAAGGATTATTAGGAAAAGCATTTTGACACACACTATCTAACAAGAGATAACAGAACAATTAGAAACATTCTTATATAATAGCTTAAGAAAATTTTCTTTTTTATGTCAAGACTTCTGGTAGACCAAAATGTTTTACATTTTTTGAGTGATCACAACCAAATACGTTACCACTAATAAAATTCAGTACACAGAATAAATGAGAAGTGATGCTTCCTTTTAATATAAACTCACTCCAGACATTCAAAGAAACAAAGCAATGTCATTACAACAGTGAAGCCATTTCTTCAAAAGACTTCAGAGTGTTTATGTTCTAACTGTATTCATCAGTGTGCCATCTAATTTATACCTCACATGGGAGCTGTTTCATATGTAGACAAGAAAAGGGGGGGAAATAGAACAACATCATAAATATATAATAGCCGCTCTTTTGTTAAATAGCTTTGCACTCTGAGTCTGGGCTTATTCCTGAACATTTAGGTGAGGATCTCGAAGAGGATAGGTTGTGAACATCACTACTCATTCTGTAAGATTTAAATGTACAAGCACTGCTGATTCCTCTCATGTGGTGCGTTTTCCTTTTTTCTACACTACGGCAGGTCGTGATTCCCATGAGGACACATTCCTAATAATAAAGAGACCCATACTGCGTAGGAAATATGGACACTTAACCAATGCACCGAGCAGAGGAACAGCCTCTCTTGAGCAAACTCCCAAATTGCAAAAGGTTTTTAGGTTGCCGCACTGCAAAACAAACACAATTAATGTAATGCTGAAAGGAGGCAGGAAGTCGCCTGGAGTAAGTGTTCCCACATATACGGCACTAAATTAGATCAAAACTATGTTGTTTGTTCCCTCACAGATTCAAAAGTTGCAGCATAAGGAATGTAGACTGTATTAATCTTTGATGAGATCAAGGCAGAAAATAAAGTATGCTGCCTTAACTCATCTGTTACGTTTGACCTCGGTATACTGCCAGTCCCTGTGGTGGAGGAGTTTAGCTTAAAATGGAAATGATAGAAATGCCTTCCTTGTGATTTTAAATGCTGGTTCTCCACGAATGGGAATAATTAAATCAAAGGCCTGTCCTGTTTTTTTAAGGTTTTCTGTTGGAGTCTGTTTACGACTGACACTTTTATTAAGCCTGGCTTGCTCATTGATGGAAGAATTTATGCTCTGCACATCAACAACAACGCCTTGTTCACCTTGTTCACTTGGGACAAGTCTTCACGCTGCACTCTGGGCTCAATTTGACTTGGGGTTTTTATTTTGTCTTTGAGAGGGGAAACGACTGGGCGCCACTGGTCTCTCTGACCTTCATTTGTCTTTAGTCCTCCCTCTCAAAGGAACCATTCTGTCCCCCCTCGGTCCCTTGTTCCTCCTTGGAGATGGCTCACTGACACATTTTATATGTTTACCCAGTTATGAGGGTGAAGATGGTGACTGATCAAAGCATACTGGGACGGCCAGTGAATAGAATATGCTGTCTTAGAAAAACAGATAAATTGAACCAATAAAAATAATTTCTGATCTTTAGCCAGGCACGGACAACACTGAAGTCTGTTATTTACATAGTTTGTGTTTTCCTGACCAGCTGGATGTGTATGTGCAATATCGAAAGATATCTCAAACATTTAAAAGGACTGAAGGAAAGTTTATTTAAGGTCCCAAACTGTATCTATTGAAAATTTTATAGCTGCAATAGCACTTAACTCCAAAATGGACCTCAAGGGCACACTCCCCTGGGTGCGTCTACTCCACCTAACCCACATAGCCTAGCATAGCCTGGCACAGTTTCCCACTGTGTGCAGGAAAAGGGAGGAAAGGGGAAATATAAGATCATTCACACTCGTGTGCGGATTAACACCCACTCAAAGCCAGTTATTTTGAGCAACTGCGATTATGGTGAAAGTCAAATAGAATAAAAAACACTGACCTGTTTGTATAGATTCAGTATGATTGCATTAGACGCATCTCATAAAGGATCAATTAGCAATGTCCAGTTTGATGAAAACAAATGTGTTCATTCAAGCAACAGCGTATACAGTATTTGAATATTATAGTGTACAAAAACACTGCCCTTAATACAATGTTAAACCTCTTAAAATGCCCAATTCTGTTTTTTGAGCTAGAGCGGTATGGTAAGACAGAGGATATATATAGTATATAGATATATTCCAGATATTTCCCTTAAGCAGCTACAGAGTGTTATTTGTGTTTAAAATACTTTCATATATGTCTTAATATATGTTTTAAATTAGCATTATAAATTATAAATTAACTGATACCCATTGGTCCACGCTAAAGCAGGTATGTTAACACAGTTTGTCCTATCTGGCTTTACTCTGTCTTGACCAACTCGATAGGTAGTGGGGAGAGAAAGGAGCAATAGATTTGGAATTTGGGACATACCCTCTGAAAATGGAGCTGATGATACCAAATTTTGGAAGCGACTCCCTGTTGTCCACCTGCAGGGAATACTTATCTGAATTCTCAATCAGTGTAGATTATTATGGTTTTTTGCCTGTCCTAGAAAAGATGAATCTTGTACTTTTCTAAAATTTTCAGACATTTTTCATCACATTAATCTCTCTATATTAACAGATGTTATCAATGTAGGGGAAAAAACCCCAAAAATTATCACTTGGGGGCACCAAAAGAGTAAAATATAAAATAATATCTAGTGTGCCACATATGCTAAATCGACATTCATAATACATACATAACACTAATGTGCATAAAAGTAAAATAATAATAGCAAATAATAGCAGCTCTGTGAGATGGTGCTTGGTCACAATTGTACTTTGAGCAAAACACTACCATGAGTGTGCTCAAGATTCATATGTTGAGCATGTGTAAGTTGTTCACCACGTTCACCATCTTTGCATTGCAGCACACTACTATTTGCCAATAAGCACTAAACACAAAGTTCATCTGATGGTGATATTTAGTCAGAAACCAAAGTACTGGACATTGACATGTGATGACCTTTTTTTGTACTAAATTTCACATCAATCCATCCACTAATTATCAGGATATTTCACCAAAGAGGTGGTCCAATTGACTAACCGGCAGGCGGATTTACTGATAGCCATCACTAGAGCCAGGTCGGCAGTGTGGCAAAATCCTGTGCAAAAAACTGAGCAACAATACTTGTTATTAGCCACGAGCATAATGTTGCCTCTGACCCCAAAACTGAACCAATTAATGGTCTTTTCATTTTGTCTCTGTAACGTTTTTCTCTTTTGAACACATTCATATATTGAAAAATTGGCTATTAAGGCTTTGGGTTACTGATGTTAAGAAAAATATCATTTTTCATGCTGTCCCACCGTATTACAAAACATATCTCCTGGTCCCATTCCATCACAGAAATATAATAATCAGAAATAAATTTCACGGTTATTATGCAGCAGGAAATGGAACTGGTTAAATAAGCCACATTTGAAATAAAATTCTCTAAATGAGGCCATTTGAATGTGTAGGATACAAGTTTCATTTTAATACATGATATTTCCCGTCAGGTTAGGGCGCACACTCAGGACAATCTGAGTTGTTGTGAACTCATTATTTTTAATTAGCTCCATCCACTCTGTCTGTTATCACCAGTTTTACCGATAGCACTGCTGTCTGTCAACAAATGTTTGTGTCTGCTGATAGTGTTCATGGCCACTGCCAACAAACTGGGGGCCCAAATATAAAAGCTTTAATGAACTGGCTGGAGACGGATTTCTTTAGGGTCATAAATCAGTGATACAGAAGAATGAATCAGGCATGTAATTATACAAAGAAGTTGTGAACTGGCCTAGAGGGGGAAAAAAAAAAGTACAGCAGCGTCATTGGTTCAATCCCCCGCTGCTTCTGGTTTGGCTCCATCAAACAGACCTGGCAGTGCTCGGTGGCGTGAACCATTTCAATAAATTTAATGTAAAATTTTTCAAGAATTTATGGTTTATATGAAGGAACAACTGACACTCCTATACACTGTAGATGCTTTGTGGCCCGCCGACCTCTTGATGTTTAAGATACTTTCAAGATTTGCCTAGATCGATGAATAAAGTATGAGTCTGACATGGCGTGCAAGACTCGTTGTGAATCTTCTCCAGAAATATTAAATCCATTCATATCCCAAGGCGCTGCTGAGAATTTCCCTTTTTCCTTCATTGATGTCTTTTTAAGCAGCACAGTGGAAAATGTCTGCTGCTGGGGGAGAGGAGACAGAGGAGGGCACCGGTTCAGGGATGTCGAGTACAAAAGAGATATCCATTGTGTTAACTGCAAATACATCCAGACATTTCATTATATTTCACATTTATTAATCATCTGTTGTTCATTTCCCAGGGCCCTCATACAAGTCTGGCTTTTCATAGAGCAGTGATACTTGATAAAACATCAGTCACTTGAGACAGAGAAGAATTTTTATGTCCACATTTGAAGAGTTTCAATGGCATTTCCATCACACATTCAACCTTTTTGTGTAGTTTTTAATGCCACGTCAGTATAACCGGGGAGAGGATCAGTCAGACCTGAGCTTTAATTGCTCTTTTAACAACTTCCTTTCAAATTTTGTGGTAAACAAGTGCATTATTGCTTATGTGGTGATTCATTAATCACGGATGTCATTTAGTTGAAATCTCAACATTCTCAACCTTTAGCGGAGATCATTTGCATGTTTAACGCAAGTAATAATTCAATTTGTAATGAGATAATTAATCACAGTTGCCACCACCCAAATTAATGATCGCCACAGCTTAACAAATAGAATCGCAACTCTGAGCAGAAACAGCATTGAGTGGCTTTCAGAATAAGGGATAAACAATAAGTGCCAGGGCCCATCAAATATTTAATTTCGCTGCAAATTTTTTTTGTTTTGCTTTGCTTTTGCGAAGGCAAAGTATGAAAAATGAGCTACCTATTTGCGACAAAAGGTTGAAAATGAAATGGAACAGCCCACCCCTGGAAGAATGGGAAATGAATTCTTATCTAGCATTGCCTGTCTGTTCTCTTTTTCCAGAGATACAAAGATTTATGCAAACTGTAACAATGCAGAAATGGCTGCTGGCTACTGTTTTGCACTGCGTTTGGTATGTGTATGTGTATTTGTGGAAATGTATGTGTATGTGTGTGCGTGTCAGAGTGTACTGAAAAAACGAACAATGACAAAAACAGTTGTGTAGGCTGGTGTGTACATCATAACACATCCAGGGCTTTCACTACTGCAGAACTTGTAAATCAGGTCTCAGAACACTGAAGTGGAGGAGACCTGGGGATGTTTGGTGCCAAAATGCAAAACCAATCAGTGCAATTGCTGTTGGGGACGGTGGGAAATAAAGCAGGGCTTACACAACATCGCCTGGTTAATCAATTAAGTTCTTACTCTCAAACATGTGAATATGCTGTTCTCTGTTAACAAAAAATAAAACCATGCCAAAGGCCAATGTATTTCACTTGTTCTGCAAAAAAAAGAAAAAATTCCAGATCCCCTTTACTAATTGACATATTTACTAGAAAACAGAGAAATAATTCTAGCAGCACAGTTATTTAACTAGACTTTGACACGTGTATATAAATGCATGTTTCAAATGTAAAGACAATTTTACTACCTGTCTACCTCTCAGACTCATAAAACTGCACCAATCACATGGCAAAACATGTAAAACTTGAATAACAACATCAAACTATGGGCAGGGAAGCATCCTAGATTTATGTTTAGCAGAGAAGGAATGAAGATGAAACGAGTTCTTTTTAATTTACTTTAGGTTTTCTCTTACTTTTATGTCATTGTCTTTAAAACACCTCCACTGCATCCCACAGAGTTCATTTTGACAGAAGATTCATCAAAGTCTTGACAAACAAGATTCTTGTTTAACGTACAGCGCGTAGGAACATCTGCCATTACGCGTACCCTGTAAACACTGTCACACTTATGGATTTAAACAGAGTAAGTGCCAAGGGATGTGCGAGGAGAGGGAGGCAGGGAGCCGTTCAGATGAGAAATACATAATAATACCTCTAAGACTGGCTTGTTGGATTGACTCTCTTTTTTTTTCTGGGCTTGTCTGGATGGGCTGAAGAACTGCGTGCAGAGGAAATGTGGTTTGCTTCAGTAGAGATGCCGCAAAGTGTCAAGCCGTTCCTCTTCTTTTATCAATCAAATGTGACACAATACACGGCTGGATTGGTCACTAAAAGCAGTGCTCATGAAGTGGACTTATATTTCTTAATTTTTTTTTCTTTTTTTACCTTAACCATGACAAAATAGTGATGGTTGATGTCATACAGTCAGTGATAAATAAGGAGTGATTTCTCACACAGCTCAATTCTCACAGATGCTTTACTTCAATGCACACAAAACATCCACATTTTTCAAGCATATCACTGTCAACCTGTCAAGTTGTCAGTGGACTTTCACTCTGAACTGAAGCTGGGAGCAGCGCCAAGGTGTTTTAAGACTGCTCTTAATGTCTCTGTTTTGCATCCGCCCATTGAGAACAATAAATGCATTTGTTGACAGTAATGTCTGACACTCTCTGTCTGTCCGGGCCTTTAGAGTCTCCAGAGTCTGGACAGAATTGAATTTTCTTAAGAACACAGATATTGAAGGATCTGTCTCTATATTTCTAATGTTGGGCTGCGAGTAAACTCTATCTGCTGGCTAACAGGTACAAACACACTTTTTTGGGCTCTTGATTTAGTGATTTATGTTCTCCAATTATGAATTTGTAATTGTTGTGACACACCTGCTTTCACACTCTTTATCTCATGCCTAAATCAAACAACAAGGGTAGTGAAATGCAGACAGCAGGCGAATGCTGCTACCTGAATGTTAGGCCACATTTAAGTTCTGAGACAAAAATCACAATTTGTGCAGCTTTAGTTGCTGGAGACACTCACAGACGTTTTGCACAGATGTTGAATTTAGCCACTTCACTTTGTTCTGAAATGCCCATCTGTAATGTAGTAGATGACCCCTTATGTTCACATGTGCCTGAATGAGCCATTTATTTATTTCAATTATTATACCTGTAGTCATCACACCAGGAATGATACATGTGTCTCTGTATCAAGAAGAGGCATTTGTGCACAGGATGGCACAGCGGCGGTAACTTCATTAATTATTTACAATTATTAATTATCCCTTCACAGCGACGACAGGATTGGTCAAGATCAAACAGTAAATTACATTTTCTACAAGAACAGGCAGAGGAAGTGTAAAGAGTACACTTGAACATTAAAATGGCTGTCTGAAAATTACTTTACTAACTGTGGCCGTGACAGATCCGGTGTAATTAGACAGCAATCTGCCGAATCCAGTCATCAGTGATTACAGCTGGGACATGTGATGCCATGTACTGAAGTTGGCACAGTAGAGATCAATAATTACATGCCAGTAATCAGATTGCAGAATTACTACATTCTGTCTTTATCTGATACACTGTAAAACAATGCTGAAATGGCCATTTCAAAGAACACATATGCAAATTAAGTGGGGGGTTGTGCGCTGTCGGAGATGCCCAATTTATTGCTGGGAAAGCAAAGTTCAGGCTTCTGCATTTGCGCAGCATCCAGATCCACATTTAGAGTGAAAAATATCATACTACAGGAGGAATGTAAGTCAAAGAGATAACTACCCTCAAAAACATTTCTAAAAAGGCTACTGACAGGAAATATGAAAGACTCGTTATAAAAAAGGGGATGTTGGAAAATATAAATTAAGTCTCGGTGAAGCCAGAAAGCTAGATCAGAGTTGGATCCTTGGCCCAAGCATCCGTGTGAAGCTTGCATTGTTCACTTTAGACTCGGCATATTGATCTTAGTAACAATGGGTTGAGAGATTTCAATGCGCTTTATGACTCAGCAGATTGGTTCTACAGTTAGTCATAGTGTCAAGCGAAGCTGTGAAGAAAACCACCTTTTCTTTTAACTTGGCAGAAACGTGGTGTCTTAATGACAAGAACACTGAAACTGTAGAGCAACTGGAAGTAAGAGAGCACATAAAAATCTCTGTAACACAATAATTTGATCCATCAGTATGAGCAGGAGGAGCATTGTTTTACTTATCACTGGGTGAGAAAGGAAATTTGCACCGCAGGGATTCACCCACTGAGGGCTTCACATTGGATAACATCCAATGTTACATTCAGCTCCTGCTTAATTTAATGGGGAGGACTACACGGTGTGCCATTTGGCTCTTTGGAGTTCCTGTGAGAGCAAACACAGTAACTAAATTTACACTTAATTTGAACATGAAAACTATGTTCTGGATAGAGCTAGAGCACCATTATTGGGGTTACTTGTAAAGTTTCCCTCAAGGATACTGACAGGCGAACATATATATATACACACATACATACATATAGAACATACTGCAATGCTAAAAAAGCAACCATGAACCGACATGTCAGAGGTATATTACAATATTATAAATAAAATGTAATGCTTATGATAGAAAAGCATTCTTGGACAGTAACACAGAGTTTTAAAAATAAAAAAATATGCTTCTTTGTTTCTATTCTATTATTATTATTGTTGTTGTTTTGCCTGTCTTACATTACAGAGGACAGAGATGCAGTTTAATCCATTCCTCACAATTTCACTCCAAAAATTTGGGGGAATTTGGAAAAGCTGAAAAAAAGAGAGACCCTCCAAAATGTTTAATTACTTACTGCAGCCTCACACACACACACACAGACATACACACACACACACACACACACACACACACACACTGCCTGGGCATATAGAGAAATCCAAAGCTTGACCAGCCTGCAGTGCCTAGTTACAGTTGCTATGCTATGGTTGGATGATCTCTCTTCAGGGTTTAGCAGTCAGACGGCATCCCTGGACAGTTTTAGATTTTAGCAATCTGATAATGTCACACAACGCAACCACTATTATGCTATTCCGTCTTTTCTTACATCTTAATTGTTGTTTTATCTCCAAATAATTTTAGGTGAAATATCAATACCGTCCACAGAGTAACTGTCAGCCAGAGCCCCTTCATGCAAATATTTTCCTTTTTATTTTCATGGAGAAAAAGTATACTGCTAAGTTATTTGCAGAAAGTATTTACTGAAACATTTCCAGAGCCTGACGAAAGCTTTTGATTCTCCTTCCTTAGCAAACAGTAGAGATGTATAATATTTCTGTACAGTTCTAATGAGCATCATTACTCCTGCATTGATGCAGTGCCAAATGAGCTCATTGAATTTTTAAAAAGGCACGGTTATTTAAAGCAAGTGATTTGAACATTAAATCTGCATCAAAAATCTGCTTGAGACTCGCATCACAGCAATTACGCATATTTCCCAAGCCCATTAGCAATTAAATGGGTAGTGCCGAGGTGAGGAGGTGCAGATTAAAGCAGCTCTATAAACTTTAAGGGGAGGGGGAAACACAATGTATTGGCGCACTCTGGATGAAGCGACGGGGTCACAAAGAGCTCACATCAGAGGACGGGAATCTCAGCTGCTTCAGCCTCAGCCTGAGCAGATGGCGAGGGCGCACAGCATCACGAAAACGAAGCCACGAGAACATTTTTGAACAACCTGCTAAGATCTCTACGCCGAATCTGGCTGCGAGTGTGGCGAGCCGTCCCGAATTCAGTCGCACCGTGCAGCTTTCATGCGCCGAGCCCCTGCCAAGATATTCTCTCCGTGCTTTCACATTCTCTTTTCACAACACATCCCGCCTTTATTTTCCTTCCCAATCCCTGTTTCCTTTAATTCTCAAGCGGGAGATCAGAGGAGGTGGGTGGGGGGCGGTTGGTGGGGGGCTTTGCTGAGGAATTTAATTTCTTGACTCAATGCTAAGAAGTGACTGTGTTCTATTAGAGGAAGCGCAGTGTTCAGGACTATCGCTGTAGTCCAGTGAGCAAGAAATCTCGCCAACACAAACATGATAAGCTCTGCCTGTCCCGGTTCCTGACAGAATGCTGAAATTGTGTGATTGTTACAGCAGCGAAAATCCCTCAGGTGAAAAATACAACACGGGGTAGCTTCGCTGCAGCTCCCACTTATTTGGCAGACACGGGACCAGACAAGTCACGGCAGCACCACAACGCATGACAGCAGCAAAATTAAAAGAGCACACAAAGAGCAAGAGAGAGATTTCAAATTGAGGGCAAAAAATACTTTGACATTTTTACAACCCTTGCATGTTTGAATTGCATGACAAAGACAACTTTGCACATGTTTATTTTGCTATTTCTATTTCATTCAAATTCTTTTTTTTTGTTGTTTTTTGTTTTTTTTTTTACATAAATTTTTACATACCTGGCTGCTATGACAACTGAATCTCACAATAGAGGTGTCTCTATATCTGTCTGTCTGTCTGTCTATCTAAGCCAAGTCTTTATTATTTTTTCTTATATATTCACCTGATTCTGGATTCTTTCTTTATCCTTTCTTTTTTTTTTTCTTCTTAGCAGGTACACTTACACGTCAGCAGGTAATCTTTGATGGGATGTGTTGGGAGGAGGGTTAACATAATGCTGATGTGTGCTATAGGAAGAAGATGCCAGAGACATTTTTATACACGCACCATCACTGAATAATTTATGCCAAAGAACATATTGTACTTGCATTTACAAATATGGCCACATCTGTCACTCTGACACAGAAACTGAGGAGCGAATCGTAGGTGCAAATGGGTAAAAGGCTAATTTTCACTGTGCTGCTTATGTGCTAGAACACTGAAATAATCTAAAAAGAGACATCATTAACACCTTCCCAACACCTTTGCCCAACACTTTAATTTCAGTCTGCTAAATCCCGCCTCGTGACGTCAAAGCAGTGTGAAAACCCCACAAAAAAACAAGCTCACACTTTTTTTGTGCTCCTAAGAGGGAGAGAAACACAGATGTAAAAAGGAAAGAGGGAAAGAAGTTCTGCCGACAGTCACGTCAGACAAACAAGTGAGCAAACTTCGGGGTCAGGTGTAGCTAAGCCTGCTGTTGCCACCAGGTGTCAGATCAACAAGTCAGCTGACAGCCACCAGTCCGCAGGGTGCAGACTCAACACATGCCACAGACCCTGTCAAGGTCCGCGTCTCTAAGTGCATCCCGGAGGAACACGTGCATGAAGCATGTCAGCCTCCAACGTCGATGTCATCCGGTGCTCACAGCTCACGAAGCAGTGCAATTTGCAGAAGCAATTCCAGCTCAAAACAAGGCAACCGACAAACTGCGTGCACACGGCAGCGCGATGACATGGGACAACAGAAAGCCATCAGTCCACGAGGCTGACATGCAACATGCACATGATCCATTAGCAAACGCGCAGATTTGCCCCTCCTGCCTTTTCTCTTCTTTGGAGGGAAATCGAGTTAACAAGGCTGCTTCTGACTGGCATGTTTGCCGCATCGCAAGTCATTACCTATAAAAGCCAAGCCTGCGCTGAGGCACAGCTCTGAGATATTACAATAAAATGACACGAGAGGACATCTTTTATATTTGGCTGTTACTAAGTTCTGCACTCCTCCGGCTTCTCTGAGTGGATCCTTGTGGCGAAAAGAAAGAAAAAAAAAAAAGAAAGTCTGTGCTGAGTTGCACGAGTTGTTAGGAGGTGGAGGTCATTGGCACAGATTGAACAGCTGCGCTCCTAACACAGTCTACGGCGACAAGCAGGGAGCACAGTGGTAGCAGGATCGGTGCGGCGCTGCAGCTGACCACATCAAAGGCCCTCGCTGTGTGAAGGGAGGGAGAGAGGAAGGGATGATATTACGTCCACAGCGGTCCAGTAAGTGGAGGAAATATTAGCCGAGTTGAGCTGTTGTCAGACAAAGTTTACTTTGATGTAGCATTGCTGGATGTAAGTAGTGTAATGAGGGTAGGTAGGTGACCTTTCCCCCACTCCATCTAAAATGTACCATTTTTATTTTCACATTCAAATTTATAACAAGGTATGCACATCTTCTGAAATGTGCATACCTTGTGCATCTTTAGAGTAATTTATCTCTCCATCCCTCCATCGCAGTGATGTGACAGTTTAAACAACATCCTGAGAATCGCTGAGGTACCATAAAATAAAGGTGTTATTATTCAGAGTTCATTGAAAGATGTCAGAAAACACACATAACTTGAAGCAGAGGAGGGAGAATTTGAGAAACTTACAAAAAAAACGAAGCATTACTCAACTTATGTTCTTTTCTTTGTGTTTTTACTGTAAAAAATGATACAAGATTAAGAGCATTGGAAAAGGCAGCAGTGGCTTAAGGACAAGCAGTCTGCTTTAATACTGGGCTGGTTCATGCACATTTAAAGATGTTCACTCACTGACTCATACTACAATCAAACTACATTCTGTATTAAAGCAGCTGCTACTCCTCCTTCCACACAGACTGCATGAATTCATCAACCACAGGGAATCAGGATAAAAAAAAGAAAAGAAAAACACCAGCATGAAAAGTGTGTCCATATTTGAAGACACTTTACTGAATGTCATAAAAATCTGGCCATTTAACTTCATAACTGCGTGGTACAGAAGCCATAGGAAGATCACAGAAGCTATGACAGCCACAAATCTGAAACAACTTGAGCAAGCAAAAGTTGAGATTACGCACCAAGTAAGAGTCTCTCGCTGGAGGCAGCTTCTGAGAGACTTCTTTGGTGAAACTGAGAACAGATGGAGTTAAACCTTTTAGAGGAGCGGCGTGCGAAGACAAGCAGAACTCTGAAAAGTGCAGCCATCATCATCATATAGCTTTTTGGTTTTTTAACATCTCGCTAATGTATGCTTTAAAAGATTATTGTTACTTCATTGAAATTAAAATAAAAAATTATATCTCAAACTGTTTCCATCTGTTCAATGAGTTTGATTTCCTT
>JAOXYL010000050.1:13236598-13266375 GCA_028564955.1 Terapon puta | reverse complement strand
TTTGGCACTACTTTTATTCAAACTGCTCTATGGAACAAAATAAAGTTGAGTTGAGTCTTCCGGCCTTTCCCATTAAAAAATCATGGCTTTGTGATTTCTGACAAGACGTACTGGGTATTATTGCAGCTCTGGAGGCAGAACCTCTTTTGCTTATGTTTTTCAAAACCAAATAAATCTCCTAAAAACATTATGTTCGAGACAAGTACGAATTCATGAACAGATCAGTGTTGCTTGACTGGTGTGGAAAATACTTCTCAGGAGGTATTGTGGCTAAGCCTGTGATCAGCAGGACTATTTAAAGCAACAGCGTGCCAACTGCAGAGGGCGAATAACAGCCAAGGAGCATCTTCAGCAGATGTTAGGTGTCATATTATAATCACGTATTTGTACTTGAAACTGCGCGGAAACCTTCCTGCAGCATTTATAATTAATCTACATAGAGTATATCATTCACAGTGTGTAACCACATCTCCCTTTCTTCCGCCTTTATAGATCCCCCAGGTGAGCTACGCATCCACGGCTCCGGAGCTGAGTGACAACACCCGATACGACTTCTTCTCCCGGGTGGTGCCTCCAGACACCTACCAGGCCCAGGCCATGGTGGACATTGTCAAAGCCATGCGCTGGAACTACGTCTCCACTGTAGCTTCTGAGGGAAACTATGGGGAGAGCGGCGTTGATGCGTTTATTCAAAAGTCTCGAGAGGACGGTGAGTTCTCCTTCAAACGTTTTCTGTAGGCACCCCGGAGTTTATTTAGACTGACGTGAGCCCTGTTGCGTGAGTTTCATTTTGTGAGCCACTGAAACGGCTTCCCTGTGACTGGACAAACAATTCACACTCTCAAAATATGTATTTTTCAAACAACATCCAGCAAGCAAACACATCAGCGGAACTAGATTCAGTGATTTACTTCATTATGCTCAGTGTTACATTTGATTTGACTGTGGGGTTGAAATTTACAACAGAATTTGCAACAGATTTATTGTTCAAGTTGCCCTATATTTATATGCTACAATGTAAACCTTCACTTCGATTTTACAGTGCTGTCAGCAAATAAAATCGCAGCACCTTGTAAAAATGGGAAAAGAGACAGAAAATAGTCAGAAACAGGCAGTTGTCAGTCACACCATAACAACTATGTTACACAACAATAGCACAATAATACAATGATAGCTTGTAATTGTTAACCTTAAGGAGAGTACAGCTTCAGTAATTAATATAAACTGAATTAATATAAACTGAAGTTTGAGTGGACTCAAAGGTTTCAATTCTGAGACAAACATCAGTCAAATGTGATATGTATGAGGAGTGAAAAATGCAGGATGCTATTGTTTTATCGTTATCGTCAATACAATAAAATGTACTGGAAGCCTTGCATCTAACACTGGCTCGTCTTGGCACAACCAGGACTTAAAAGTATGCTGCGCCTCAGCTGTTTGACAACATTTGACATTTGCATCTCTCCCGAACAGAGGCAGTTGGATGTGATACGTTCTGAAATCTGAATTCTTTCACTGGAATTTGACTTTGCACTAAGCTTCAAACTCTTATCTCTAGGGAATACTTATATCTGCTGCACACAGTACTGCAGATGAATTCAATTTGATTTTCAAATATTGAGAGGCAACAGCGGTGTGAAAGTAAGACTGCTGAGCAAGCCCGGAGCAACATCAGGGGATGGCGCTGTACAGTGCTGAGAATACAGTCAGTTTGGTACAGGAAGCTTTGGGCACACACTCGGTCTGCCCCCTGACCCTTTCAGAAGCAGAAAGTAATCACTACCGACATGTCCAGTACTCTCTGTGCCACTGAGTCCCCTTCTTTCCTGCCAGCTCTAAGCTGCTGCCCATCATTGCTCGTCCTGGAGAAGCACCAGCAGCAGATTACTCCTGCAGAGTCCAACAGTCTGTGCAGCTCAGCTGCCTATTTGCCTTGCAGTCCATGCAAAGGGGACACCCAACACGACAGATCCAGTATGATTTGAGATCATATCATTGGAAACACTTTAATTTTTGCCAACTTTTAAAGATACTGGTGTTTAATGCTAATTATGGCCTAATAGGGCATAACATGAGCTTCAGTTCAAAATAGTTCCCAAGTTCCTATAAAAAGAACGAACATGAAGGGGAGAAAACTTCTGGGCACTCTGGCAGCTGTGGTGTCCGCAGTCATGGAGAGGTCAAGATCATTCATCATAGGTAGATAGAAAGTTATTCTCAGCTGAATCTCCTATAAACTGATATATAACTTTTTTTAAAGAGCTGCTTGACAAAATGCTGTATTAAGTGAGTGTGGTTCACTTTGTTTTTTAATTCAAAATCTGTGTTTACTTGATGGGAAGTTCTGTTTCACACAGAGGTAAGTGTCTGTGAAAGGTGGAAATTAAATAGCGGTTAGGTTTTGTAATGCACGAAGATAGCAAGTGTAAGCAATTCAGGTTTCAAAACAAGGTATTCAGAAACTTTGTGTGGCCTTAAGGTTGTAAGTATATGGTGCATTTTAATGATGATGATGACGATGAAAACTCAGAGAGGTAACTCTGAAACACCCTTACAGTCACTCTGTCAGCTCACACATAGATGTGTTTGGATCTGCAGGGTTTTTTTCACTCGAAATGTCACGCTCTTCACAGGTGAAGAATCCCTAAAGGTGCCTACAATTCACTTCTATCCATGCTCAGCCTTTCATTAAATCAAGCCCTAACTGAATCATGAATGCTTAAAGCCCCGCAAACTTTACTCATTGATCATTTCCTCGCCCTCATTCCACCTGTCCCCTCTCCAGCTACAGAAATCTTACTTTTTCTTTTATTGCATTTAGTGACGTCACTTCACAGTCCAGTATGCCCCCTGAGGCCACACCTTAATTAGAAAGGCTCTGAAAGCATCCGCAGGGGAAGTGCAACATGCTTGTTGCATCATGCCAGTTAAGGAAGTATGTATAGCATGTTGAATTGGGTGTTAAATTGTGTGGGAATGAAATCAGTGTTCTGTGGGGCTGACCATGATTCAAGTTAAACACTAATGTAGATCCTTGGATTCATTAATTCATTCATTTTCTAAACCTGCTTATCATGACCACAAGGGTCCAGGGGGTGCTGGAGCCTATCTCAGCTTTCTTGGGTGAGAGGCGGGGTGCACCCTGGACTGGAGACCCAGTCAGTCACAGGGCTGACACGGAGAGACAGACAAACCACTCACATTCACACTGAATGGCAATTTAGAGTTTCCAGTTAACCTGCATGTCTTTGGATTGTGGGAGGAAACCAGAGAGAGAACCAGAGAGAGAACCCACACAGGCAAAGGGAGAACATGCAAACTCCACACAGAAAGGCCTCAACCAGGGATTGAACCCAGAATTAATTGTTGACCACTACACCGCTGTGCCGCCCTCCTTGGATTCATTTACAATTTTTTTTCATCAAGTAACCACTATTTAGCCCATTAGTTTGTTTTGATTAAAGTACGATAAAAAAATCACTCTAACATTGTTATCAGTCATGGTAACTAGTAATAGAGTAGCACTGTATTTAGCATGTAGTGGATATTACATAACAACTCTATATGTGATAAAAAAAACAAACAAAGAAACAAGCGAAACATGATATGATATAGAGCTGATGATCATTCAGCCTTGTGGTCTTTGCTCATTTTTTGCTGATGCAGACGACATAAATAATCGTGCAGTGATTGCAATGGGAAGATAACGCGACACTGGTCGCATGTAGACTCAGCTTCAGTATGTAAATGACGCTGGTCTTGTCTCTGCCTGGTTTGATTAACATTTCCTGAGATGTTGAGTGCTCACACATCTGTTTTAATATGTGATGTGGCACTGTATTACTGTGTTTGTTCAGGAACCTCGAAGAGGGGCACGGCGGAGGGATGACTTTAATGTTTTGACCGAACTCTTGTGTTGTTTTTTTTTTATTTGGAACACTTTCTCAAGTTTCACAGCTATGTGATATAACCGCCTGACAGTCAACGACAGCATGTCAGCCAAGAACTGTCAACCACACAGGCAGAATCACTGCTTAGACACAAACTTTTCTCCGCCTTTCAATTGTAAATGAAATCTTAGATAAATATCTGTCAAGTCAGCCCGTCCGCGGCTCCTTTAAATCTGACGCCTCCAGGGATTTTTCGCAAAGCATTTTACACACTTTTGTTTTCTCGGTGCTGAAGTATTGTCTAATTCCCGTGTCCTCTCCTCTAGTTCGGCCTTTGATTGATTACATGGGAGAGAGACTCGGAGGACAAGCAGGCAGCTCTGTCAAAATCAAAGCCACAGGTATTTGGCTGCTAAATGGGTTCTGCAGTTGTCTGCTCACATAATAAAACAGCCAGATCAGAACTGGCCAAATGTTCTATCTCATTAACCAGCCAAAGGCCATACTGAGCAGCAGTCTCACCCACCTAATGTCACTGTGGCCCTGTTATTACTGGGTGGCTCTGTGTGGAGGAAAACCGATTTCAGCTTTGAATGGCAGATTTGGGTACGTAGAGATTATAACCCAAAACAAAAACAAAAAAAACTCAGTAAATTCCCTGGTTTTATTGCGCATTGATTTCTTTTGTCTTCAATTTTTGCTCCTTGTGAGAAAGTAAAGTTTTGGCAACAACCATCAACGTCTTGGAAAGAGAAAGTAACTGCCGTGCTAGGGTCATTAAACTCATTCAGCTGTTCATCATCATGCATGTCTTTTAATACATGGGGGTGTTGTGTACAGCATTTCGTGTAATTTAGTCATAAGCCCTGGGAGCAAGCAAAACAAGAGAGACGGCTAACACTGGATATTTGTGATCTGATAACTGTTGCTATTGGAAACACACTAGGTGGTTGATGCTTAGAGGTTATATCCAAGAATGTGATCAATGTCATCACTTTCACTGTAGTATCACTATACAGGACTGAACAGTGACTTTCACTTCTACTTAAAAGACACTCCACCTTTGGGATCAGTGCTTTATTTGCTTGCCGTTTTGCTAGATGCTAGTGCAAAGGAGACGCTTTACACTTGTGAGGGTCTAACATTCAGGTATATTTCCAGTGCAGTACACAGCTCTTAAATTACATTTTTAATTTGGCCAGTTCCTCATAGTGCCCTGTAGTTTAATGTTTCTCTTTAAGGCTAGAAGGAGGACAAAAAAAATGCCATTAATATGACATCAGAACTAGTCTAACTGTTCAAATGTCCATTTAGTTTTATTATGTCCATGTCTATGTGTGTCCATTTGTTTCTTGGCAAAAGGGAACCTAATGAAATAATAAGTTTGACATTCACCAGAGAACTGGTCAAACAGACAACAAGTATGTGTGGGAGTGGTTACGCGGGGTGGCAGTGTAGGCGCTGAGGTGTTGTGTTCGACGTCGGATGACACGAGGCCCTGCTGGAGAGAGGATCTGATATCATTCAAGGCCGGCTCACTGGGCTCTCAAGTGGAAACACAATTAAACTGGAAACTCGCACAGCGTTTGATCGGACCAGCTGAACCTGAGTGTCTGTACTGTGGAGCGGAAACTGTTTGACACTGGGGCAGTCGATATCTCAGAGAAGCTTGCAAATAACCTTTAGTGTTTCTGTGAGAGCAAGAGTGAAGTCGAGCTGAAAAGGGGGGAGGGCAGCAATTAAGACAATCAAGCGGGGCTGGCACGCTTTCTTCTCAGATGACGTGGTCTTTAATATGTTAAGTCCAGGACAGGGTTAAATCGGTTGAGAGACAATAACAGTGTTTTGAAAATCATATGTGACAGTTTAACATGCTTTCACAATTCGCTGCTGTCGGTACAAATGTGTAACGACAAATGTAAAAACTCAAACAGACAATGTGTTGCGGACAGGATTCCTATAATCCAGATGGCGTTTCTGACAAAAGGTCCTCTTGCAGTGTTCACTTTAAGTCTTTTCACACCCATCAACAGCCAGACTTCCTTAACCATGTACGAGACTTTTAAATCCAATTGCAACAGCTTTTTCCTTTTCACAAATCTGTTCCTCAGCAGTGACAAATCGGCGGATAACAAAAGAGCGATGCATTAGCGTCAACATATGTCAGTTAGAAGTTAAATCATGATCTACATTTTCCTTTTTCTGCTCAGCTTTTCGCTGGATTTCTTCCTGAACACTTCTTTTGCCTTTCTTGAGTTTCGCTGACCTGAACATTTGTCTTGGATATGAATGCGGATATTTTGTCTGCAGTGAAGTGTAGTGTTTGGTACTATTCTAAACACATGGGAGATGTACAATCTGCTCACTTAATGAGATAACTTCATTTTTTCTTCGTCTGTTGCCACGTTCAGCTGCCTTCCAAAGAAGTGGGAATTTTGGCAAGATGCTGCTCTTTTTTTCTCTCGTTTTAGCGCCTATTTGTGAAAGTCTCTGGATTTGTTTTGACTGTGAAGCGACAAATCGGCTGACCTCACGTTAGGTTTTTACGTCATTGATGAATTGAAACATGACACGACGCATTGCATTACAAACTAAGTAACACAACTAAGAGTGAACACACTGGCTGCTTTGTGGAGCTCTGATGTTCACTTTGTAGAAAACACTACTATCACATGGAAAAACCTGACTAATTGAATTTTTGACATGGTGCTAGTGAAAATCAGGGGATCGCTGAGGTGACCAGCAACACCAAAACTATGTATCTACAAAGATACTTAACTCTGACCCATGAAGGTAAACTTAATGTGAATTCATAACAACAACACAGTGGAAGCCAGCCATCATTCCAGCGTCCATATCGGCTACTTTGCTTCTTGTAACCAGGGTGATGGTGATTGATTATTATTTGCAAAGCAAAAACAAAATGTCAGTTACAAAATATTCAAGGGGATTCAAATTATTTGCAAAAGGAGACCTTGCAGAAAATGGTGTAGTCATACCATACCAAATCTTCTCTAAATACAAATTATATAGTCAGAGGAGGAAAGCTTTTGCTTACTCACAAGTTTATTCTCACTGGAAGAGGAAGCAGCAGATCCAGTAAAAGAATTCTCAGCAGTGAGGATGCAGAAGAGAGACATGAATGTTTAATGTTAGACCACAAACTTCACATACAGAACCCGTCTGCCAAAGTGTGTCAGCCACTCACTTTGGGCATGCCAAATAGCATCATCATCGGTACGGTTTCTCATTTGGCAAAACATCAGACATAATTTCATCCACATTCCTGGATGGTCACTGAAACGTTCCACCTTTGAGACGCAGATGTGTTTAAAAAAAAAAACAGCATTTTCAATTGGGCCCTTCCAGCGTGTAACATCTATCAAACCACCCCCCTTGGGATTTAAGCTGAAGTGTCATTATGGCAGATGATTATAAGAAAAGAGGGATAAAACTGTTTTTCACTGATGATGTCTTACTGTTGTCACCCTTGAAATGCAAGACCGTCCTTGATGCTCGCGTCTCTGCTCCCTCAGTAGATTTCTCTCTGTTTATTCATCTCTGCGAAAAAAAGCTGCTGCGCCTCCAGTGTCCTTATTAGAGAGCGCCTGGCCCTCTGCAGTAATGGAGGCTGACGCTCCATGTTATTTTATCTTCACCTTGTGAATAGTGGTGCGATTTTTCTTTTGTGAGTATTGCACACCTCCCCATTGTTTCCCTGTATAATCAAATGGAGAGTGGCTTTTACAGAGTCGGGTGGTGATGCTCTTTAAAATGAAAGTACTGGAGGAATTTATCTCAGCTGGACGTATAAATTGAAACCCCCTAATATCTGTACAACGAGTTTTACTATGTCTGAGTGCGCCTTCATTTCATTTCCCAAAATCTGCACACTGACACTTAAAAGATTGCCAGCTAAGATCAGTTGGATGGATAATTTCAAATCATAATTAATCAGATCTTTTTTTTTCTTTTTTTTTTTTCCTTAAGTGACAGTTGAAGTGGAGGAGGGGAGGGCAAAGACGGCGCCGCAGCACAGCACAGGGATGACAGGGAGATTATGCAAATGTTAGAAATGAGGGTTGCGTGCTGCACCCTTTGTCATGAGGGAAATGTCAAGAGGAATGATTTGAATACTCATTAACCTGAAGCGTCGGGTGAGAAATATTGTCTGAAGAAGAGTTTTCAGCAATAATTTTGAATGCTTTTGTATAGGCACCACAAACAGGGTATTACTTATTATGTAAATGCGCCTTGTGAGCTTATGATACTACGTAGCTATTAAGATATTACAATAATCAAGACAAAGCACTATAGTCTGTAATTAATGGATTTCATGTTTAAAACCTCATTCTGCCACGATGAAAAGAATTACCAACAACTCAATAAATAAGGTGTTAGCATTATGCAAATCTGTAGTTCCAGCGGTATCTGCTGTCTAATGGACTTTCTTATCCTAATTATACTTTGTGTAGGAGAGGGAGAGGAAGGTAAAGGAAAGAAGGATGAGAGGAAGGACAGCAGGAGTTCATGTCCCCTTGGCTCAACATGTCAAACACAGGATATCCCTGTCAGGGCTCAGACAGCTGCTCCTCCTGCTTCAGGCCTCATTGAGTCCTGATGAATGCTGTGTTGAGCTTCTGGGGGTTAAAAGAGACGTCGGGCGAATTTGCTTTGTGCAACCACCTGTATCTGTGGTATTACCCCGGCCCTCGTTCACCTGCTGACATTATTCATGCTTCCGATGGCAAAAAGACACCAGGCAGAGCGACGAGGGAACATGGGAGGATGGTTACATGTGTTCAACTGCTACTTATTACTGCTGTAGCAACGAGAGAAGTAATGTTCATCAAAACAAAAGCAGACATATGAGCCAGGTACTCAACCCAGACAGTAATACTTTGATTGGATTTTTCTCACCTTTTTAATCCCCTTTTCAGTTCCATTGCTGTGCCGCTCTGCCCATTTGTTACGTCTCTATTTTTCCCGCTGTTCATCACCTTGTTTGATTAGCAGTTTGCAGCATTTCGCAAATGGTTCCATATCTTTAAAACTGTCACAGGTACACTCCCAGGGGTTGCTTTATGTTCCTCTCAACCACCTGGAACTTGGTTCCTCAGACAGTTTGAAAATCAATGAAGGGTTTTAGCTGCAGGTGTGCAGAGAGAGAACGATTGTCAAGACTCACACAGACAGATCTGCTATTTGCATAATGTGCTTTATCTGCATCATGTCACAGAGACATGCCAGCGCTGCATGACAGAATATCCAAAACTTTCCACTCTGAGGACAAAAAATCTGCGTGTTTGGTTTATCTATCTTGAAGTTTCACAGTTATTCTACCTGATCCTTTGTTTGTGTTAAATATCGGGTTGACATTTTAGCAGTTCACAGAATTTTATCCACTGCATGCGATTAGGAGGTTAGCTAATGTGCAAATGAAAAGTGTGTGTCTCAACTAAAGAATTAAGATGTGATTTACTGAGGGAATTGCAATTGCTTTTGGAAATATTCAACCCTGTCCACTTTGAGGCCAGATGCTTTTAGAGCACTATTTTGGCAGAGTAGCAATTTGACAACAGGGAGCCTCCATCCGAGGTTTGTTCATTACTGTATCTTGGAGAAGTCGTATGCCTGGCAAGCCTGGTCTGGCCTCTATAGAGGGCCGTCCTGGGGCCTGCCAGAGGCAATATTAAAGGTGAAGACACTTTATCACAAAATGGATGAACCGTCACGTAGTTGGACTGTGCTGCAGCTTACAAGGGAACCTGTGAACCTCAGTGCACTATGATGTTGCAGCACATTTTGGAAACGTATTGGTTACACACTCTGTACTTGACTCAAATACTAGAAATCAAATACTTTGAGAATAATCTGGTTTTCATCTATAATCTGGATATATTTTCACACAATTCAATGTGATAGCTTCAAAATGTTTTTTATGCAACCAACAATCAGAAACTGAGCTGTTAACTATTATGTATGATAGAAAAAAAAGCACCAAATCCTCACGTTTGAAAAACTGGCACTGGCACAAAACTGTGGTACTTTTGTTTTCTGCCAGTTGCTGCAGATCTTCTCTTGAGCATTTCTGTAATTGAATTGTTAGAGTAAGAGCAATATAGAGAAAAAAAAGCCACAGAAAGTACAAGAAAGTACAAAAATACAACTACTCCTGCAGTTACTGCCACCAAAATGAGGAAAGCCATATACAGCCAGGTAAACATTTGTAAGAACATTAAAAAGAACTGACACTGCTCTTTGCCTACAACCACACAGAACTTGCTGCTGGCAGTATCAGCAGGTTACAATGAAAGATGCCAGCAAAGCCAAGAAGCTATTAATCATGGATAAAGCACTGATAAAGAAACCATTGTGATGCACTGGGGGATAGGGGAAAAAAACAAAACAAAACAAAACATGGATTTAAATGCACAAAATGAACTGTTGTTTCACTCATCTGATGTCAGAAATGTACGCTAGCTGCTGAAGGTAACATATCAAGCCTGACAGCCAAACATCAAATGACAATGCGAGAATATGCACCTCAAGGCCCATTGCAGCATGCTCCTCACTCGTGCCCACACCTGACTGGAGAGCGACATTAAGGTTTGCTTAGCCTCATGAGAGGAGGCAGTATATACTCTAAACTCCTCAGCTAAGGTTTAACAACATTTTCATCTTAAGAGCTTTGCTATGTGGATTTGCCTTGGTAAGAGGAAAGTCCCATGGTTGTCAGGTGAGTCATTTTACCACAGTGTCGAAAAGCTCATTTCACAGTGCTTAGAGGCCTGTCTTTGATTTATAAATCATTTGCACTGAGAAGGAAAATGTCATTCAGTCATTTTGAAATCTAATTTATACTTGCCCCAGAACCTGTTGTCATGTGTCTTTTTTTTTATTATTATTATTCAAGATCTGGGAACTGAATAGACAACATGCTCTCCGGCGACACTGCTGAATTCTGGTCAATGACATTCAGTTACTATTCTCTCCTGAAGAATATAAAACACATTAACAAACATCTCAGCATATGAAGCTTGCTGTATCCTCGGGTCACATTTGGACAAAAAAAAAAAACAAAAAACATTTTGATGCTAAAACAGTGGAAAACTTAACAGCTGCTGAAAAACAGGACAGTGTTGGATTTTTTAAGCTCCTGCCGACGCAGACAAATAATTTGTGCTTACACCACTGAGTTGAAATCACAGTTTCTAACGTGATGTCATGGTAGTCAATGAAAAGCGCTGCTGTCGTTAGCAGCGACAATGTGTCAAAGTTGTAATGAACAACCGTTTTTCTGACACTACGCCTCTCACAGTCTGACTTTTCCCAAGCATCCAATATTTCCCTTGCATACAATATTTTGTCAAATCTTCTGATATTAGAAAGAAGAGTATTGTGTGTTATACATTCAGGCTGCGGCAAGGTGATATATTTTGCAGTAGAACTGCAGTCAAAATATTGGTGTTCATTTTTACAAAAAAAAAACCACAGTATGCAATCAAACTTCATCAAATTATTTTTAAAGCTCCCTCAAAATGATAATGTGCTTTTTAAAATAAAAATACACAGCAGTGAAGGCGTTGCATAAGCGCCGCACTGAAGGAACAGTGTGGGATAAATAATATGCTCCAAATAACATGTCTGTCACTGCTGCCCTCTTGCCCCCCGTGAGCTTCCCCTGCACAGTGGGGATAAATAGAGAGTGGGTCCATTTCCCTCTGGGACTTAGAGCGTGCTGATATCGGGGCAGAGTTGCTGACAGATGTAATACCAGGAGGGGTTGCCATTTGGCTTAAGAAAATAGCCATGCCAACAAATACTTTCACTTGATCCATCAACTTTGAGGCCAGAGTAGAGTCACACTTCTACCCCTGTTGTGTTCCCAGATATGCCTTCGAGGGTTGTTAGTGGAGTCATCAATACGAGCCTGAGTGGATAATTTTGTGTTTCAGAGGCCAAAGATTAGACCCGTGCAGTTCATAACACTCAATTTAACAGCTAGTCCGGCGGTACGACACCTGTTGGGGCACTATGCTTCATTGCTCCCTCTCTGTACGTTTATTATAATAAAGGTAAGTCGTCAGGCTCAAATAAATTGCCTCAGCTCTTGGCGCAAGGACTTTTTCAAATCAATAGCACTTGGCGTGCCGCTGACAACAATATTCTAATTCTGAATATGGTGGGTTTAACCTTTGTTGCTGAACATGCGAACAAAGAGAGATTCATACGGGAAGTAATTAACTCATTAGCGCATTAAGTGGGTAATACAATGTAAAATCTTACATCAGAACCTGACCTTTTAATAATGTAACAGTATTTCACTGTTTATCTCATAATAGTTGAGGATGAAAAGGTAAAACCATGCATAAATACAATTCTAGAGCACTAACATCCTTCCTCATGTTATGAGAAAAATGCCGTCTGATTGGCCTTCAAACTCATATTTATTTCTCCAACTGAACATCCTGGATCTGATTTCGCTGTCTAACTGATGCATGAATAAACACACTCCAATCAATGCAAACAGAGGGGCAATTTTAGTCAAAACTATTTATTTAACTAATTATTGGGCAAATATTTGAATACCCCCAGGATAACAGAGCATTTAAAAACTAAATGAAAGAGTGCAAGTGAAATAAATGATACCTACTTTTGATTGTTTTTTTTCTTTTTTTTAAAAAATAGAAATGGCGCCACTCTAATTTTCCTGAAAACATATGGGGAGATGCATCACAGTAATCACAGTCTTTTTTTTTCAGCCAATCTAATTTCACACATCACCATGCAGATGTCTTTCTTATTAACATCAGAGCATCTCCCCATGAGTACCATTTGAAACTCATTATGACCGACTACACAGCAAGCTAGAAAATTGCTTCCTATCATTTTGTTTCATCTTATGCTTCTTTGATACCAGACCAGTCCGCAGCACCACTTTCTTGCAACGACACAACATGCTCTCTGATGTGACGACCGGCTTCTTCCCATGATAAAGGGGCGAAAACTTTAGGATGCTTAGCATCAGCTAATCATATGGATGTCCATTACCAGTTTCTAAAAACACACTGCATATAGACATGATGTAGATTGGTTCATTTGTGTTGAAACACTGCTATGTTTGATATATTCAAAATTATTATTTAAGTTTTATACAGATATTAAGAAGCACAAGTACAGTATACTAGTCTATAAGCAAAAATAGTCATGAGCAATGTTTTGTTTTTGTTTATCTGTAAAAGAAAAGGCAATATCGTTAATATATTAGCCATTTAGATTGCTGCATGTTATTAAATTCCATTTCAGTGTCTGAGTCTTCCTATTTTTCTAATCTGCCAGTATGTGTCTCGACTGCTGCGGGTATTTATTTACATCGGCGGAGTAGGAGCAGACAGGGAGCATGTGTCTGTGTGCTGCTCAGTGATATCTGAGAGGACAAACTTGACTCTCAGCAGCCTCACATTAAACCACAGCCCGACCTCATTTTCCCAGCAGGACACGACGGTGAACCCGGGGGCTCATCACGTGCTCCAGCCCAAAGCCAGTTCCCTGATATGAATCTGCAGACTCAGCAGTTCTCTGATATGTTGTCTGGGCCACACAGAAAACATACTCCACGTCCGCGTGTTTGCAATTTTATAACACGTGTGTGATTGCTTTGATCAAGTGCTGTAGATAAGGGTTACAGATGAGGAAGATGACATGGGTGCTTGGCATAATAAAGACAAATTACAATGATGCACAGGTGGAACTGTGGTCATCCATCTTCTGCCCTCTAATATAAGAACTATTCACGTGGTTCAAATAAATCATCATCTCTACCAAATTTTGATGCAAGTACTCGTTTGCTCGTGTGCATTGGCGTCCTCACGTTGCAGGCATGAGCGGGTCAGTTACTGCCTTTAAAATTAATCTGAGCCGTCTTCCTGCAGAAAAGGATGAAATTTGGCAGCTTGGAGTATCTTTGTGGCTCAGCAGTCTATAATAATTATAATGGGATATTACACTATAATTGATCCCCCGAGGAGAAATTCATTTCTTTTTATCCCCTCAGCCCTACACAGTGAGGTGAGAGCAAGGCGTCAGTGACAGAACAGGGCCTGAGGGACCATGGGGGAGTTAGTGTCTTGCTCTAGGACACCTTAGGCGAGTTTTTTTTTTTTTTTCTGTTCGGGGTCAGTTTCCCTGATTTCCCACTGTCTCTCCTCCCACTCACTTGGAGCTGTATTTCTGAAAAGAGGGGAAAAACACAATTTGGAGATAATGTACCATTATTAAAACACAGGCACACTTCCCGCAGTTCATCTAGGGTAATAGTTTGCTTCCAGGGATGGTCAGGACTGTACCTGTACTGTTGTCTTTCTCGCCAAAAAACAGATAAATTCCGCCCATCCATTCATTTCCTCTCTCTCCCCTTCTCTCTTTCTCTCTCTCCTTCTCTCTCTGGGGCCCAAGCGTGTCCCAGCATGCATTGGATGAAAGACAGAGAAACACTGGACATGTTGCCAGTTTATCACAGGCCTCTGATCAGCTGATTTGCATAAATCATTTGGTTACTGTTTACTAAATCAGAGGGGGATATCATTTATCTCAATGTTTGCCGCTGCCCACGTCACCTTGTTTTTTTTATTACTGTTCATTACTTTGATCTCATTGTTCTGAGCATTCTGTATAATGTGCGCCGCCGTGAAAACCACAGAGGCTGAGCGTCGCTATTCTGTGCATTAGGCTACTGGTCAGCAGCCAGCCGGTGTATACGGGACCAATTGGTGGATTGATGGAACAACGCTGCCGTTCGAAGCAGATGGGAATACAAAGCTCTGTGCAGCTCAAACAGGCTTTGTAATTATTAACTGATGCTGTCTGTTGACTAATAAATAATTTCCCACCATGTAAAAGAAACAGCAGCCAGGGGACTGATGTTTCCATTCGGCCTGAAAGGAAGTGACCATTTTTAAAGTCTGCAGCGATGGGAAATTATTGACGATCGGTGCTGTGGAGGCGATACTCGTTTGGTTTTACTTCCTTGCATTTCGGTTGCCAGTGATGCTCTCCAGCTGCAAATTAAGCCTGCTTGTGTAGGTATTTTCACTAAGGGCATCCCAATAAAGAGGCTATTTATATACCTGCACCTTCACCACAACGCCCACCTGGGTGTATTTTGTGTGCTCCTGCTGCACCACTATTCAGAGAGAACAGGGGCTGTGCTGCAATCAGCCACAATGCCAGGGAATATTTAATGTTTATGGCAGCACCATCTCTCCCCAAAGGTGTCAAATGAGAAGGAATATTAGTGTTCTGAGCTATTAGGAGAGCAGAGACTCGGGCTGACAATGGAAGACACGAACGGAGGCTCGCAGTCTCCTCAGCAACGGATATTTTTAGAGGTGGTTTTTATACATGGCTCAGATGTTAAGAGTGGTATAGGATGAGTGCTGGGAGAGAAATACATACACCGCTCATGAAGTTTTCAGCAGTGTCTGCAGAATAAAGGCTGCTTCAGGAGATCTGACTTCTCCTCTGTATGTCCAGATAATTTATCAGGGATTTCGGTTACGCCGCAACAGGTCATGATGAAATTGGCAAAACAAGATTATTTATTGTCTTCATTTATTTTCCACTTGACACTCTCACACAGAACAAAGCATGCCCCTGTTGCACAGTTTGGTTTTACACAAGCCACTGTTTGTTAATCTGCAGAGGTCCCTTTTAGGTAATTTTGATGTATAAAAATAATTAATTAAGAATGTCTCTAGAGACACAAACAGCGAGGCAAATAGTTGAGGTGAGTTAGGGCTGCCTCACATTTATAATGAATTGTTCTCTAATTTGCTGTCTATGTTCTTGTGCTTACAAAGTAACACTGGAAAGGTGATGATGGTCTGGTTCAGTTTAAGGGAAGTCTGATGAGCGGCAGTGTGAAGACAAGCGATGGGGTTGCTCTTGATTTTATCTCCCTAATTATACTCTGTCCGATGGGAAAATGGAATCCAGCAAATGTGTTTCACTGAAAATCTGATTTCTCCAAAGAGACGCCTTTCATTAGCTTAAATTAATATAAAACTTGTAATGAACAAGACCTGCAATTACCAACACCAATGAAAAGGCACTTAGGTGGTATGAAAATGTCATCCTGGAGCGTCTTGTTGTGGCACAGTCGACGTGTCCAGGATACTTGGCATGCAAACGGCATGCAAACACTGTGTAAGAAACATAACATTACATACATTATGTTTGCACATATGTGTAATGAAAATGTTTGTGTCATAGTGACGCCTTGTTGGAGAAGTGTAGCTGCAGAACAGAAATGTGCACTCGGAGCAGGTGGGGATTAAATGTGTTGTTCAGTGGCGGCATCCTGTCACGGGTCTTGAATTGGGGTCCTCGAGTCAAGGGACCATGTCCCTGACCATCCAGTGCTTAGAGGGGGGATGGATGGAGAGATGCACGGATGAAGAGGCAGTGTTAGCAATGACACAAATTGCTGTGTCCACACTACAGCAAACAGAGTTACAATACTGGTCCCATGGAGGGCCATGTTCATTGTACCTCAACTCCCACAGGCCTCCACTCCCTCTAATCCCCCCGGTCCTCCTGGTGTTCTCTCTGGACGTTAAGCACTGCTGCAGCCCACTGCCGGGGATGTGAGAGGAGAAGAAAAGGGAAGGATGAGTGCTCTGTTTCCACACAGCAGATGTTGGGGGAATGGGGGACTGAGGGGAAAGACATAGAATCTAATGATTGATAGAGTCTCTGAGTACAGAGGGCTGCTGCTGTGCTGGTGCTAAATTTCCCATGTGCCTGCCTGGGTAGTTTAAGTGTAATGACACAGAGAGGTAGATGGATAAACCTCGGCTTCAGTTTAATCAGAGCTTCAGCAATCAGGAGCACATAGACTGTAGAGAGGTACACAAATATTGTAAACTGTGAAATCCTTTACCTGCATATGATTTCTAGCAAACTTTTATGCATTTAGTTCATCCTGTTGTTCAATAAAACACCTACAGCACAACACACTAAAGCTAAATTGCAGCATGTGTGCAAAAAAGACAGAATGATCTTTTTGTTAAATTTATAAAATTGGCATACACACGACTGTTTTACTAATCTCAGGCTTATGAGGGTGTGGCCAGTTCCTTAATGACTCATTTCCCCTCTCATATTTAACTCTAATTGGACAGAGGCACGGCCTTGTGCAAATCAATTGACAGTAATAATTGCTCCTCCATCTCCTGACTTTAAACCTACCAGTGGAACAGCAAAGAGCTTGTGCAGTTTCACAGACTGAGTTGGATGTTTTCCAACAACACCACATCAGCCGTCCCTGCATGTCCACGCATGTCCCCATTTATAGCACAGATACCATTTATTTGTCAAATGTACCTTTAACAGATGTTTCATTTACCATCATTAAATGTCAGAGGGGTAAACAACTGATGTCATTTACTCTCATTTTGAAACATACTTTATAAAGGATGACGTAAGAGGATCGTGCAGAAAGGGAAACAATACAATGCCTACAATGTCATTAAACAAGTGTTGAAATTAAGCACACAGAGATAATTAATTTAAAATGGAATTCATAACAGCAGGTTTTATTGACTCTTTTTGACAAATCCCTGCAAAACCTTAAAAAAAATTATATTCACCTTACTTTCCATCTCTAAATTATCATGACACCAAAAATGTGTTTAACTGAAGTGCAAAGTGGTTTGCGTCTGGGCCCATTTCATTAAATATAATACATTGAAACCTTGGTAAATTAGGTGTGGCGTGGCTGCGTTAGGGAAAAAAATAAAGCCTGAGTACAGACGTAAACATCTCCCAGCAGCAGACATGGGCCTGTACATACAAAAGAATGAGTCAACTCCTCCAGTGTTTATCCATTAACCAGTGGAGTGAATGTCTGGCTTATACATTCACTCGATTGCCACGCTCTAGCTGTGACATGCGTGGCCACGGGAAACCTACATTTTACGCGCAGCCTTTCTGGGGAAAAGCAGTCCCAGTGAAAAGGCGAAAACCACGGATTTGAAGAAAAAGGGAAACATCATTAAATTCATCCAGAGTGTACAATCACAACAAAAGTGCAGGCCACTGACTGAAGCCCCTCACTGACTTAACCAGAAGTGACTTTTTTTACCCATGAGCAAAGAAGCCCAACATCATTGTTAATTTAATGGCATCCTCTCTTCTTTACTCATATTTCCAGTTTCCCGACCCATTAGTATCTGAGCCGGGGCCAGGCTTTGTTTTATGGTGCGAGTCTGGCTGCCACGAAGTGAACTACGGGGTATTATTCCTGCATTGATTCTTCATTGGGCTGGCTTTGTACTGTGTCACGAAAGGAAATTCATTAGCATGCACATACTCTCTGTGGCATTTTGGCAGGGCGACAAAAGAGTTATCCTGAAATGTTGCATTGGGAATTAAAAAGCCTTAGCTTGTTGGTAACCAAGGGATGTCCCCTGCTGCCTTTACACTCGTGATCAATAGCAGAGCATTTCTAAGAGGGTGAGGACTCTCTTTAAACTGATCTGTGGGGAATTACTGTAGTCGTAAGTATTGCACTGGCCAGTGCCTACGAAATCAACTAATCAATTTCACTGGACGACACTTTAGGTTTGCCAGGGTGTAATTTTACTATTGGAATTTTAAGTGATGAATGTCATGCTTCTTTTTAGCCCTCTCCTCAGACAATAAGAGGACAGAATTTAATCACACTATGTTTTTACGTTAAACAAAATTAAACAACCTGTATAATTATAAAAACGAACAAATAGTTTATAGAATTTATTTACTTCCAAATGCAACGCAATTCCCCTGGTCTCACTGGCAGGGCCATAAACTGAATTGATAGGTCTCTGTGTCCCAAAGTTGCCCCTTGTGATCCAGGGAAAGATTTGTTTTAATACCTTGCATTCCTCATGCTGTGAAATATTGCACCTGTGCACATTTAATAGTGCATCTATCATAAAAGGAAAAAAAAAAGTCGAAAGGATTGAAAAAGATTTGTGTGGGTTAAAAAAAAGAAGAAAAAAAATCTAGGTGCCAGCATTTTTCTCCGGGTGACCAAGGGTTTGAGGAAAACACACCTGAAACTGCAGCATTAATATGCACTTGATGTTAAAATGTCCGCTAATGAGATGTGCCCAGACGTTTCACAGAAAAAAAGGCTGATTTTTTTCCCCCTCCCTTAGACCTGTTTCATTTGGAAACTTTTCTCTTTTGTCTTCCAATTAGGTGGTCTGTGCATTTCCCAGTCGGTGAAAATCCCACGTGAACCGAGACCTGGCGAGTTTGACAAGATCATTCGCAGGCTGAGTGAGAACCCTAATGCCCGGGTGGTCATTATCTTCGCCAATGAGGATGACATCAGGTCAGTGCAGTGGAAATCCTAATTGCCCGTCGGTTAACACAGCTTTTAACCTGACTTATCGCAGCCACCTTCAACAGCAGATTGACGTTTCCTTCATGACAGCTAACAGACAGTTGGTTTCCTTAAATGAAAATACACTGAGCTTTGAGAAGTTGAGGTAAAGCTGTTTGAGAGTTTCCTAAATCTGTTAACACCTGCAATAGATAAGAAGTTTGCTGATGTTTTTACCTGTCATGTCTCCTGTGTGTATGAAGAAGTTAAATTGCCTTTCACTTGAAAAGTACAGTCTGCTCCCGATATGTTAATGTCCCTTATAGAGTTTTAGTCTCCAAATGGCAGATATGATTATATTAGGCTGGACTCACATCTTAAAGTGAGGTAGGTATGAAAGATATGGCGTGATCTAATGGAACTTAGACTACTACCCAGTGGTGGAAATTAAGTACATACATTTACTCAAGCACTGTTCTTAAGTACAATTTAGAGGTACTTGTGGAGTTGGAGGATCTCTACGTTATGCTACTTAGGATTTTTATGTATCTATCTGCATGTGAGATAGTTTATAGATAGAGATAGTTTGCAGGTTATGCGTTTACATATAAAACACTCTGAAAGGGGTGATTCTATGAAATTTCTACTTTTTATTAAGACATCCATATGAATACTTAAGGAAAATTCCCAAGAATACTGGTAACTGAGTATTTTTACACCACCATTACTTGATTAAGTGATATGAGTACTACCTCCACCACTGACACAACCTTTGCAATATAACCTTGATGTTTTTGTTGAGACTATTAGAGAAAGGTTATGTGCTCTATGGTTTTATATGGCCATATTCTTTCATAGAGTTTTATTGTGATACGTTATACTGATACACCTCTCTAATATTTTATCCACTATCCTATCCAACTAATAGCCTTGTCAGCCAATTTGACTTCTAGACTGCACTACAAGATAGTACAGATAACAGTGTGCCCTGCTCTTCTTGTGGGGACACAAACGTATCAACTAAAACTCATCATATATTATTGAGATGCACAGTCTCTATCAAGAATGAATTAATTAGCTGTAGGCTGAATCAAACGTACACAGGGCCGTTGTGGCTGAAGGAAAAATGTTTCCCAGCAACCAGTTAGTAGACCGGTGTGTGCTCCTTGTAGAAGTGGGCAGTGACTTGGGGGCGGTCTCTTGCTGATGACCAGGGCAGAAGTCCCAGTGCTCATTGACTTAATCCGGTCCTGATAACGGGTAATAGTGTGGATATATAGTAATTACAGAAAGCCAGGGGGATTTCATAGCTGCATGCCTGCTCTATCCTTGAACCCGGGAAGTGTGAGCTGCAAGCAGGCTGCTGAGAGCCCAAAATTGTCCACATATAAGAGGTTTAAGCTGTTTTGATGGAGTCCTATAATGTGCTACTTAACCAATTATATAAATATACTGCCTCGTCTCTTCATCACAAAGAATTGGGGAAATAATTTTTGATGTGTTTACCCAGTGGGAAATCAAAATGGTTTCACAATATGTAATGAAATGAGAAAAAATTCTGAAAAATAAAATAAACTAGAGTACACTGAGATGAACTCATCTTGTACTGCACTCTTCAATTATGTATGCATCAAGTTCACCCAGAGAACACACATTGGATGTGTCATTTTCTCATATTCATCATCTGAATTTTTTTATCTCAGTGTTAAAGCATGTAAAAGGAGATCAAACTAACACTTGGCGAGTAAAACGACTTGGTTATGGAAAGATTCTTTAGAGTGAAACTTGGGATTTTAGGAAATGAAACTGGGCTGTCAAAGGAAATGTGTACGTCCATCCATGACCCAGACACCTCCACTTCTCACTGTCTTCTTTTCATATCAGGCTTGTCAGCCTGTCCAGTCTTGTCTCCATTATGTAATCTCCTGACGGTGAGAAAATCTATTTCTCTCATTTTTCTTATGTGGAGCACATAATTGCATTTTAAGACATGCTCATTTCACAAAATTTCTAGAGACCAGATCCAGGGAAAAATCATTACCAATCAAACGTAAATCCTTGGAGTGATAAAACTATGGTAAAGAGACATGAAGTTAGTTTCATGACTCACTGCTGGTTCATCCCAAAACCGCGTTAATTCTTTCATAGGCTATATCATCTCTCTGTAACAAAACATCTTATATAGGATGTAAAGACAGCACAAGAGCGTTGTCAGCACCACAATATAATTCTCAATATTTATGTTTTTGTTCTAACATCTTCGGTGCAATATGAAGGTCGGTAATGCTTCACATACCAGGTGGCTGTGTTTAAATTTTATGTTGCTGCGCTCAAGTTTTCTTGATGTAAGTCTGCTGCTACAGCAGAGCTTGTTGGCAGCTTTTTTTTTTTTTTACAGCTCCCCAAACTTACTTCCACTGGCAACAAGCCTGGACAAATGTGGCAAGGGTGTCATTCTGCCAGAGCCAAGAAGAACTCCACCGTACTGGGAATGTATAGTGTGTCTGGGGTGGCTTTTCAATTCTACTAAAGTGCCTCAGTGCAATTTTGTCCAGACTCAGAATAGAATATTCTAGTGACAGAATCACCTGTAAGGCAGCCACACTTCCTCTTTAGGGTGCATTTAAATAGGAGCCTTCATATATATTCAGTATATCACCGTGTGCGCATGAAATATACCAGAAAATAAATGAAAACACTGACAACACAATATTATACGGCACAATTGTAACTCGCTCTCCTTCTCTGTCCCTAAGGCGACTCCTTCAAGCAGCTAAGAAGGCCAATCAAACAGGCCATTTCATCTGGGTGGGGTCAGACAGTTGGGGCTCTAAAATCACCCCAATACTGAACCAGGAAGAGATGGCAGAGGGTGCCGTCACCATCCTACCCAAGCGACAGTCCATCAAAGGTATTCATAACATACTTTCATACATTACACTATATACTTTACAGACATTAAACAATGTTGGTGAATACACTTGTCTATATGCACAGTACTTTCTGATAGGTGCTGCATTTTTTTTTACTCTCCCTGTGCTTTTTCTGACTTCACATATAGCATATGAAAGACAAAGCGAGCATCATTAAATGTAGAAAGAAGAAGAAAAAACACAACAACCTCAATTCTAATACCCTATTATTCCTTTCAGGTTTTGATCGGTACTTCATCAGCCGAACACTGGAGAACAACCGAAGGAACATCTGGTTTGCGGAGTTCTGGGAGAATAATTTCCAATGCAAGCTTAGTCGCCACGCAGTGAAAAAAGGATCTGGCATAAAAAAATGCACAAGTGAGTCTATGCTTAATAGCAGAGAAGGCGCTCGTTCAACGGAAAGCACTCAATCAATGACTAAGAATATTGATTAGGTCTGCTGTGAATACATTATATGTGTGTGTATGTTTGTACTTAGTATGCATAGGTAAATGTATTTGTCATCAGGGACAAAACAATAACGCTCCCCTAATTTACGTTAAATGCCATGCCGTGGATAAGTGAATGCGAATCTCTAATTCTGCCCGTGAGAAACGATGTAATGTTCTCATTATTCGTCTGTTGGCCAGTTCAATTTGCAGTGGGCGACAATAGCAATCACAAAACTATGCCGCCACATGCGCTGAAAGCATAATCAATAGCAAATCCAATCAGCCCATTAGAAACAAGCTTTCAGGTCGTTAAAATCACTAGGCTCTCCAGGCCTGTCTCCCATCCCACCGTGTAGTGCAACACTGCATCTCAAGTAGTCCAAACTGGCTGACTTAACACTGGCATCTGTAACATTTCAAGGCAGTGCATTCCTCATATATCCATCTGTATGTTGGAGAACAGCACAGAAACCTGCAGTGGAGAAGTTGTCTGTCCCCTGAACAGCTTGTATTATTCCACGTTCACTGGTCCGACTTCAACTAATACTATTAATGCTCAGCCCGCGTACACAGTGCGCTGCCTACAGAAGCATTGCTCACTATATGCATCACTCTAAACAAATGTCTAGAGGAGAACATTTCCACTGATCAAAGCACTCGTGCGATAGTGTTTAGAAGAGTAAACAGCAGCGCTCTCGTAAACCGCTGTGTGCTGTTGATCTGCGAGACAGTAGACGTTTATATAAGAAAAAGTCCCGCACACTGAAATATTTATCGATGACGCGTCCAGTCGGTATGTTGGGAAGGCGACAGGGCAGTCCCACAACAGAGGAATACTGCTGGGACATAATTATCCAAGAGAATAAAGTGAACTGAATAAGACAAAAAGCTAATTTCAAACACTACAAAATTTGAAACATCAATTCTCTAATTGTGTTGCCCGCCAACAGCTTCGGCCTCCCACAACCTCCAATTATGATATGAGATATAATGGTGATTATTAAATATGGATGAACGTAACGGATACTGATGTTAGCTAGAGGAAAGTTATCATCCTAGTTTGAGAGTTAATAACCTGAATGATTTGGAAATGTTCATATTACATGTCTGAAAGGGAGAAAAAAAATCTGTCTCTCTGTGTACGGATGTTTCATAAGGTGCCCTTCTTTCTTTGTGTGATCTTCATAAAGAGGGTGAAGTAGAATAGCTGGAGGCAAAAAAAAAAAAAAAGATTCCTGGAGATGTTGTGGTATTATAACGATGTCCAAACAGTGCGATGTGCAGGACAGATGGTAGAGAAGCTCTATAGGTGTTTTGTTTTTTTTCTGAAATTACTGGAATTATTAGATTTGGCTTTCACACGCCAGCTGATGTAGGGCACTGCAACCTCAAAATGTCACAGAATACCATAGGAGACGCACTAAATTGGTACAATAGATGAGCAGGCACAGCTAAACAATTAAGCTGAGATTTAATTGTCACCTCTTAACAACAGTGTGTCCCTTGGCAAAAGAGAGAGGCGCTTTTCAATGAACCACACAGGTTTTCAGAGGAACACATACTCTTAAAGGATTTCTGTATTTATCAGTTGTCATGGTGGTTGCTCTTGAGCTAAATTGCTGCAGGCCCATTTTTCCCTTGGAGTAGCCTCTGGGGCATGGTAAATTTTTACAGGCAAGGGGTATTGTCATGTTTCTCAGTGCGTTTCTCAGCCTTTTGCAAGTATTATCACGAGCCTCCCTACTGTTCCTTTAGTAAACAAATCAATTTCCTGTCCCCATTTCTGTTGTATCTTAGTCACTACTGCAGTGCACAGACAAAGTATGATATATCAAATTACAAGCTGTTATAGGAAAAACCTAGAATATCATCTGTTCCTGGGAGGATTCGGTTTGTTTGTACTAGGCTACTGTAGAAAAATGGTGGGCTCCATGACAAAGGGCTCTCTCCTTTTGTAGATATGAAAGGCTTATTCAAGCAAGCAAGTTCGTTAAGCAAGTTTTAGATAAATTATCAATGAATTTAAACACTACTATGAATACTTTATTCTATTTCTGCCAATAGATCTCTGCAAAAAATTCTACACACTGGGAGTCTACTCAATGTCAACAGTTTTTTTTAAATAACACAATAAGTCATAAAGATAAAAAAATAAAGAATACATTTCTCTCTTGAAAAATCTGTGGAGGACTGTAATCAACCACTAGGGACTGCAAAATCATATTCTTAAAGTACTAACGCGATTCGATGGGCATGTAATTATTCTATTTGTGTGATATCAAAGCTTTTAATCGTGCAATACAAGTCACTGGCAAGTGATTTATGCACCATAACTCGGGGGTAGTAACAGGTCATTTTCCAGGACTTAGACATTAAAGTGTGTCTGACTTGGACAGAAAAGAACAAACAACACAGTGCATATGTATAATTCACATCCTGTTGCTGCGCTTTCCCCCCAGTGTTCTTGTATCTGCTGCCCCTGAGGCCAAGATTTACCTTGTAGCTTTGGATTTACATAGTCACCCCAAAACCACAGGTCACTCTACTGCTCTGTGTGCTTAATCCCACAGCGCCAATGAAACAAGCCGTTCATACAACTTTATGATCTTGTACTTAATGGTGCCATCGCACATTATTGCATAACACAGAGGTGTTTCTTTTACGTAGCCTAACCTCATTATACAATATCACATATCTAAGATCTGTTTTACAAGGAACTACTTTACTGGCAATTGTTTCTATGTGTTTGTCCAGTGCAGTGGTAAATGTAGCACTACCTCAGATACTGGAGAGTACCTGTCCGAAAATCCAACAAAGCAGGACTTAAGAACTCAAGACGACCTCCAAACTCTTTAAATGACAGCTGTCACCTTTGCCTTCAGCCCATGTGTACCACTTCACCATGAGAAGAAATTCACATTTTGACAGACCTTGTGTTGTTATGGCTGGAAAATCTCTGTCTTGAGGAGGGGTTTGGCAAAAAGGCACACTTAACTACTTAACTACCTAATTCAAGTTAACATTTATTTACGTAAACACCTCCCATGCGTCAACTTTGAAAACTTTAGTAATAAGTCTTTCAAATGGCGCAATTGGTGTGTTTATTTCTATTAGTATCATGTTAAAAACAACATGTTTTTTGGTATCTATATCAGAATAAGATAAACACCAGAAATTCCTGGTTACTAACACATGAGGTTCATAGGAAATACAAGCGCGAGTTTACCTTCCCACTGCTTTAAATGTGAACTGATTGCTATGTTCAGTTCAACACTTCTCATATCTGCCATCCGATGTGCTCAGAACATTTGCTGTGCATCACACTATTTCACGCCAATGACCCATAAAATATGATCCTGTTTTGCAGAGCAGAATGAACAAGAATTGGCTGATACAGGCGGAACTTGTGAAAAGGGGAGACAAATTGGTAACAGTAGAAAGACACAGTAACATGGCATGAGATCTCCTCTCCTCTCTCATCACGGTTGCATTGGGCAGTAATGAGCAGGGCTGACACATGAATCATAATTGCTCTGGGGTGAGCAGACAAACTCCAGTCCTCAAATCTGCCTCGTTGGAAATGCCGCTGCGTAAAGGCATGATTGTGCACTGCTTTACTCGTCTCCTCCAAAAGCACCATTCACATCACATCTTTGCATCCAAAAATGTAAAAATGTGCTAGAAAGTACAACGCAGCACAGCCAACAGTCTCAACATTTCCTATAATTAAAGTTTTATGTCTGACTGGGCTGCTGGCAAAGACGACAGCCTGTGCAGGTGCGAGGCTTCTTGCTGACGTCATTTCGGCACACGTTGAGGTGCACAGTGTGAGCGTCGCACACTGGCTTGATTCACTCTATTGCTTTGCATCCCCGCAGACATGAGTCATCAAGGCTACCATACACAAGCGCGCGCCTGCTCAATTGTCTGATGTCCACCGCTCAGAGAAAACATCAAGGACACTGCAGGCAAATTAGCAACGTTCAACACCTCTTTGCCTCTCTCGGGGCGTAACGCAAATGTCAAGGTTCAAATGATAAGCCGAGCGTCAGCAAAGAGAAGTATTCCTCGCTGTGGGTGAAATAATGATTGATCTACAGTGGTTTTTGGATAATTACTGTGTATGATAGCAATAGGGAAGACCCTCAATCTCCTACCTAGACTTTTCTTATAATTAATTAATGTTAAAAAGGAAGTTGGAGCAAGAGGAACTCATTTGCTATCCACTGCTTGCAGCTGAAACAATGAGTTCACTTCATCTGACCGACCGTGTCTTTGGAAGCTGCGATGACATGCTCTGTCAAGTACCGCCGTCTATTTTCGTCCCTTGGGTGATGATACCCAATCTTCTTAATTAGAATAAGGAAATGGGAGGGGTTTCTAATGGTTGTCAGCCAAGGTTTGTCAAACCCCTCACTGAGGCCACATTAGGGGAGCATTTTGGAAACTTTCATGCCAAAAATGTTGATGGGTGGACATCGCCCTGACCGGCGGCTGCCAATAATATTTAACTGTGTGTTTTCTGATGCATTCTGTCAACAGCATCAGTTCAGATCAGGGAAGCAAACTGTAACCTTAGAGATGCGATACAGATGCAACTGAAAATCTGACAGCTACCAATAAGCCAAAGCCTGATATTTAATGTAAGAAAAATATATTTGAAGAAGCAGGGAGTATAAAATATTTCTTGTTAATTTTTTTTTATGGAAACTCTTTACATTGCTGCTGATTAATTTGTTGATCAATCAACAAATAACTTCAGCTTTACAGATGACAATATATCAAATGTGGAACGTATTCAGAAGGAAAGGACTATATATTGAATGGCAAATGCTATGACATGTTTTATTTGGAACTAGCAATCGTTAACTCATCTCCCAAACACCCAGAATGACCCACTATGTCAACATGAACCCCAAGAAAGAACCATCCAGTCTGCTCTGTCATCTAAGTACTACTATTAGCTCAACAGATAGACTATAATTTTGAGTATCACAAAAAAAAACGAAATCACAGTGTGCACAAGTAATAAAATTACTCTTTTTGTGTCCCTCTACCTCAAATAAAAGGGAGGTAAAAAGAAACAATTTCCCTCCATTCAAAAACATTGCGATTAAGAGCACACACTGTGACCCTGAGCTCTCCGGATCATTGTGTTCTTTCAAAATCTCAAGGTCCGTCTTGATGAAAACTCCTGGAGCGCTGATAAAAAGATACAGATGCAAGGTTCCATCTCCATTCACATCAGTGCTTGTTTGAACTTCTGACTAACCTTCCCAGAGCGCATTTTAACAGCACTGTGCTTTCCTCTACATCCATCAGCAGGCGAAGCCACATTTGAGAGGAATAAACTCTTCAAACGTACAGTATGTGTCTAAACATGGATGTGAATTTCTTCCAAGTTTTGTGGAAGGATGATCAAAGATGCTATTTTATTAAAGATTTATGAATCCTACGGTAAGATCAGAGACACTTGCGGTTGTATCTCTGCTCATCTAATGCAAACACCTGTCGAAAGTGTAGTCAAAAACAAAAATAACTTATATTATTGGGGGTGGGAATCAGACTTATTTATCTACTTTAAAAAATCCACAGCTTTCCACATTGCTCACTCATATTTTAAGAAATAATTCCAAATAAGTTCAGTAGTTTAATTCTGCTTTTTAAAAAGGCTGTTTCTCATCTGGTCAGTATTTTACAGGTGATATAGACATATTGAAAAATGGGTCAGAACCAGCAGCATCAGAGATATAGAAACATTTTTTTATGTAATCTTAGTCAGCCCTCTACAGCAAGTTAATTCTCACCCTCACCGCTGTAGATTATACTAGGTGTATATTTGGCATCGACCTACAGGGGGTTGGCAACATGATGCCCAATAGAGCCTCATTATCAGTAGAATCAAAATTTCTTGTTACTTCCCCCCAACACCCCCTTACACACTGTATACAACATATCAATCACAATCTGCTATCTACTTAAATCCAAGAGTCACACAATAATTAAAATGATAAGAAAGTTAAAAAAAAAAAAAAACTTCACACCCATAAAAATGCTTTTAAACCCAATACCATATGAGGTCATACCGTTCAGCTTGGAATCACAAGCACATATTTCACAAGGCAAAAAAGGTCAGGAGCCGCTGCTCTGCCAGACCTGCATGTCTGTGGACAGAAACTGGAGCATTAGAGGAAACCAAAGCCCTGCAAACTTTATACAGGACCTTTTGACTGTTTGCCAGCAGAGCAAACCCCTGAGACATCTTGTAATTAATGAGCCAAATGTCTTTGTATATTTATGTGCAAAAGAGAGCAAGAGAGAGAGAGAAATTAAAAGAGAGGCTGTGACAGCCACAAACAGAGACAGACTGCCTATCCAAGCTTCACTTTGCCTGTAGCACACATTTATAGAAGAACTGGTGATATTCAAGCTCCTTAAACATTCAGAGCCTTGTCACTGATGTTAAATTGCCTCTTCGAAGCGAGCAAATACTGGGGGAGCATATAGATAATAACAACAAGACAAACAAAAACTGTTCATCTGTTTCAAGCGGGTTCTCGTTGAAATGAAGTGTCTCTTCTTGAGATAAGAAATGGCTGGCACAAACGTCTTACAAGGCACGAGAAAGAAAACATGATTTGACTTATCAACCTTTTCAAGTCTTTTTTTTTGTTATCCGATTAATGGCGTGCGTCGCGCTCGTCTTGCCTCAAACTTGTGAATGAGACGGTGAAAAGGCCAAGCGCTTGTTGAGTGACACGGAAGTTAACGTTAATTGAACGCAATGGTGCAAAGAACACAAACCCTGCCCCAAAGTATACCAATGACACTATGATCTTTTTATGCTTTTTTGTACAAATTTGATTTTGCTTCCAAACTTTAGCCTGTAGTGTATTTATCTACAATTTTTACAAAATGTAATGTAAAGCAATTTAGGAAGCATCCTGCAAAAGCACAGCAGGGCCTTTTTTGTTTTTTTGCAAAGCATGTCCATTAGCACACCAAATTGATTATGGTCACTTTTTACATTATGTGTTATTGACATGAGCTTTTATTGAGACTTTCAAGTAATTCTTTGATGGCGACATGATGGAGACTCTCTGATGCTGTGATACAAATGACTCCATTTCCAAACACTTTTTCCCCC
>JAOXYL010000050.1:13210878-13229491 GCA_028564955.1 Terapon puta | reverse complement strand
GTTTAACAGCAGAATCCGTCTCTTATTTTGCTTTTCAGTTTTTATACAAAATTTGCAAATGGCTTTTAATGGTGGGAGGGTGTTTTGTGTTTAACTGCACCTGCAACATCCTGAATCTTACAGTTTTGTTTGAATACATTAGCGAGCAAAGGAGAGCTCGAAATTAGCCTACTTCAAATAATGGGCTTTAAAAATCAATTTTGAAAAAATATATGCAGGCCTGGTCACTACTGAGAAGATTTGTACAAATTTGATTTCAATGAAACAATCACAGTTGCCAAAACATGAGTGGTGTTTAAATATTGCATCTCATTACTTATATCATGCCCTTCATACTTAAATTAAGCTCTCTATGCATTACTAGAATCTCACGCATATTGTCAACTTACCACATTATCAAAAGACGATTTTACTGTGAACATTTCATTTTCAGTGCTTTTAGGTAGAGCTGCAGCCCATAAAAGTGTTTTTTTTTTCTTCCTAGATCGCATGGCTTTGATTCCTGAGTTATCTTCCACAGTGTCTCCTCCAAAAACCTGGCCTGGTTATTGAAACAAGCAGTTAGTTCCTTTTTGCTGGCCGTGCATGAAAACTTGCTATGCCTTTTCGTAAGTTGAGAGGTGAAAGTAATCGATTAAGGCAATCAAATTAGTAGAAACATACCGCCCACCCGATTCCCGGTATTGCTGAGATGGGCAAGAAAATCTTCATAATTGCACATGGCCGCCTGCTGTTGTCTTAGACGTGCCCTCTAGGTAATGCGTCAGGATGATACTAACGCAATTAAGTCCTCTAAGTTTTGATCAAACCTATGACACACACGCAGAAAATCTGCAGAGGGGAGAAAATGGGTCTGGTCTCGAAGCTTTATAATTCTGACTCACAGGTTCAAACAACAATAAACAATCAATACTATGACCTATTAAAAACAAATGAATCACTCCTTTTCTTCTTATCACAGAGGAGAGCGTCATCAGCACTTGCAGAACATGAACAACTCTGATGTCTGAACATTACTTATCAGGTTGCCGTTTAATCCTTTTGATGTAGCTGTAGTGTCCACTGCAGGCAACATTCAAATACTGACGAGGGGCAATGCAAAAACGCATCCCTGCTGCAAGCTAACTAAAGGCATTTCAGCATGTTACGGAACCGCTGAGTGCGAGTGGGGATTGCATCGGAGGAGAGAAAACAAATTCGGTAGGCGCAAATGGACGGAGATGGGGATGCTATTAATGGTTCTCTTTCCTCTGAGACGCTCCACGGTGGGCTCTCAACACTAAATCCACGCTCCCCGACAGCACGTTTTCATAACAAGTTGTGAAGCTGGAGAGGGGGTTTGCGGGTTGGCTCAGAAACAGGCAAAAAAAAAAAAAAAAGGAAGGGAAGCATGGGAGTGGAAGTGGTAATCAAAATCAGTGCTGTCCTTCGTTAGTACTCTGAGTGGGGACCTTGTGGGTAACGAGCAACGGGGCAATAAGCAGAATGAAGGAGTGTGAAATGATATGGGAACATGAACAGACAGCAGCCCTGGCCCTCCTCAAAGGACCAGGACAACATGGCTGTCAACATCTATTTTGCTCCCATCATTAACACTATAACAGCTCTGGCTTGAAGTCCCCCTGCAGCCTCATTTCATCTCTGAGCATTATGAGAATGACAGCTTGAGTTTGTACTGTATTGTCAAACACTGGAGTTCAAATTCAAGTTACAATCTGCTCTTTAGAACAACAATAACAACATTTTTTTTGTTATCATCCTCAGGAATTGCTGGTACCCCGGTGGTCTTCAATGTGAACGGAGATGCTCCTGGTCGCTATGAAATCTATCAATACCAGATCACCAATAACACCACGGAGTACAAGATCATTGGCCACTGGACAGATCAGCTCCACTTAGATGTATGGATATTTTGAACATTACCTGAAATATATCTGTGTGTATGTGTTTTTGTGTGAGTGTGTGTGTTGGTCATCATGCCCAACATATCAGGGATCAACAACAAGCCAAAATGATTAAAGGGAATAAAGAGACATCCCATATTTGGTTGTTTAGCATATAATTACCAATGCGGGTCATTTAGCCCTGATAATAAAATGCAAAAAGTACATGGCAATGAAACTACAATGTGTAACTTTCCCAAGTGGAAAGAGGAGCATTGTGATCATGAGTACCATATAAATGTACTAAAAAGAGCAATAAATTGGCATCAGGCATAAACACAGAATTTGTTAAGAACTTCCAGAAACTAAACAGAAATGCACTGACATGTCATCTTTATCGGTTCAAACTAAAGTCAAATTGATCTCAAAATATGCCTTTTATTTTACAACATTTCATTTTATTTTCCTTCCAACAGAGCCAGAGCAGTTCCTGTGCATCTTAACTTGCAGCTACATTATGTGACATTTACATTAACTTACTCATCTTATTTACTTATCAGTCTTATCAAGGATTATGCTAAATGCATCTAGCTCATGTGGAGTTTTATAGGGAAACAGTCACTGGAATAACATTAATAATGAATCACTTTCCTGGTTGGCGTTCAGATTCATAAACATTAAGGCTAACAAGTGCTGTAGGTTCATACAGAGTGTATTGCACAGTATTTCCATAACATTTCCACATTTCTACAATAATGCTCACATGAGTAGGTCTACAAGGGAGTAAAAAGACAAGGGCATCTTTTTCCATTAACCTCATTTTATCATTTACCATTATTACCTGATACGGTAACACACCGGTTTTGCTCTTCAGCATCAACATGGAGCACCAAATCTGTTGAATATGAATGCACATATTTGTTGTTCTGCATCATTTATACATGCGCCCCCGGGCATTTTGATGTTGTTGATGCACATAGTGTAGGTATGGTATTAGACTGTTGTAGACATCAAGGTCCTGAATTATTGTTGGACACAGATCAGCTCATTAGCATCACCTGCGAGGAAAACCGAGAATGCCATATGGGGATTTTTGAGACACAAAACTAATCATCTGAACCATCCAGATGTTTATTTCAATAATAAATATAACTGAATATTCACTCTCTCTTTATATACCCTATTTTACTTAATAAAGCCTCTTAAGCAAACTGCATTGTAATAAATATAAATAACATCAGTGCAGAGTTAAGACTGCAGCTTGACTCAATTTACCTAGCTTCCATCAAGAACATGCAACATTGCTTGGAAGTAATTAAACAGCAAAGTCATTTCCTGGCGAGTTATAATTCAATGTGTTTACAAAATGATGTGTTGATAAAAAAAAGACTGCAGCTTCCATGTGGTGACTAGCCCAGTTTGTTCACTCTACTGTGCACTTTTGTGCGTGTAAACTAATCCACCAACCGTTAAGTGAACTGTGTTCTCATTCATTATGCAGCGCGCTGGTTGGTATGGAAGTAGTAACAATATGTTGTAAATTTTGTTGATGTTTTCCTTATACTGACCCTTAACGGTGAGTTTAAATGTGCCCTTTAATTCTGATTATGAGCTCGTCCAAATGCGATAATGGTGAGTAATTGCCAAGTATTTATCTTCTTTGTGTTGGTTTTGGGGGTGTTCGTATCGAAGTAAAACAGTTTCAGCAAGGTGAGATGGAATAAACTGCTAATTCTTCTCCTCTCTCCTACGTTTCCTTCCAGACCAATGAGATGCAGTGGCCTGGTGGGACACAAGAAGTCCCCTCGTCTATTTGCAGCCAACCCTGCCGCCCCGGGCAGCGTAAGAAGACAGTGAAGGGGATTCCATGTTGCTGGCACTGCGAGAATTGCGACGGCTACCAGTACCAGGCAGACACTTACACCTGCAAGATGTGCCGCTTTGATTTGCGGCCTAATGAGAACCACACTGGCTGCGATCCCATCCCCATTGTCAAGCTGGAGTGGAGCTCCCCATGGGCGGTCATCCCTGTCCTCATCGCTGTCCTTGGTATTATGGCCACCCTGTTTGTGGTCGTCACCTTTATCCGCTACAACGACACACCCATTGTTAAGGCGTCGGGTCGAGAGCTCAGCTACGTGCTGCTGACGGGTATCTTTCTGTGCTATGCCACGACATTCCTCATGATCTCCACTCCTGATGTGGTTATATGCTCCCTGCGGAGGATTTTCCTGGGCCTGGGCATGAGTATAAGCTATGCAGCCCTGCTTACCAAGACGAATCGGATCTACAGGATTTTTGAGCAGGGCAAGATGTCGGTCAGCGCCCCACGATTCATCTCCCCGGCCTCCCAGTTAGTCATCACGTTCAGCCTGATATCTGTGCAGCTCCTCGGAGTGTGCATCTGGTTCGGCGTTGACCCTTCGCAGGCCATCATCGACTACGAGGACCAGCGTACCGCCAATCCAAAGATGGCCCGCGGCGTTCTCAAGTGTGACATATCAGACCTGTCCCTCATCTGTCTGCTGGGTTATAGCATGCTGCTGATGGTCACCTGCACAGTTTATGCCATCAAGACCAGAGGGGTTCCCGAGACATTCAACGAGGCTAAGCCCATCGGATTCACCATGTACACCACCTGCATTGTATGGCTCGCCTTCATCCCCATCTTCTTTGGAACCTCGCAGTCGGCAGAAAAGGTGGGTGTTTCTTTTCAAACGTGCCCAAAGTATGAAACAAGATTTTGTCCGATTTTCATAATGAATTGTTCGAGATCTGTGCACAACTTCCAAAACAGTCACTATGTTTCACCAATTATACTGTATTTACCAAGAGAACCATAGCAGCAAGTCAGTTACATTCACTTGCACATGTTGGATGTCAGGTTTCCATTTGGGGTTGTTTTTACATTTCCTGTGTGCCTCATTGTGAAGAAAATGGCCACTCAAATTATGTTTGTTGTATAGCATCAGCCTCTTGTGTTTGTGGATGCTGCCACTATTCATCATGAGATGATGGGCTTTTTGCTCCATTGTGGGGATTACAAGGCTTTTAGAGCCGACTTGTGAGAATAATTCAGTCACCTCAAGTTTGCTTGGATATGTTTTCTTTAATTGTGTTTCTGTGTGTGCGTTAATGTTTGTTCAGCCTCACTGGCTGGGAATACCGAGCAGTCAATCATTGCACATTCATGCACACGGAAGCAGATAATGATGGTTTGTGAAGTAGCATAAAATTACCATGGCTGTTGATGTTTCTTGTCAGTTAAAAGTGAATCACAAATTACCTCTTACAAGTGCTAATTCTGAGGTTGCTCAGATGTATATTAAAAAAAGGCAGAGAGTGGAAAAGTCAAACTACTAATGGAAAAAGATGCATCGGTATGGGAATGTTATGGCACTGTACTGTAAAAAACATAACAGCAGCCTTTGCTAACAGCAGGACAGAGTGTGCGAAAAAGACAAGGTAATGGATAGGTGTGTAAGGATATCTGATATAAGAAAACTGATGTTGGAAGCAGATGCCGATTAATATATTAATTGTGTTTCTTAGACAAAGAGCCCTTTTAAGGGAAGACATGTTCTCAGTTAGGAAAAAAAAACAGTAATATTATCCAGAAGGTAAAAGTGAGGATTCATTCTTTCTCTCTACGAAGACTTTTTCAAAAAGCACAAACTATAACTGGAAAATTGTCTGCAACTGCCATTTCCACCTTTTCTTGCTTTCAGTATCAATCTACCAAAAAACAGAGGCCATTTTCATCAAGGAAGTCAGGAAGAGAAAATTCAGACAGAAAAAAAGTGAGGCTTGAGTCATGTAGGAGTCAAACCCCTTGGGCTTTAACAGGCAGCAAGGTTGCCTTACCGATGACAAATTATAGTAGTTTGTTGCTGGTGGACTGTAGAATATACTGACAGGACGTCATAAGTGGAGAGGAATACTCTATCAGGTTTATCATCGGCATAGGGATACTGAAGTTTAGGTTATAAGGAGGCAGCTTTATATAGAGTGCAGCCAATAAACAGACAGCCAAATAAAGAAAATCTCTCTTCTTCAAGTGTATTGCCGCCACCGAAGAGCAGGTGGATAAACTGAGAGGGGAGATCATTCTCCATCTAACGGGGTTTCAATCCAATCCAATCAATGCTTACACAAATCGAAGGCTTGTTATGTTGTTATCACAAAGAACGAAGGTCAAATTCGTTCAAACAATAAAACAATAAAAACTTTTACTGGATTTACTCGAAAAGGACACGGCAAAACTATAACACAAAACAACCGATCTGCACCCAGCAAACTTTACTTTATTTTCCAGTTTCAGAGAAGCAATTTTCTTTTATTTCCCCTGATAGATTTTATCCTGTTTGTTCATTAAGCATCATCATATATACACCATTAAATATTAATCCATTCTTATTAGGCATGACTATCCATTCAGGAAAATCTATATGTTTTATTGAAATAATCATCCAGTGGAAAATGTTTTAAAGCCCTCTATGATCTTGGTCGGTTAAAATGTGTTATTTTCTTTCAAAAAAACAGGAAGCAACTGTTTTTAACCAAACCCAATTCAGGTTAACAAGCCTTTTTTTCACAACAGAAATTCTGACTCAGTGAGTGAAGTGCAGATGTTAACAACATTAATGATGCTTCTCTTCTAGTCCAGTGCAGAGGGTGCACAATACAAGGACTGAGGTAGCCATCAGCCAACATTCATTTCCATACTGACACATCTGCTTTTTCTTTCAACATTTTATAATATATATAGAAATATAGGCAATAAAATAATTGCCAAACTCAGTTCATTTAATTTAGTCTATATTCAGAAATCCAAAAAGCCTAAATATTTGGTCATAAGGAGGAGTTATGGAAGAATGTTCCTGTTCACATGCTCTGTGTATAGGTAGAGACAGGTTCTGGCAGCCCTCTGGACAAGGGATTTGATGCGCCATGACAAAAAGGAGCAATCCCGCTTCAAAGAAACTTCATAATGGCTCGGCCTGCTGAGGTTTCTGTCTCCAGCCCTGTTCCCTTGCTGTGCCGATGGAGCAGATTGGCAATCATATCGCTGTGTCAGGGAGAATTTATGTCACCAGGGCCGATGGAAGTGGACAAGGGTCTTGGCTCCCCTCACAGAGTGACTCCTCTCTGTACTCCAGTGGGGTAGCAATATTGTTCCGAACTCACCCCGGGCCACGTGTAATCTTCTCAGGAGATTACAACACTCTCCCCTCTATCACCAGGGAACGCTCATGTGCTGCTTGCAGCGTGATGGAATACAATGCCCCACCACTTCCATTTGGCACTGACATCTTTTTTTTCTAAACTGACATGGCTTCAGGGGGCTTAACTTGTAAAAGTCTACGTAATAGTTTTTGTTTTTTATTACATCAACATAAATCACAGTCACTGTATGACAGGTTTAACTGTTTATTTTATTGAAAAATAATCTTCAACCTGTCGTAAGAGTACACAAGCACTAAAAGAATGCTATACAGATCCTCCCCTGAAAACAAAATACTACTGGACATTTACCCACAGCTGAGATGCTCATGGTGCTGTAAAGGTTTGTAACAGAATCTGTGAACATGTTGAAATTAGAAGATAAATGCTGCACAAGCTCACATACAAACAACATATGTCATGTCCCCCATCTTGGGAAATATAATTCATAACTGTTGACATGCTCGTGGTTCTGAGCCCTGTGGGCTACTCCAGTGCCAAACGACTCAGTCATTTGTGATGTCTGCAAATGTAATGTCAGACAAAACCTCAGGCAAATCTCTTTGAAGGATGTCTGCCAGCTGTGTTTCCACTGTACTCTGTTCGCCTCGTGTTCATCAGCTTCAGAGGACCTCAGCAATTTTCATCCAAGAGACACAGTCAACCGTGCTCTACCCCGTTTTCTAATTTATGCTTCTGACACAGGAGTGCTGTGAAAAAGATGGAGTGGGATCACAGAGAAAGAGTATTGAAATTCAAATTAATTATTTTGATGATTTTTTTTTGTTGTTTGTTAATAGAAGCCCACTTTTAAACTGAAACAATAACATCTTCATGTTTTCTTCTGGTTTGTTATTTTTCAATCTGTGCCCCTTCAACTAGCATGTAAAGCATTTCGTAGGCTTGTGTCAATACCAAATATGATGCACCTATTTTATTTTTATAGCCCCAGCGCTGACTCACCACATTCACGAGATCAACAAATCAGAGGTGGATTGTGACTGAGCTCTGGGATGATTATCATAAATGAAAAATCACTTGCAGGCAGTTTTAATATGCTGTAGGATGTTTCTCTCTGCTCCATAGTTGTTGCCTGTAGCTATGTATCTGCCACCCAGCTGTGAGCTGCAGCTGTCACTGGCTTCAGAGAGCACACAATCCTTCTGCTGTTGTCGAAAACCTCAGGGTAAAAACATCTATATGCCGACTACATAGACAACCATCGGGGGGCACTTCTATTAGTTGTATATCATAAATAAACAAACATAGCAGTGAGAGCTGTAGAGAGGCTGGGAATAAAGGGCACTGTGTACCATCACCATGTCCTGGTATGTGACACAGTGTGCTGTGCAAAGTTTCTTTTACATAAGAAGCTGTGATTTACATATAAATATTACTTGCCTATTACTAATACAGAATAACGCAGGCTTACATATAAGACTTTAAAGGCCTGAGTCTACTGAAAGCTGCACATACTTGGCAATCACATGCTCCAGAGACCATTTTTCTTCCTGCAGCTTTATTAGAAAATTGGCTCTAAGAATAAAATATATGAATTAGATTTTCCTCAGTGGACTAACTTCCAACCATGTTGTTTCTGTTTGGGAAAAACCTTCATTTCTGTGTGCTCTGCTTAACCAGAGACTCTAAAGCTGGAAAATCTCTCAGTCAGTGTGGCCCCAACAAACCACTCTGCTTGTGTCTCTGTTGTCTCTTTCATAATACAGATGTATATCCAGACCACAACCCTGACCATCTCTGTAAGCCTCAGTGCATCAGTCTCTCTGGGAATGCTCTACATGCCCAAGGTCTACGTGGTTCTCTTCCATCCAGAGCAGAACGTGCCCAAGCGCAAGCGCAGCCTCAAGGCTGTGGTCACTGCAGCCACCATGTCCAACAAGTTCAACCCCAAAGGTGGCCTGAGGCCCAACGGAGAGGCCAAGTCTGAACTCTGTGAAAGTCTTGAAACACAAGGTAGGTATCACGCCTGATGGAGCAATAAAGAGAAAGGAAATAATGAAATGTGTTTCTCAACCAGGAGTTGATTTTACGCTGATGCACTGAGCTGGTTCAGTGCAAAATTATAGCAGTTAAAGAATACACATGTCTACTTGAAAGTAATGAACTCATTTTATGTGAACATAATTGATGGCAGTGTTATTTTGCACTTCAGCAGTTCAGGAAATTAGTAAGCCTTCCACAAGTATATAAGAAATTAGTGTGCTATCTCAGTGCCAAATAAAGTGGTGTTAGACTGGCTTATTTTCAATCCTGAGCCACTGTAGATGACATAAACAGAAATGCGTAAATAATTAGATTTGATAAAAGTGATTTCAACTTGGCCTCTGGCTTGGTTAGGTTTGGGTTTTCCACTTCTCCATTATTGATCAATGGACGGTTACACTAATTATTAAAGCCCACAGTTTATTATTATAAACACATATGTTTCCCTTCTTATATTAAGTAAGATCCAGTAATATTTTATAAACACACAAGCTCTTTATAATCCACATATGCTACTTTGACAAGCAAAAAAAAAGGTGTCTGAATGAGAGAAAAAACTTTTTAGCACCATTTCACCCAGATAATCCTGCATTTTGAATAAATGGAACAGAAGAATACTTTCATTCTCACCAACTCTCACCACACTGGATTTGTGAATCAGGGGGTGTGACAGGGTGCCCACACTATCCTGATTTTGAAAAGGACGAGGGAGACGGGTTGCTCAGTGTTGGAAAAGAGGATATTTCAATCACCGAGATAAAGTGTGCGAGTAGGCAGTCCCTGTGTGGGGGCAGGCTTAAATCCAATCAAGCAACCCAACATGTTCTGATTACTGAAAGTCCTGATTTTATACCCTGACAAGCCGAACAGTATAGAATGATGTGTGTTAGGACTAAAAAGTCTGTGCCCACACTTGTATGTACGTCTTTTCTCGACCTCCGAATGCAGTGGGTATATCTTATCCTGTTAAGCAGCCCATTTATAAAGGTGCTGATTATCAGCTGCTGGTTTGAACTGTGAATCTAACAACTGCTCTTTGTGCTTGTGTGTCAGACTGTGTTGAGGGAGGGGAGCCTTGTGAGGGACTTTAGACTCTCAGGTAACCCGATTAGACAATGACTTCTGTGACCACTTTTTTCCCTGTTAATTTCTGCTGATGTTCACCACAGCACCCGTGCCTGCCTATCCCATGCACAAAGCATCCCGGCTGCCCCTGGCAAAAATACAGCACCCTGAATGACACAAAGCAGTCCCCTTGACCACCAGACATTAACTTGGATCGACAATATTGGTGTGCGGGGCTGTACAGTTGCCCAATCAGCATGGTAAAGCCTGTTAATGTGGGAAGATGACACCACTCTGCCTGAGTGCAGGAGACAAGCGATAGCCATGTGTCCCCTGTCATTTGTTTCCCCATTGACAAAAGAAGGAATTTGCGGTAATGGGACAACAACAACAATAAGAGTGAACAGGAAAAGACAGATGGGTCTGCCAGCTCCAATTCTTTCTGGACCATCTATTCTTTATCTTGGCCTTGCAGCACATAAATATTCAAATAAGGTTCATTTATCAATGCTTCTCTTGGAATAGATGCTTTGGATGAAATGGCGAGAATACCGCCCCCATCCACACACCCAACATGGCAATGACAAATATACAGAAACGTTTACCATTACACATCTCTCCCCAGCAGCACCTTTGCCCCGACTCTGGCTTTCAGCTGTCTTCTGATTGGATTCATCCCCTCTGACATATTCAATCAGCCGAGGCTGCTGTGGGCAGATTGGCAGATTGGTAGTGTGATTACCACCACCGAGCATGCTCGCTGAGGGCAGTTTTATTTAAAAAGTGACACACACGAACACGGTGACACGTGCACACAGACATACGAGCGCGCAGGAGCATGATTGCACACGTCAGGACAGGTACTGTATGGTGCGACAGTCATGTTTGACGAGGGGTTTGTTATGGCCACCGCGGTCTGCCCCTCCGGTCGTCGGTCTTATATGTTTTACTCACAGCTGAGTTAAAATTCCATGTTAAAAGTTGAATCTTAAAAGGAAAATAAGCACCGTTATCAAACACTGGCGACAACAATAATGGCGCCAAGTCAGATCACATGTTGCCTTAGTTAGCATTTTACATCTAATGTGCTTCACTACTCAAATTGTTGATACACTGACTGCTGCATGCTTTGCTTGGTGCACAGAGAAACCTCAGGTCTTTGCATGTGTGTAAAAGACTTGCAGCTGAATGGTTATCGTTGCATTTTATTCAGCCGTTGTGATCTGCTTGGTGGCTCAATATGACTCACTGTGTGAAACCTTTTAATGATACTGTTGGCTGTGAGGAAAACATCATGACAGAGTTTCCCCTGATTTCATTAATGGCACTGTAATAGCAGGTACTTATCTGCATCTGCATCACTCCCTTGACATATATTTAATTTATATTTCATCTTGTTGAAATGTCTGTTACGGTGCATTTTTATCTATTTTGAGGGCTTGAACAATTACTTGATTAATCGATTGGTTGATCAGTAAAATCTTAATCTTAGTAATGAATAATTTCAATCATTTTTCTCACGCATATGTTTAAGTTCGGGGGTTGTCAGACAAAACAATCAACCTGAAGATGTCATTTTGAGCTCTGAGAGATTGTGATGATTTTTTTCAATCTTTTTGAGATGGCAGAGGCTAAAACATTACATGATAAATCGAGAAACAAATCTTTATGGAACACAGCAGTCTATTCTACCGTCACGTCTTTACTGTGTTCAGCTTTACAAATGATGCATTTCAGCGATAGGAGACATCATTCCTGTAAAAAAAAAAAAACTGTTACATTTTCAACACCCTGCTATTATGATTGGTTCCACCTTCGCTCATTTGATGAATTCATCCATAAATAGAGCTTCCCATCAATCTGGACTCCGACATGTGCTCTGACAGATTACAGTTTCACGCCTATTTGAATCTCACCAGTTTTTTTTTTTTTTAACCCTCTCCCTTTTTGTCCCCCACACCTCCACTTTTACAGTGTTGGCCTCCAAGCAGACATACATAAGCTACAGTAACCATGCCATCTAAGCCAGGGACGAACCGTGGACGCGGATCGAGGGCCTGCCTGAGGAGAAATCACCTGATTTTGGGGAATTCTGGGGAAACACTGGAGGACTTCCTAGCTGCTACAGCGGAGGGGGCTCGGGTGGAAAGATGGGAATTTGTCACTCCATAGAAAGAAAGGATGTCATATTTTTCTAGAGCATCAGGTAAAGGCTCGAACGCCAAATTTATGAGAAATTAGATTTGCAAGGAAGGACACGGGAGACGCAAGGGAGATTGGACAGTTAATTTTCCTCTTCCCACCCTTTCTGAGACACAAGTGAGCGTTGTGTAGTGACGTTTCCAGATGCAGGCTGAGCGAACCACCTGGAGACTACAGTATGTTTTCCTTCTGCAGTGTATAGCACACAGTTTCAGTTCTCTCTGAGGCTGACTCGTTTGTCTCATTTCAACAAAAACAGGGGAAAAAAATGTGTTCTGTTTTTGTTCAAGTCAGATGCAGTTGACAAGATGAAACAGTATAAAAATATAGTCATTATTTTTGGTTATTGGTATTATTGGGGTTGAAAGCTGCAGTACTCTTCAAACTGTACATGCCTTACTACAGTACATTTAGTAGTCCTACATGAACTAACCATATCTGAAGAAATGGAAAATAAAGCAGTGGGTCATCAAAGTTTTTTATTTTTTCTTTCGACTTTTTTTTTTTTTAAATAAATGTTTCATAATAATGATGATGATGATGATGCCGTCATCTTGGCAAAACCTAGTGTACAGTCCCAGAGCATGCTTGTGGGAGCATCACGTGTACTGTGCTGTGTTGTCAACGTCTATGGAATGCAACATTTGTCATGGTCGTCATTCACAGTGGAGATGTCATTTTGGACCATTACCCGCTGGGTTACCCTCTGCTGAATAAAGAGCAGTTTCAAACACAAAAAGGCAGCAAAACTGAAAAACAAATTGCCATGGAATATCTTCATAGTTTACATCCCGCTCCATACGTGTCAGCCAGGACTTGGGAGACTCATCGATGCGTACTTCAAACATCAAATTTATTGGCCCTTATTTATGATGCGCTTGTTGACGCCATTGCAAATTACAGCAGTTGGATGACTATGAGAAATTCACTGTTATTAAACAAGATATATTATTTTTAAATCTTGATGGTGTATAGAGATGGAGACAGTATTTTAAGGGGGGGCTATTGTGATTTGTTTTAGATACAGAGGTAATGTGTGTTGCTTGAAAGAGGACTTTTATTTCTCAGATTTCTTTCCCTCTTCTGGGTCATAAATTTCTCGGCTACGGTGCAAATGATTAATGACAGTTTTAAAAGTGTTTTGGGTACAAAATTAGGCTCCTGTTGCTGCTCAGCATGAAGACCAATTTGGAGAGGGAGCGAGCTCAGCTCCATCAAAGAGCCAAAATGTTCAAAGAAAATTAGCCGGATGACATGGATAGCATTTCCTGAGGAGCGTTGTACCTTTCAGCAGAGTCTCTATGACCTGTTTTTAGAGCCAACTCTTTGTCCTATGCTATGTTACATTTAAAATTCTCCATTTTGTCATAGTAAACCTTCAGCATAAGGTGGACATGTAACACATAGTGTAGATCCCAAGCAAATTTTTTTATTTTCAAGGTTTTCATCAACCCTTAATGAAGAAAGAAGAAAGAAAACTAGGAGAGAATTTTCAGGAAATGTGCGAAAGACATCCACTTCAGCATTGTGCAAAGCTAAAAAGTCTGTGTGTGTTGTGCTTTTGATCACCTGGCAAATGTAAGCGTGACACCAACGGGGTGCCATGTTGTTCTGTGAATGATGGAGGCAGTTGTTTGCAACCTGTCAGTGAGCTAGTGGTGTGATTTAGAGACTTTCTGCCTCCTAGTGGTGAAAAATCATTGAATGCATCTTTAAATTTGTACAGAGTTTGATAGCCTTTTAATTTTTAGGTAAAAGAAACAAAAAAAAGGAGGAAGAGACAAAGTATGCACAGCTGCTTGATAAATAAGGGCCAGTGCCTTCATTCTGTGCCTCATACCCAATAAAGTACTCCTGCCATTTTCCTCCATGGATCTTTCATGGTGTTGTTTGCGTTGCATCCATTATCATTCAAGTGTTGAAACATAAGGAAGAGAGGACTCAATGTACAATTTATAATTAAGTGTGTACTCCATCTCTGTCTCCGGTCCTTAAAGTATTTGTTATAAACAGTAACTCTGGAATTTGTCTCATTAAATGTTATCCTCAGCAATGCAAAAATGTGTATGTTGCATGTCAGAAAAACTCATAACAAAAGTCATGTGAGCAATTTGAGAAAAAAGGTGTAATGTCCAGAAGGAAAACTACTGCAGAGGATTATAAATAACAAAAATTTTGGTTTAATCAATGATTCTCTCAGCTCTCTCAGCTTCAACAAAAGTCTAGGGTGTTGCTGCAAATGTTGTTTTCTCATCATTTGATAAAGTATTGTTTGTGGGATTGTTTGTGTTTGTGAATATGATAATTTACTGCTTTCTTTGCCACAACTCCCCCCTTTTATTTTTCTAAAAACACTTTATCTGTGTTACAAAATAGAATATGTAAGTGCTGACTGAAATTAAATGGCAAGTTAATGTGCGTTATTAAAATGGATTGATCATGTCTGCTTTATGTACCGAATTATTTAAAAAAAAAAGAAAGATAAAAAAAGAAATACAGTGCCTGGATATTTATGAATTATCTATAGAAAAAAATTAAAATGTGTAGAGCATGTTCATTTTGATACAAGATATTTCTAATAAAAGACTGTTTTGCTAATATGTTGTCGCTGCTCTTTCTTAGTTACTATGTGTCTTTCCAATACAAATAACAAGTATATTTCAGCTCTAAACGGCTTTTCCACATGTATCGGGTAACAATCACAATAATCATTTAACTGTCTTGTATTTGCACAGAAATGATTATGTTTGTACTTAGATGGACATTTGAAAAAGCTATTAAGTCAGGTATTTGGGAATGTTATTAGACTGTAACCCATTCGTCAAGTGATAAAGATAAGATAAGATTCTATATTTTAATCTCACGCTGGGGAAATTCACTCGTTAAAGCAGTTCAGTAAAAAGCTCAAAGAAAACAAAAGATATAAAATATAAATACAGACGGTAAAAATAGTATGAATGTTATAAACATAAGTACACAATACACATCTCAACATGAGTGTTGTGAGAGATTGTGATAATAATGATAGTGTTATAGTATGTTGCATTAAAGAGTCTTATTGTGGTGGAAGGAAGTCTTATTGTGCTAGTGTTCCCACCTGCACTGTGGGTGTAACAGTCTGTGGCTGATTGACAGACATGTTGATAAGTCTTGAATCATTTCAGTCGTTCATCAAGGTCTGATTGTTGCTTCTCTATTATTAAGATTTTACTGCTTGTCTTCTCTCTTGGTCAGACAAAACAAAAACAAAACAGTGGAAGATGTCACCTTGGACTCTGAGAAACTTTAATGGGCATTATATAGACTGAATGATTAATTACTTGGATGAGGAGATAATGAAAAGATTCATTAATGATACAAATAATCATTAGATGCATAATGTGCAGTATAAACTAAATTTGTCAAGTGTTAAAGATCAATCAGTGCCCTTGTTGTCATAATGGCTTTTATGGAATGGCAAATTGAGGTTATGTGAAAGCACCTGGAGTCTGGTGGATAATTCATCATCATGATTTATAAAGATTGGAAAGCCACATTCGCATCACATGCAACATCTCACGTAGGGATGGCCCAGAGCTAAGACTTGTACAACTCATGAAAGAATCAGGATTTTCCAGCTCTTCATTTTCACTGCTAAATCATAAAGGCATGTGATTTGCCAGAGGAGAAGCTGCCAGGGGGCCAGGGAAGAAAAATGGATTTCACCATGAGTCAAAAACACTAAATTGGAAAGAAACACGGTGAAGATCTCAAGGCCACTGTTCAGCTGCGACTTCTTTCTGAGCACGCCCCTGTGTCATTATATTGACAGCTATGCAGAAACTGTCAAACATGAGCACGAGTCGAAAATAGCACAGGGAGACAAGACCGTGTGTGTGCCGCGAGTTTCGGCAGTAATCAGGCCAGCTACAACCTTTACCTCAGTTTAATGGAGGATCAATATGGTCAGTTACACCTGCAGCATAAGCCTTGAACAAATTGAGAAAATATCATACCATCTATAAAAGCTGACAGAATTATGAGCCACTCTAAATGAAAAGTAGAGCTAGTGAAACTATCCTTATAGTGGATTTACTGCAGGACTGAAATTGCCACCCGGGTGATCACTGATAAGGCGCTATCATTAGCCTTGTGTTTTCTAAGTGAATCCCCTGTCCTGCACAATTAGCAACACAGCAGCATATACAAAATTGTACAGTCTCTTTCTATGTGATATATAGGAGGCTACCCGAAGGGGAAATGCACATTTTTCAAGTTCTAATAAAGTCCTTCCTCCCTGCTGCTAACTTCCCCAGACTACTGCAAGGCATTTCTTGGTTTTAATAGAAAAACAGGTCTCTCACACTACGAGCTGTTGCTGTTTCGTTCTGTGAAAGCAAAGGACTTTTTCTTTGAGAGTGAGTACACTGTCTTAAGTCATATGACCACAAGATTAAAGAAAAGTGTGACTGTGTAAGATGTGGAGACTTTAATCTGCATTTTGCTTTCGGTGTCTGAATCATGTCGCTTTAGACACACAAGCATAGTTAGCACACACCTCTTTTCAGTATTGACAGGATTGCATTGCCACCATTGAGATGAAAGGCTAACTTTGCTTAAAATAATAACAATTTAAGATGAATAAATAACTTGTTGTTGTGTAGAAAATATATTGCTAGATAGAAATATTTTAATCCCACTGCAATTGGACATGTTCAAATCAAGGAGCAAGCAAATCAGAAAGCAAGTCATGGAGTGAACCTAAAAAGAAATCTAATGACTTTGTTGCTCCAGGTATACAAATGTTGCTAAAAACCTGTTGCTATACTTGGACATTAGTCATAGCAAGGAAAGCAAAGGTGGAAGTAATAACATTAATGGTGGCTCCGGTTGGGTTCTGAAAGGCAAGAAAAGTGAATACCATATTAGTATAACACCATGGTCCTGTATCTCAAGTGCATAATTGGAATACGGTCCTCATAAATGCTATTAACACACCTGTTTTCCGGCTAAGACATGTCCAAATATCTACAAGGAAACCGTTGTCACAGTACCATATTTGATGCAACTGAACAAATTTGTCAGCCAAGCCGAATTTTCCTCATCATCTCCAGCCCTGACAATTATAATAATAAATGATAATACATTACTGGCATAGCATATTGTAATTTTTGGCATGGCTGAGGATGAACAGTTCTGCCGCAGAAAATTCTCACAGCAGGAAACTGATTTACTTGTCAAGCAGGTGTAGAGTCACTGTGACAGCGGAGAGACCCCAAAGGGCTGACAATGCAAGACTACTTGGGAGAAAGGCAGCCCATAATATAAATACATACATCTGTTAGGCTGGGATGAGATCATTTGTCATCAGTCGTAATTAATTAAACGAATTACCAGATGCCTGCCTTCATCACCTGATGAGTCTTGAAGCCACAGCGGGGACAAAGCGGGAGTTAATTACATGAGAAAATGGTCAGAGAGCACAACATGTAGGAAGAGAGCTGTTTACTGACTCTTCCTCCGTCTCCTACATCTGATTCCCAATGCTTGTAAAATGACGTGACTATTCTCATAACATTAATACAGTATTTGGGGGGGGGCTTAAGACAGATAGAGGCTAGTAGAGAGTGACAGGAAATATGAAGGGAAGACATTGCAATTAGATGGTACAACTGGACCCCTGGGCCATCAGTATGCCCTATTGGGATACATCCAGGGAGAAGAAATTATTAAGAAGGAGCATATGGAGGAAAAAAATGACCTTGCTTATGATGAATCTGGCAAAACACCAATACCTGTCTGCTGCCAGAGACACTATATTCACGTTGCCCTTCCTGGCTTACTCGCATGTCCAGTATATGACGAAAATCTTGGCTGTTGAAGAAACTAAGGTGATCTGCCCGCTGCATATCTTAGACAACCTGATTTTACATGAAACAGAGTAAAAATGGTAACTCTCAAAGGGTAAAAGTGGAAGTCGTACAGACTGTCATGCTAAAAGCTTTATCTAGATGTTGTTTCACCAGTGATATATTATTCTTCTCTCAAGCCTGAAAGGTGCCCAGGCTTCAGAGAGGAAATGCATTTACACTTAAAGCGTGGCATTTCCCATACACCAATCCTCAGAGATGGATCTTATGTTTGACAGAGAGGGTAGAAATCAGCTCAAGAAAAAGGTGGCTGATGGTGTTAAGTGATAGTGTGTAACAGTGGTCGCCAAGGCTTATTCATGGACCATGGGAAGTTGGGAATAGGTA
>JAOXYL010000050.1:13159676-13175677 GCA_028564955.1 Terapon puta | reverse complement strand
TCTGACTGTCAACCTACTGTCAACAATAATGGCCAGAGTTGGATCATAATCTGTGGTTTATGTGGCATTTTTGTGGTCACACATAAAAAAACAACACAACGATAATTTCTTATTATATATATATATAAGTGTATATAGCAATGAAGTTTTAGCAAAAAATACTGCATAGAAGGAAGAATGTAGATATTTCTGATTGAAGTATTTGTACTAAGTTTATGTTCACGTTCTGTTTGCAGGTCACTCTTTGGACAGCGAACTCCAACTGTGGGCTGCCAAAATGTGGAAAAGGGCAAAGAACACGGGTCCCTCTGCCAACAGACGAAGTACAAAACCTAATTTCACCCTCTCCCTTTAAATGTTCCTCCTTTTTTCCTACTCATTCCTGTTCCAATGTACGGATTTAATCAATAACACAATGGTTCTGTGTCTCTAATGCAAACACAAAGAGGTGACAGCGTTCTGTCTTAGCATTTTGTGATATATTTCTGAATATATAGAAGCAATTTCATTTAAAAGTGATTTTTTGCAGCAAGACTAAAGGTCATGTTATAAAGATTTACATCTTAACCTCATCTTAACACTGAAAGAAGGCAAAAACCATTTTAATGTACACTGCTGTATTGTTTTATAAAAGAAAGGGCAATCTGCAATGACAGAAATTATTACACAGCAGAAAAATCATATAACAAGTGAATATTTTGAACAAAAAAGGACAACATTGTTTGACAGCGCTATATAGCGGTGATTATCTGTAATGAAAGCCAACATTAGTCTTTGACATGAGCAAATGAACTTAATTACTCTCTCATACACAGAAAACTGTGTGCACGTTCATTTATCAGCAAAAGCGGTGGAAAATGAGCTGCTGCAAATCTTGCCAAAACATAACATATTGATGGAGTCAACGAACAAGTTAGAGGCTAGAAAAGCACTCAGAGTTTTGTAAGTTGATAAATTAGTGCATCAAGACAGTGGCTTTAAAACACTTTGAAGCATGAAGGGTTTTGTTGGAACAGCAAAATGAGTAATGTTCAGACTTCGACACTATTTCAAAGGAAAATGGAGAAATACTGCCATCTCTGAAATGAAAAATAAGTCTGGTCATTTAACATTTATTAGTAATACCCAATGGACACCTGACACATATAATTATATAATTGTTCATTTTAAAATATAAAATACCCTACCCAAAAATGACTACAGTGGTACAAAATACAGTTTTATGCTTTTATGTTATTTCTATATGACTACACTAATATAAAATGTTATCCTTCTTTTACTGTTTAACACATTGCTGAATGCATCTTTTAATTACATTCAGGATGTGATTCAGCTGTTTGTAGTCCCACAGTGGGAAAATTCACATTGTCACAGCAGCAAGACACATCGTGGAAAAATACAGTAGGAAATGCAAGACATGGAATTAAAAAAAAAAGATAGAAAGAAGATATGTAATCAAATGAATGGTAACGTTGCTCTTTGGCAAAGAATCAGTTTGCTAATAAGTTGAAACGTGTAAGCATTCACTCCAACCTCGCCGTGTACAGTATCTCTGTTTACTTATGACATTCACGAGAACGAGGCGAGTTGGAGTTTGCTCAACTGGCAGGTACTTCGACAGCCAGTTGACTGAAGGTCTCCTCTGTCAGACGTCAGTGATAAACTGAGGATGAGAAGAAAACATCCCTGGATTTAGGTTGCCTGCCTGCTGCCCTTTCCTGTGACCCTCTCAGTGCTTCAGTTTATTCAGGCCTCTCTGAGCTTTCCTTTTCCACATTATGCCTGACTGGGTCTTCACTTCTAGCCTCTCCGTCCACTGTTTATTTTGGTCTCTCACTCAATTACTGTCTCTCTCTTTCCCCTTCTCGGTCTATCCGCCTCTCCATCTATCCATTTATCAAATACACCTATAAGTAAAAGGTGAATAAATGCTTCATCTAGCTTAGATAATCATCAGCGTCTCCGCAAATATGAGGAAACGCCTAAAGGACATAAACTGAAATTTCACAGAGGCAACTAATAACAAGCGTCTTCTGTTAGTAACACATTGCATATATACAGTATAATATATAAGATATAAACCATTTCATATCCTACAGCCAAAGCTCAGCTTTCACTTATGCGCTCCTGACTGATCTAATCTCATTTCTTTTCACTTCCGCAGATTTCTCCATCGTCCATCAGTATATTCAACGTTTCAATGAGGTGTCTGGCAACAAGACAGGTGAAACAAAGAGCTTTTTTCTATTTTCTGGAAGATGAACTTTTTTTTTTAGGTCTCCACGCACTACTGTGTACTGTTTGAATACAATGCCGAGCTACAACCTTGATTATGAATAATGGAATAAATACTGAATAATACATTAGGTGTTATTGGAAACTGTGTCTGCTCGTGACCTGTCCTGTCTGTGCGCTAATAACCTGAAATTTCTATTTACTAGCTTGTCAAGTCAGCCGCCCTCAGTTACATGTGTAACAGGGTTGGCTGTTCTCCCATTTCAGTCCCTGTCAAAATAATCATTAATCCCTGGATTAATGTTCTTTTTCACTGACTCCTGTGTGATCCTTTGTCTTTGCGCGTCCAAAGCCCGGAAAGAAAATGGTCGGCAGCAAAGCAGGAGGATCGCACTGTAGGTTTATACGCTGCCGTCTGAAATGCTTAAGTGAAATAATGTGTAATGTGGGGGTTTTTAAAACTTGAACTATTTTAATGAAAATGACTGTTGTTTAATGGTAGTTCTTTTTTTGCAGATAAGGCTACTAAGCACAAGAGACAAATTTAAGACAACAGTAAACATTATCTCTTACAAAAACAGAGCCGTGTTGTCTTTCTCAAGCTTTAGGTTTTACTATAAAACTGTCAATAGGACGTTGGAGCTTCAGTGTTTTGACGTCTGTGAAATGATTATCCTGACTGACGTTAATGAACAATGAGCTGGAACCACTGGTATGCAGTAGGTGTCCACTATTGTTCCTGGATTTGGTAACAATAATCAGTCAAGTGTAGTCGGTGGCAACAAAAAATCATGCAGCTAGCACTGGTTGAAGTAACATGAAGTGAGTGCTTGTATATACATGGACACTTTACTTAGATTTTGTGTGTGTGTGTGTGTGTGTGTGTGTGTGTGTGTGTTCCTGATTTGAGATCTTGTGCAGCACTTACGATTTCTTAAACTGAAAAGAAAAGAAAACTTGTATGTCTGTCAAATACACACACACACACACACACACACACAAAGCATCACTGGGAATACATTTGACATTCCTGACACCTGCTGGTGGAAAAAAAATAAATCTGTTTAGGATCTTCACAGGCACATCCCACCTGGTCTGAATATTTCTTTCAAATCCAAACTGCTCTGATTTTTTTAAAAATAATTTTATATTGCAGAGCACTGTACTACTCTCATAACCAACTATAGTTCTTTTCATTTACTTTTTCTCGCTGTCTTTATTCAGCTGTCATTCGGAGGAGATCGAAGACTCCTGGAGTAATGATCACGCAGTGTGTTGTAGACATACCAGATGGGAAGAGCACCCCAGATTTCCAGTGTAAACCAACCCCAGTGACTGTTAAGGAAGGTGGGTTTCATTTAAAAAAAACATTTTTATGCAACAGTGCCATCACCTAAAGGGGGTGCATGACAGTAAATTACTAAAACGGAGAGAAAAAGTCATACAGTGGCAGATGTGAAAATAAAGATGTGGCATTTCCAAACGTCCTGTAGGGAAATCGGCTGTTTTCAAGGCCGTGGTGACGGGGGACCCAAAGCCAGAGGTGTCATGGAGAAGAGCTAAAGGGAACATTTCAGACAAGGACAAGTTTCAGACTAAATACGATGAATCAACTGGAGAGTATTCATTAGAGGTGGGTGACTAAAAAGACTTCGCAAACAGCACAAGTAGCAGCACAATGAATCACAGTCCTGTATTAAAATAAATGCAATGCGATGTGTGAATCCAATGTGTGCATCTGGTAACTTGCCATATCGCGTGTTACTTGAATCTCTAGGTCCACAAAGTGTTTGCTGCCGAAGCAGACACGTATAAATGCTACGCAGTGAACGAATACGGCAAAGCTGTCTGCACTGTGACACTAAATGTGACTGAGGGTAAAACTGCGTCTTTGCATGTCTGTGTCTTTGTGTAGCTCCCCTGTAGATTTATCTGGCTTAAAAAAATCTGCATATGTATAGCTGTGAAAGACACTAATAAACTGAATTTGCTGCCTACAGCTTCAACAAATCCATCAGATTTCAGAAAACTGCTCCGTAAAAGGTAAGAAAAGAGGCATCAAAATGATCACACAGATGTGTGAATTCAATCATTGATCCTTGCCGTCAATAAACACTGCTCAATATTTGCCCAATACCTTTAGTAAAGTAGTGGAAAACCAGACAAAACAAGGAGAAGGGGAAACTGATGAAAAGTTCTGGGACGCTATGATGAACGCTGACAGGAAAGACTACGACCGCATCTGTGCCGAGTTTGGAGTCAGCGACCTGAATTTGGTTCTCAAGAAACTGGAGGAGAAGAAGAAGGCAAGAGCGCAAAATAAGTGTAAGGTATGAAAGAAGTAGATGCTCCGTCTCAGGCTAAATCGTCCGCGTGGTTCTCAACAAGCGGTGATGGATTCGTCGTCTCACTGAGGACATCTGGCAGTGATTAAACTCGCGTTCATTCGGAATATCATTGTGTCATGTGATAACTTAATAACTTGAAGTGCAGTTAAAAACCGGCAGAACTGCATCTGAAATATTTATGTGTGAAAAACGATCAGCCGCTTTCAACGCTCATTTCGTCTCATTAATTTTGTCTCCCTCGCTCCCGAGAGCTCTCTCCCATTTCAATCAGCTGTTTCCATCTCATCAGTATCAGAAAACAGGTGTAATTATGTTGGGGAGGGAAAAAAAAAAGGTGGCTGCGCTTCACCAGGACTGGGATATTGATTTTAAAGATGCACAGTGAGACAGACGAAGATCTCTTTTGCTGTTGGGTTCTTTTCAAGTTTACTAACTGTGCCCTAAATCAGTCTCTCTTTACTATATAGTACATTATGTTTACCTTCTGCCATTTTAGTGAAGTGTCCGACTCCTGAGAGTAAATTTAACTCACTGTGTAGTCTCTCCAGTGTACCTGAAGTTCACACTGTTTTGTGCTAAAAATACTATGAATTTTACAGATAGACATCACCCTGCAGTGATGATTCAAAGTGATAATACAGAGGTATCTGAATTTATTTTGGACACAGCCAGTGTACATCTCAAACCTATTTATTTACATGTTCAATATACTCAGTAATTATTAAAATGCTAACATTTGCCCTTTAGTCTTTTGTTTGTTTGTTTTTAATGAGAGAATCCTGTGTACTTCTAGGATGGCACGTTTCCAGATGAAGAAGATCCAACAGGGACACACAGCTTTAAGAGTGCTGGGAGGACGAAGCGTCTTAGTATCGAGGGGCCCAATCAGGTGGATGTTGAAGGAGTCGGCCTCCTTGAGAGAGGGCTGAACCAGGCGGATGATGAGGTCGACCTCATCCAGGCAGAGTTAAAACGTAGGTTACAGAGAGGAACTGTGGCTGGGATTAAACGTTTTCAGAAATAAAAAAATAGATATCGTGTTTGCCACAAGTATCTGAAGTCTGATCTAACCTTAACAGTTCCTCTCAGGTCCATTTCGTTATGGTGGAACTACTGTCTGAAGGATAGTTTTCTTTTATCATTATTACTTTACTGCGGTCTCACAAATAGTAACAAGAAACAAAGTGCTGGAGAGTCATTCTTTTCTTCACTTCATTTCTAATAACACTCATTTCAGCTAAATGACTGATGGAAAAAGGTGACCATGGTCATGTTTTTATGAATACTCAGAGGTGATACACCTCAGATAAAGACACACCACAACCCTCTTATTATTTAGTAGTTCTGTGTAGAGAAAAAAAAGAATAGATGTTTCACTGGTGTCCTTGTGTTGCTTTTACAGTTTCCAACATGGACTTTGTTATCAAAATTCAGGAGGTTAAAGCTCAAGAAAGACAGGATGCCCTCTTTGAGTGTGTCCTGACTCACCCGCTACCCAAGATCACATGGATGGGCAAGGGCAGCGCCCTGGAGGATGGAGAGAAATACAGCATCACCGTGTCAGACCACAAACTGATCCACAGGCTGCTGATCAAGGACTGCAAGCAGCTGGACAAAGGCATCTATTCAGCTGTGGCTGGCATCACGTCCTGCAGCGCTTGGCTGGTTGTGGAAGGTAATACCTTAATAATGCGGCAATAGCCAATATGTCATCGTGTACTGAAGTGATCCTAATCGCTGCCATAATTATGAGGGATGATTTTCACACTTTAACTTGAGCTATGTGTAATGTATGGTGTATTTCATGTCCTCTAAGCTGAGAGTGACCCTGCGTCTGCTGGGAAGAAGATGGCTCGTAAAACTACCTTGGCTGGTGGAGCACGGATCGACCTTGAGAAAGTGGCCAGAGAGCAACAAATAAAAAACCGAGAGGCTATGGAGAAGATTTTAGCATCTGTAAAAGCAAAACACCAAGAGGGACAAACAAAAGACAAAAAGACATTGATCTCCAGTGGGAGAGATGGTGAAGTTGGACCGGGCAAAAACAGCGGAGCAGTAACTGACTGGCCTAATGCTTCAGAGGCCAGCGCCCCGTATGGGATGACGGGGAGCAAAGGGGGAGCAACGATCAAAAACTCGAGAGGAGATGGCAAAGTAAATGCATTAGATGTTTCAGGGAACGTGACAAAAGCAGGAGTGCAACTGACAGACGGCCCGAAGAACAAGAAACTCTCCGGATTTGGTCAAGTGGATTTTGACAAGGTAACAGGTAAAGTCGATCCATGCCTAACAATGCACCGTCAGCACTGCAGTGAGTAGTCAGGGGTGGTCAAAATTTGCGTTGACAATGCCCATTTACCTCTTATCATTGCAAAACAGAAAAAAATAACTATGTCACTGTGAAAAAGTTAAAGCTGAAGTATTTTATTACAATTGACATACCACAGAAATGAACGAAGAGGGACATTCTGAAGAAAATGACGACTTCACTTCTTCCGGTAGTTCAAGATACACGAAACGCAGTCATAAGAAAGGAGACAGAGAATTTGGTGAGATAAAGTGGACAAAATGCACTTCTCTCAACATCCATGTTTATAATTTGATTCTTTTTCTCAGTGAACATCCATTGTAATTAACAGTATTTATCCTATTCACTGTGTGTTGTGTCTGTGCAGACTCTAGTGGCAAAGATCTCGATGGAGACTTCAACCACAATGACATATTTTTCAGCCAAAATGAAGGGAGTGACACTGATGGAAATAAAGACTCTGTGGAGTCTGTCAGACGCCGCAGGCACACAAAGAAGGTCCAATGGAAACAATGCGCATCTGGTGAGAAACAACAGGGAGCACATTGACTGCGTGGAGAGAAATGTACCGCAGTTACTCCCCAGGATTAAGTTCACTTGTATCGATATGCTGTGCTGTAAAGTACTGACAGAAGAAATGCATATGATAATGAATCATATGCTGTGCTTCGTTCATTTCTTTGTACTTTACAATATTCACAATTACATACGACTATATTACTCCCTAATTTGATTATATTGCTTGTGTGTTTTATTTTTTTACCTAAATAATCTAAATTTCTTAATCTAAATTGTTGTTGTGAGGCAATGTTACAGACTCAAACAAAGAAAATTATCTGAAATGTACTAATTCAAGATGTAAAAAAACTTAGTGAGCATCTGTGTTATTTTCTCTTCACGCAGTGCAATGCAGCTTTAAATCAGCCCGCTGCAGAAATTACGCTTTCTTTTAAAAAATAATTTATGACTGGACGTCAGCTATGAGACAGACTTTGCCCTCTAGTGTCAAGTGTCATAAAATGAGTGCCCTTTTATGTTACTGTTAAATGTTATGGGGCCATTTTCTAAACTAAGCATTTCATTTGCTATTGAGCATCACAAGTGGAAAAACACTAAAGTTAATGTTCATGTTTTGACAAATTTGACAAACATAAAAATACATAATGATATATTAAAAAAACACACAAAAAAGTTGTGTCTGCGGTGCACTGTAATAGTGGCATGTGCTGATTTTGCATTATACCTTTTAAATGTAAAAAGCTAGGTGAGAGATATATGGAGACGGCATTGTACTCAAAATTCATTTTTAGTTCTGATAGATAATGATGAGCTGTTAAGCATCTAATTCAGTCCTAATCCTGTTGGCCTCACTTGTTTCTGCATGAAAGATGAGACAACCTGTAAGATGTGAGATCCATAACTTAAATTACAGTGTTAAACTTAGAAATATGACAATGTTATGAACTGAATTTGTCTTGACCAGACTGAGAAGATTAAGCTGAACTACTTTATCATAACTGTCATACCACAGATACAAATGAAGAGGATGAGGACTTCACTGAATCTTCCAATAATTCAAGATACACAAAACACAGTCAAGAGACAGGAGATGGAGAAATAGGTGAGATCAAGAGGAGAAAATATACTCCTCCTAATATCCATTTTTATGTAAGTGGTCACTTTATTTTCATTTTTTTCACTGACTGGACATCCATTTTTAATCAAGAGTATTTATTCTTTTGGTGGCAAAGATCTTGATGGAGAGTTCAACCACAGTGAAATATCTACCACAAGTCAAAATGAAGTGACTGACTCTGATGGAAACAAATACTCTGCTGGGTCTGTCAGAAGCCCCAGACACACCAAGAAGGTCCAACGGAAAAAACGTACATCTGGTGAGAAACAACAGGGAGCATATTGACTGCGAGGAGGGAAATGTACCACAGTTACTTCTCTGGATTAGTCACACTTGTAGCGATATGCTGGTGGTAAAGTACAGAGAGAAGAGAAATGTGGGAGCATCTGGAACATTGCAAACAGCATTATTTTCTCCTTAGTTTAAAGTAGTTTTAAATGAAATGTAACATTTTGGAGAAACTGTGCTTTTTTTATTAACATAATGAACTAGTGAAGTAGCATGACGATATGAAAACAGCTGCAGAGGCTGTTCATGATGCTGCTCTTGGTCTGATGAGGATTCAGCAAGACCTCTATAGTCCTGTTTACTCTGCTTCCGATTTATATTTGGACGATGGAAACAATGTGTGGGAACATGTATTTTATCAAATAAAACTACAATGCAACTTCATGAGAGCTCATATATTACCAGATCCAAATGAACTGGAAAGTGACAAGGAAGCAAGTGACAGTGACGTGAGCGACGACTGTGCTGACCGCGCCGACAATTCAGGTCGTTCAAAGCGAAGCCAGAAGCTACAGAAAGCCGTCAATGGTAAGAGACCAAACGTGGTGCATTGCTGCACATATGTAGGGTTAGTTGATCTTTTGCCCTGAGAAGCACTTCCACAGCATGTTCCTTTATGAGTGGAAGGTGAGATAGTCTTGTGATTTAAACATGGGATTTATCAGCATAGTTCTCTCTCTATGTAATAAGTTTGCTAAGTGCATTAATCTTACTTAGCCCCATATATTGTGTAACTCATTATTTTAAATATTATCAAGAGTGATAGCTGTGCAACAAATTTCAATCACTGTGTTTGTTAAGTTCAGGGGTGATTGATTTTCTTTTTAAAAAGGTGAAAGTACAGATCCTAAAGAACACAGTGAGTGTGACGAGACTGAAGATGTGACTGGCTCTGCCCCACATTCGAGACGTAAAAAACAAGCCCCGCAGATCGACGATATGGTGATTGGTAAGTAACCTAAAAAAGGTCCCACGGCTGATTCCAAATACCCGAATAATGAATTAATTCACGGTTTCAGTACTACTTTACACAAAACAGTGTTAACCAGCTCAAGATGCAGTCTCTCACTTCTTGCTAAACTTGTGTTGGTGCAGCTCATGTTACAGTAAAAGTTAAAGTTAGTCAAGTATACACAGTTATAATCCAGGATAAACAATTCAACACTGTTGTCATGAAAAAGATCAGGTCTAGAGCATTACAGCGACCCAGACATGAGGTCATGAGTTAGTGAGAAACATAAAGTCTCTCCTGCAATCAATTCCCCTGCAACTGATGATGCTATTCTTTTCTGCTTATTGCCCATTTCTTCACAATCATCTCTGCATGATGTTTATCAAGTTGCTCTGAATTCCATGTTGATTTGCTATTTTAACACAGCGGGAAGCCTCCCTGCTGGCAGAACTTAACCAAACTGTTTTGCTATCAAATATGAGTGTTCTTGCATTTGGTTAGTGAGACAATCAACTGTCTGTTAACAAAACAAAACAAACATTAAATTAAAAAAAGTCTGTTTTGAAGTGTGTGAATGTCAGCTTTTCTTCCTGTCATTGTGAGACAGGTTTGCTTTTTGAACACAAATCGATATAATCCGAGCGTCTAACTGCTCACTGTCACTTATGTCAGATCCAGGCGTTCAGTTCATCTGCGGTTTGTCTGACGTCTACGCCGTCATCAACGACACTGCGGAGTTAACGTGTAAGCTCAGCAGTGAAGACTGTGAGGGAGCCTGGTTCAGAGACGGCAGAAAGGTTAGTCATGAAGGTCAAACTCATTATTTTGTCAGGTACGGTGTCGGTGTCCGTCAAGAAAGAGCATTATGGCGGCCTGCGGGGTCAAAGGTTGCTTTCACTTGTGTAGTTTGGTTCATTTGGCCAAAGTAAAGAAATTATACCTTTTCCTTTTAGTGTGGCATTTTCAGTTCTACACTGTGGAAAAATCAAAAACGGCTGACTGACGGGAAAAATGTCTTTATTCACCTGGTGTGGCCTCTGTGTGTCACCACGTTTACAAAATGATCTTGCATGGAAGGAGATGAGAGAGTAGTACAGAATACAGGGGGAATCAAACAGTGTTTCTCCTGGTAAAAAAAAAAGAAGAAGAAACAGATGACGCAACCTTCAGAGGGAATGAAGCAACATTTAGACTGCACACAGAGAGAGCTCAAACAAGACACACAACGCACAACAAGGAGCAAACATGCAGTGCAATACATGGCTCAAAAACTATGACAAGACTGGGTTAGAAAATTTGATTAAAACGAGAAAAATGTAAATATAATGACAGTGTAGCGTAAGTGTATGTAGTACAACAACAGCAGCAGCAGTTTGTGGGGCCCTGAGGATATTTATGTATTTTAAAACACTTACAGATTTGGAGATTTCTTTCATAACAGTTTACCATCAACAAATGGAGTTAAAATCAGTTCAACTTTACATTTTTAACTGACAAACTATTCTCATGGTGGCTGGTCGCTTTGTTTTCACACATTTTAAACAAACCACACCAGAACCTGCATGAATCTATCCAGTCAGCACCAGAATTTAAAAAAAGAGAGAGTGAACCTCAAACATTTGGCAGATGTTTGCAGTCTTTTTAGGACAAAGCACAGCTGGACACAAAGCCCTTTTGGCCATGTGCGGCCACTGTTTTAAATAACTAATCGACACACAGTTGCTGTTGTGCAGTTGGTCTGTTTTAACCTGTCTGTCCCCTTCTCTCTATCAGATATCCCCAGATGACAATTTTGTTATCAGTAAAGATAGTGCGATCCATAAATTAGTCATAATCAGGTGCAAGGAGGAGCACTCTGGGAAATACCGCTTTGAGGCTGATGGCCGTAAAACGGAGGCAATGATCAACGTCAAAGGTTTGAGGATTTATTGTGATAATAGTAATGATTCTTTAGATAATGGAGTGAAAAAAGAAAACACATTTATAGACACAGGCCTGAATCAGATCATGGCAAAATATCAGAAACTTCTTCTTTTTTTTTTTTTAGACCCTCCGAGGTTTGACCCTGAAGACCTCAGTGCTTTTATAGCGCCTGTGACAGTTAAAGCGGGGCACCATGCCATCTTTAAACTGCACTTTGTCGGCCACGAACCCATAAAGATTCAGTGGTACAGAGAGGGAGAAGAGCTCCAAGACGACGGTAGCACGAGGATAGAGAAATCTGCGAGCCACAGCCGTCTCCTCCTCAGCAGGTGCCAGAGGAAGGACACGGGAGAGATCAAGATCAAGCTCAAGAACGAACACGGCTTTGTTGAGGCAGTCTCGCAGTTATTCGTGCTTGGTGAGTGAACAAAGGACAGTGCGGAAAACAAACGCAGGAGAATCTATTATCACCCACAGATTCGTTTTTTCTTTGTGCTCTATATACAAAACAAAAAAAAAAGTCAGAGCAGTTCAAAAGGAAATCATTAACATCCAGCTCCTTCAAGGAAATTCTCGTCTGTAGAGAAACCAAAGGTGTGATTTGATTTGATGTGCTTTTTAAGACTCTTTTAAAAGCCGCAAATAGCAGTGTCCTTAAATGCTTCACAGCTCATCCGCATAATTGTACAACCCCGGCCTGTGTTTTTCCTATCAGGTGAAAGGGGTGCCACATTTCACTGAGCCCATCTGTGCCTGGACAGATTCAGGTACTTATTTTCCAAAGGCAACTCGCAAACTACCGTTCCACAGGCTGAGGAAAATAAATAAATAAAGTCTGTTGTGTCTTACCTGAAGCAGAATCTCACTTTGTGGGAACGTGACAGGTTAAAGATTTTTTTTAGGAAGTTTTAGAAGTTTTTTTTGGGAAAGACATCTCTGAGCTTGACAACAGTTATTATATTGAAATCTCCGCAGCATCCGCCATCACTGCCAACATCACGATTGTCAGATTTTACCGTGATTATCTCCCAGTGGAAATCCAATATCCCAAGCATTAATGCAGCATTTGCTCTCTCAGATATGGGGAGGCTTTTCAGACTTTAAATGACACTTTGTGTGATCTTTCAGACAAACCCACTTCACCCCTGGGTCCTGCAGAGGTAACAGAGAGCTCAGCTACGTGTATCGAATTCAAGTGGAGGCCTCCAAAGGATGACGGCGGCTCGCCAGTGATTCACTACATAATGGAGAGACAGCAGGTGGGACGCAACACCTGGAAAAAATTAGGGGAAATCCCGGGTGTGCCCAGCTACCGCGACACAGACGTGGAGCACGGACGGAAATATTGCTACCGGATCCGGGCGATGACTGCAGAGGGTACGAGCGAGGTGATGGAAACTGATGAAATGCAAGCCGGCACACTAGGTGAGCCAGACAAACGTGTCAGGTCAGTTCACCCAAACCACAGGGTCCTAATGGAGAATAAACTGCTCCTACTGACAATTTACTTTTTGTTTCATGTCAGAACTTTTTTTACTTTTATTGTCTTGATAGCTTGATTTGAAGTGGACTTTTTCTCTTGGTTCGCCTGGGTATCAAGTTTGGGAGGTTATCTACAGCGTGGACAGGTCACAAGTCAATCATATGCCTAACACACATGGACAGACACATTCACACCTGTGGGGTCAAGTTCGAGGTTTCAACTCACATAACCAGTATGTCTTTGATGTGAGCACCCATCCGAGCTGTAACTGTACACATAAAGTCCAGCTGGACGGTTCAAAACTGGGGCCATCTTACTAAGAGGAGACAAAGCTTACCACTTGGCCATCAAAATGCACAAAGATTTTAGTATTCAATTTGCACCGTTTCTCATAACACAGCGTAACAATAAGGAAACTTCAGATAAAAATAAATGACTATTATGAAATTACAAATAAGTCTAAAATTCATCCACAAAACTAACACTGATGCAACCTGCCAATGACAACAAAGCTATCAAATACACACCACAGTCACTGTCCAATTAGGAAATGCAGAAATAATTTGAAGCAATGTAATTGGTGCAGGTAAACAACTCAGGCCAACTTAAACAAAATATACCACACAATACAAATACAATCTTCTTATCTTCCTATCCTGATATCAAGAACCTCCACTAAGTTGATGTCCAGATTTTAGATCTATGAATCTGTCATAATCAGACTTAAGTCCCACGTATACAACACTGCCAACTAATAAGAAATACCACAAACATGCACAAGGTCAAGATGAGCACAGTACAGCATAAAACAAGCATAATGCAACTTATATTTACCAGTTGAGGTCTACTGTTCTTCACTGACGGAGTGTGTTGTTTCTCCATTTGGGCCCATCGGACTCACCGGTCTAAGTTGAAAGTAAAAAAAAGTCTTCTCCATGGTCAGGATCCTGTTGTTTTCCATAAGATCTGTTGGAAAACAGTAACAAGTGGACAGGATGTCCTATCATAACCAGTTTTACACCTTAGATCTGGATCTACAGATCAGTCAACAGAAGTTTAGGTCTCCCTCTGAAACGTGTTTCCTTGAATAAATCCAGAGCTGAGAACTTCTTAAGTTCAGTTTTTGACGTTTAACTAAAGGATCAGGCAGCTTGCCATCTGTCACAAGTGATCCAAAGGGATTAATTACAAAGAATAATTAAATAATAAGTAAAGTATTCAGACCAATTAATGGAGTCTGTAGTATCAATCAGAGGTAGAACAAGTACTCAAATCTTGTATTTATGTACAATTTGTAATACCGCAGGATAGAAATATTAAATTCTGCATTCAAAATGTGACTTTAGTAAAAGTAGAAAAGTACTGACATCAGGTATACTTCAGGAACCAAGTACTCCTAATCCACAGAGGCTCATTTCAGAGTACGAAATATTATATCATTGAATAAATTATTAGTCCGCAGACATCACTTTAATATTGAAGCTGTTAAAGACTAAAACTTCTTTATAGATCTTATCTGCTGGGTATCTTCCTTTAGGTATTATAAAGTTTTATCTTAATCTCTTATGTTAGGATATTATAAACTTTATTCTAGGCTTACACTTTGTATTATTAATCTAAATCTGCAAAGTATCAAGTATTCAAACTAAGGTTACCAAATAAATGACGTGGAATAACAAGTTTGCCTGTAGAGTAGCAGAAACGGAAAATACTCTGGTAGCAAGTACCTCAAAAATGAGGAACTTGGTTATTTTCCGACACTGGAATCAAAGCACAAACTAAAGTATATAAATATTTTTACACAGTAACCAACAGTATGTGGTGAGTAATGTAATGATGTGAACAGCATACATTGTAATCTGGCTGAGTTGCCTGAACTGTATCATTACGCCAGCATGTCTGAGCAGGTGTAAAAGGAAATACACGAGCCAAGTCATTCAAAATGTTGCATACTAATGTTACCAAACTAAATCAGCACACTTGATCTGCAGTTTAAGCAAGCGCACCAAACTTAATGCATCCTAGTTCTGTTTGCAGACAGTGTGTTTTTACTTCAGCCCCAAACATAAAACTCACACCAAGAAGCTGGAGATAAACAAAAAAAGGTTTGGTAAGCAAAGCTCAGAGCAACAAAGCTAACTGAGCATCCATTTTTGTTGCCTTAAACTTTAAAAACAAAACAAAAAAAGCAGCATAAGTCTTTTGACTGAACTCACCACTGCCTCCAGGAGCCATGAAGACATGGATCTGAAAAATGATCCATTGCTGATCAGTTTGAACTCATTTCCCATGCTGTGGCCTCAAACTCTGGCCTCCACAGAGAGGGTGTATCTGATGGGTGTGGTCTGTGCCAATTAAGGGAGCGTGCAGCAAAAATAACCCCAACTAACATCAGCAGCTCCAGCATGTGTTTTCAGGCACAACACATTTCACAGCATTAATCCATTTTCCTCAGCAGACATTGGACTTGTGGCAGTGGAAAAAAAGCACAGGTGTTGCTAATAACATTAACATGGATCTGTTCCATCCAAAGTGTCCAAATAAGCTCTGACTGTGTGACATTGAGTCACCAGGACACTACATGGAGTTCAGCCATCTGGGTTTTTTTTTCTTTTTTAACATTTGTGTTTTTCCTGATGTCAAAATGTGTCCCTTGAAAAAAGATGCGATCATCAGCTTAAGTGTCGTTGCTGCCCCCTGCTGTTCCCTTTTAACCATTAAACCAAACAGGACGCTGCCAGCCCGAACTTATTATGCACCCTATTTCAATTTCAAGCTAAATTAAATGAGATGAGTATCCCAAATCAAACATTTTTTTCAGTTTACAA
>JAOXYL010000050.1:13130343-13141915 GCA_028564955.1 Terapon puta | reverse complement strand
CACCCCCTCGCCCCTGACTTCGGCTTTGTGCTCCACCTCCCCTTATCCCCCGTCCACATCACTGGACAATTTTAGCCCTCAGTGCCGAGTACTGCCATAGCAGAGCCTCTGGCAGTCTGCCAAGGCCGAAGACAGCAGGGAGAAGCGGGGGGGTGGGAGGTGGGGTGTTGGAGGGACTGGGAGGGCAACCAAGCAGTGAAAGGAGAGGGAGAGAGAGAAAGCAAGGGAGGGAGGAGATGGAGAGAGAGAGAGAGAGTGTGTGTGTGTGTATAACTTTGGGAAACATAGGAAGAGGCAGCAAAGGGAACAAACTTTTCTCTCTTGGCTGCTTCCTTTTGGACTTTTTCACATTTCATCAGAGACCCCGGTGTCAGCAGAGCGGAGAGAGGATCAGTTGATTGTTTGTTTGGTCTCGCCAGTTAAAGAGTTATTTTGCCCGCTCTTGTGATCGACAGAGATTATTTTGTTTTGTTGTTCTTTGCTGTTTTTTTTTTTTTTTTTATCTGATTATTGCTTCACTGTCTGAGCCCCGAGGAAGGCGTGACCACACATCTGAACGCCTTCCAAACTTAGCCGCAGCTCGCTCCAGCTCATGGGAGTGTGAAGCTGCACTGAGACACACACACACACACAGGCATATACTGTATATACACACACCTGTTGTTGCTGAGGATTCCCCGGGAGCGCAGTCATGGGCATCTGCGTCACCGCTGCCTGAGGGGATCTGTGCGTCCGTGCAGCTGTTATCTGGTGGAGGCCTCGGTGAATGTTACAGTAGAAACTGACCTGCCAGTCCAGGGTAGAGGGGGAGATGTCATCCTACTACCCACGCACCAAGGACCTGACTCGCACCAGGAAGTCACTGACGGATTCGCCGCCGTCCTCTCCGTCCCCTACAGACAAAAACTACAGAGTAAGACCAGAAGCTTTTCTTCTAGAGGAATGCACCTTTTTAGATTTTTGCACACACCAGTTTAATGTGAGGTTTGTGCGTAATTTCACGAAGCTGTTAAAATGATGCATTACCTTTATTAACTCACCACTAAGTGACTTTCTAGTACATTAATCTAATGCTGATTAAACTTAAAGAGAGCACCTTATCTCCTGTAGGTGTTAATCCACAAACCAGATTACTTTTTCTGGATTCAGACTAAATCTTAAGTAGATGCCAAAACACAGGATAACACAAGCTCTGTGTAAAGTAGAGCTGAAACAATTAGTCGAATTAGTTCATCAACAGAAAGTTAATCTGCAACTATTTCAAGAATTTATTATTCCTTTCCGCAGAAAAGCAGAAAAAACAGTGATTATACTGGCCATTTCTACTTATTTTATGAGCATTATTCATTGAGAAAATAACTATACATCCATTAATAAAAGAAATAATCATTCTCTGCAACTCCAGTTGAATATTTATGTCTCTGGACATGTGAATGTGTTAAACAAGTAAATACTTCATTCTTTTACTGACAGGATTATTAGTTATTCCCTAATTTTTCCACATGATTATGTACATTTACATGAATAATTGGACATTCCTGCTCCCCAAAATGAGTTTTTTTTAATGATCAAATAACTTGCGAACCGCTCATCATCTCTGCTTATTTGATGACCCGTGAAAAAGAGGCGAGCATTTCCTCTGAAGCGCTGAGAGTCTGACCACACTTTCTGGAAAAGACTTTTGGATCGAAACATTCCTTCTGTAATTTCCTGTTATTTTTTTTTTCTCTCTAAGTGGCTTATTCTCATGGGCGTTGTTTGACTGTTGTGTTTATGTCAGTGCTGCAGACTGAGCTGTGCTCTGTTTGACAACCACATTTAAAGGGACAGAAAACAAATGCAGAAATGTGAGGCAACTTGATTCTGTCTATTTACAGATGCACACAACCTCTCATGCAACGCCTCAGACACTCTCATTATAGCACGCTCACTGGCAGCGAGTGCCACCAGAAGATGTTGTCATTTGTCATTTTCCTGCATCATTCTCTCTGTGTTGTATCCATGGTGAAACTTTTATTTGCCATCATGTCAGCCACTGTCTAAACTGGGTTGAGTTTTCATGGGATCAGGTCGATGCAGTATTTTTAGCACTTGCCACAATATTTTGATGAGAACTTGGTCCTCTCTGGTATAACACTGCTGTCAGCAGCAGGAAGTTGTGTAAATGAGAACACATTTTCATTACTGGATGACACTCATCACTCGGCAGTAGTAATACCTTAAGAACTGTAAATATGAGGTATTTCCGCTTTTACTGCTTTCTACTTTTACTCCACAACATTTGTTTGACAAATAACCACACTGACTTCTCACATCAATGTCTTAAATTAAAAAAAACATTTGATAAACTTGTGAAAGGCCTAGTTAAAGATGAAACCGAAGATAAAAATCTCTATGAGCTCAGTTGTCTATGAGCACTTCCACCAAAGAAATATTTCCCCTCTACACTTAATTTAAGCAAGGGTAAAAACAAAAAAGTTAAAATGATCCAATATTTTCCTTAATCAGCTCATGACCACTCACATTTATTTTATGATCCTTTGGAGGGAGGCTGGACTAAACTAACCATAACTAAAGTAGTTAAAACAAACTCCACCTCAACTAGCTACAACTGTAAAATGCTAAAAATGTAAACTACATTATTGTACAGGAATAAACACTTTAATGATGATTACTGTATAAGTCAATCACAGGTCCACATTTATTGTCATAATTTAAATATGTTTTGCTGACAATAATAGTAATAGTAGGACTTCAAATTCTGCATTAAACATTTACCTGTAATGGAGCATTTTTACATTGTGGTATTAGTACCTTTTTTATGAAAAATATCTGAGTACCTCTTCTACCGCTGGATGTGAGGCGCTGCTTGAGGCACACTCTGAGTCACTGCTTTTGTAACAGAAAACGATGCTCTCAGTGGTCCAACAGGCTCAGATGTGCCACAAAGAGTTAACAGAGAAGGAGGAGTGGGTGAAGTGAGGAAAGGTGAGTGAATGTGGAAGAAACTTCTTTTATGGTCGTGTGTGATGTGTCAGTTCCAGTGGTGGGGGTGAAGAGAGAGAGAAAGAGAGAGTGTGTGTGTGTGTGTTGCTCAGATTTTCCTACTGCAAAATCCAGTCAGCTCTGAAGGGGTGATGCTGTGAGAGACCGAGAGGAAGAAGTGAATGCGGGTGAAGCGTCTATTAATGATGATTTCACGGGCTCCTGCAAACTACTGTTAACATTGTCTTTCATACACTGCAGCAGTGAGCTCATGCAGCCTCACCCCCCCCCCTGCTGTGTGTGATGTTGGTCCTGGCAAACCATAAAACTGGAGGCAGTTGTGTTTACAGAGCGCCCGTGGTTCAAATACGCACCCGTTTGGAGGCCATTTCCATCAGTCTGACACCCTGTTGTTTTTCTCCCCCTCTTGATTGCCTCCTCCTGCATCTGCTCTGCCTCGCATAGTTCGCTGAGCTACATGTGCCACTTCTGACTCCCTCTGTTTTGTCCTAACAAGGGAATCACGTTGGCACAGCTGCCATCTGAAGCAGAATTTGAGCTATGATTCAGTTTCTGGCTTCGGCTCAGTTTGGGCACAAAGTTTCATGATGCAGAAATACATGTAAGAGGGTGTGTTACTGTTTGGATTTCCTCTTTCAGTAAGAATCAGGTCCTCAAAATGCCACCGGGCTCACCGAAGATTTGGAATTAAGTTTTTAAAAAACCCATTCCACCAATTTCCTAATCCTTCAGTGTGAAATAGGTTTGCATACAGGAACTAATAATCTTGAAAGAGTTTGGTGAGGGGCTGTGTAACATTTTTATATCCCCGAAAGCCGACTTCATGATAATTTATTCATAAAACCAGGGGGGCAATCATCGTGGCTCAGTGAATGAATGCGCACCAAATCTGATCGAGGAATCTCCTGAGCATTGCACAAAGAGATCGGAGTGAGTGAAAGCTCCTCTTGGCTCCATCCTTGGCCCTTTTTTCATCCGAGGTCATGGAGGTCTGTTTTTTCCTGGATGGCTCTGCTTAAGCACATGACCACATAAGGACAGGCAGCGCTGGCTCAGTTATGTAAACACTTGCTGAGGAATAGCTCCTTTGACGCTGCATGAAATATCCCTCGACTCCCCGAATTGCGAGCGCAGGAATAACCGTGCGCTCCGTTCCTTTTTGTCATAAATTGTCCTCCTATAAAGCTTATGCTTTTTTTTTTTTTTTTAAATGCAGTCTACATCTGCTTCTTGTCTCAAACAGCTCAGACCACCACACAAGACGTTTATTGCAAAGAGCTTCCAAACAGAGGTGTTTAAAGCCTCTCTTTCCCTGGCAAGGGAGGCAGCTCCAAATCTTTGTATTTAGCACCAAAGTTTTACAAGACTACAAACACATCGTTGACCAGTCTGGCATCATGTATATGGCACCCCATCACTCCATCTCCATCTCTCCTGTCCAATCCCTGACTGATAGTAAACACTTTTAGTTCTCATCCTCTAGTGTGCTACGTTTATCAGCTGATGGCAGTGAGTTTTCCATTTGTTGAGGTTTTGTTTGGCACTGGAACAGGTCTGTTTAGATGCTCATTTTGATACCAGCATCGCTGTAAACACACATTACAACGCACATGATGATGTCACATCAACACAGGGAGGTAGTGGGGACATAAACTACACCTACCAGATCTGTTTAATATTTAATCACATACACATAGATGTGGTTATATAATTTCTGAAAACACACAGCCCCTCTGAATGTAGCACCATGACCGGACTCCTGAGTGAGATGGAAAACAAATTCAGGATGTGATCACAACAGGCAACCTGGCAGCTATGCGCACTTGACTCGTCACAGCAAAAACCTGCCAGGACGGTCTGCTATCAGTCTGTTGTCTGAGGTCAGGCGGCGACCCGTCACACAAGAGATACCTAGCTTTTGATGTCATAATGTCATTTTTACGCTGCAGGCATTTGCGTGGCAGTCGCCTGTTCTGAAAGATTACCGAGGAGGTTTGACCTGTGCGAACCCTGTCGGTGCAGTGTTGGGGTGAATTATATCTCACTTGTGCATGCACTACTTCCCTCTGGGACTTCAGGCCTCTGAACACGCTGTGATAATTCACTTGGAAGTCTTGTTTTTTGTTCTCTGATGTCTCAAAATGGAAAATATTCCACTGCCAAGCCTCTGTTTGGTCTTATCAAACAAATAAATCTGGATCTTGCCACGACAGAACATTTTTTACACTGTTTTGTTCCCATGCCGTGGAGCTGACTGATCAAACTAACATGGTTTATTCTTTGTTTTTCAGCATGACAGATTGTCAAGGTAAGAACTTGGCATCATCTTTTTTTCATCCCCATTAAATAAAATCTAAAATAAATCCCCCGACTGACGTATCACTATGGTCTGAATGTGTTACTGCTAGGTATGACTCCAGTGGAGAGAGTGCAACAGACAAGCCACTGGGCCGAACCAGCTCTTATACACGGAGAGAGACGAGGCTGGCCGCTCTGAACAAACAGGAGCAAGACTCCTCTACCAAAGACTATAAAAAGGTAGGAACTCTCAGTTTAAACAAGCAGCTGTAATATGGACGCAAATGGATTATCATGGGGGTTTATCGAGGTTTATAACATTCCAGTAAGGGCAAGCAGGTGGGGATTTAATGTAGAGATGTTCTGATACCATTTTCTCAACAGCTGTATACTACTAGCCCTGCTTGGATGTGATATGAATGTTATCATTGGCACTGAGGTCTCTAAAATTAAGGTTGCATGTCCTCTCAATGCTTTTGCTATTCATACCATTCCAGAAAAATGTGCCCTGCTTCACTTTGATTGGTTGCAGCTATGAATCATGATGCTTCGCTCCCCCAATTGTATGGCATTAAATAACTTTTTCCCATCTGGTAATATAAAAACAGACAGCTTAAACCTTTACCCATATGAACATATACCGAGAATTAATTTATAGTTTTGGTGAAAGCTTTTAGAGTGGTGAAAAAGAATTAATTTATGATGAAACAAGTTTTTGGGACAAATAAATTATGTTATCAGATTGGTACAAAGACTTGTATACTAATACCAATTTTGGATCCTGCATAACGGATCCGATGCTGGTATCTTGGCATCTAATCAGAACAACTCTATTGTAATTGACCTTTAAAATGATAACAGTATCATCTTATCTTTAAATAAAAATGTAGAGAACCAATATGTACTGTTGCCTACTGAGCATGTAATGAGACCACTGTTCAATACGATTGACAAAAGTGTTGGCTTCATAGACCGTTAGCATACTAGCACAGTATATTTTTAAACATCACGAATAGTTTTTAAGTAAACTGAAACACAATGACACATAGCCATATGGAAACATGAGTGTATCAGCATTATGAATTAATTCTGTTGAAGAACATGGGGTAATGGAGACTATTAGCAGATTTAACTAATGTACAGCATTTTTATTGCTTTGATTAAATAGCTGTATCTGTTTTTCACCAAAAGTGTTCAATGTTAAATAGATTAATAAACAGCTGAGTAATTATTAAATCATGAACCAACCAAAACACACAAACTGAACCAGTTTCTTCTTTAGCTGCATGATGCGACCTAGCGAGCTAACTAGCTTGGTCGAGTTGCAAGCTTGGAGGAAACAATGCTATGCTACCAGGTTAACTCAGAGTTAGGTTACCTCAGCAACCCTTTGGTTATAAATGAGTTCCTCAGAGGAAGAGACGCAATTCTGAAGGGTAGGCAGACCGACACAGTCTCTCTTTGGATGCTCCAACCATGATGACCTAACGCTGGGTCTTCATTTAAATGCTGACTAATGCAGGAAGTGATCTCAGCCCAGCCTAGCACCTTAGCTTGACGAGGTATTTGGCCGTTCGTGAGGTTTTTATAGACAATCCCGAGGCTGGCCTGGGAGGAAATCAAAAACATACGACTCTTATAGTGTTTTACAGATGTCAGGTCTCTGATTTATTAAAAAAAAAAAACCTTTTTTAAACGCTCTTAGAGTCCACATAAAACAGAATTGTGATTTTAACTGTTAAATAAATTCTACAATGAAATAAAACTTTAAATTTGTTATTATAGAAGCGAGACCAATTAAATTACATACTGACTTTTGGTTTTAGTTATTTCGTAAAATAATTTATGACTTAATGTCCTTTTTGGTTATCCAATACTAAACACTTTATGATTCTATATAATATTCACCTGCTTAATCTCTGTTTCCTATTTCCCATTTTACAACATACATCACATTTACTTTTGATTTGGGGCATTAGAGGGCCAGAATTTCTGGAATAAAGCTATTCTTTAATCTTCATTTTGTTCAGATGTATGCTGAAGCCCTGCATGAGAACGAGAGGCTCAAGTCCAGGTTGCAGGACAGCAAACAGGAACTGGTCAAGATTCGCTCCCAGCTGGAGAAAGTGACTCAGGTACAGAAGACTGACAGACGGAAACTATTCAGTCATCCTTACACGTCCTCACCGCCGTGCTTTTCCCATGGGGCGTGCTGAGGGGAGGTCGTGACTGATTACTTAATGAAATCCTGTGAAAAATGATACAATTCCTCAGATATTTCCTGTTAGTGCTTCACAATAACGGCACCATTTTAACTTGTAGAGGCACGACAGAATAACAGAGAGATCTACAGCACTTGATACGGAGAAAAGGGTAAGTGTCTCAGCAACCTTTTGGCATTTTGGTATTTTATTTGATCATGCGCATCTGCGCACTGAATAAAAATTATAAAAATTATACTTGATGGTTATATAATAATACAGTATGATATTTATTTCAGCTGTTTCATCTTTATTTACAGGAAAAACAAGCTCTTGAGAAAAGAGTGTCAAACATGGAGGAGGACTTAAAGGTCAGTTGCGTGCAAAAATAAATAGTGCATACTCACCCTGGGTTTAAATGCTGTATTTTGTCTCTGATACAAGCTGTGCGTCATTTGTCTCAGTGATTTTTTTTTTTTTACTCCAACACTAATAGTATGATGGTACACACCTCCAGCCAAGCCCCTCTCACCCATGCTAAATCAAGCACATCTAAAGTGTTTTTACGGAGCAAAACACACTCATATAGCACACTCCGGGGCTGTGGTTAGCCAGGTGGGTTTGGAGTCAAGGAGAGGGAAGGTTAATGCTTCAGGCTCATTACCCACAGTGTTCTGCTGGGCCACTTCCTGCCAGGCTGAGGAGGAGCTTGTGCTGCTGCTCCCCTGCTCCACTTATCCCACTGTTGGGGTGAACATTGTGACCTAGTTCCAGCTGAATACCAAACCCCGTCCAAGAGCAAAAGACCTGCTTTTGTGAGACATTCCTGCGCTGCGCTGTGTGTATTCTGCTTCGCAAAGAGACGCAGAGCAGAGCAGCAGAGAGATTTCAGGCCTGAGTAGACTTGGTCCAATTTGTGCAAACAGTCATAAATGACACAGTGAGATTATTTTATCGCCATGTTCTTCAAGAGGAGAATAAAAACCAGAGCTCCAGTCTGAGAAAAATATAATGTGCAGACAGTGACGAGGACCTATAAATAGGACACATGCAGCAGCGTATGCCAGCAGCAGATGTCTGACCCCCGTGTTGTCGTGGTTCCCTCAGCAGGACGCCCCACTGCGGTTCCGCTGTGGGTACCAGCCCTGAGGGCGGGCTGTCTCAGGATAGGGGGGGATGGTGAGTGGTTGCCATGACGCGTAGGAGTGATTGACACCTGCCTGTCACCTCACACGAATCAGTTCTGTCAGAGACTCGGGCATGTTTACACGTGTGAAAGCACATGTATACGTCACGTGATCCGTCCTTTTGACTGTAAATGCTACAGGGGCACAGTATGTTTTTTCCATTTCCTTTTAGATGCAAGGCACGCCAGAAAGCTGGCTTCGTCACTCACTCACAAATTCACTTGTTCACATTTAGAAAGGTTACGGATCCTCCACAAGGGGGAGTTAGACTCTAGATCTGGAAATGTCAGTTTTGTCGTCTACAGGCAAACAAAACAGCTGCTGTAATTTTACTACCCACACTGCTGTGAGATTACTACTGCTGCTGTTTTGCGAGTATAGCTTATAAGACAGAACTGCAGCTGTGACATCCTGCAGGGGACAAAATTGCAAAAGCTATTACACTCTTTGCCTGTAGATGGCGCATGTCATCTCCAACTGAGGGTCGCAGGTTGGACCTCCTCAGGTCTCAACCTGCTGGCACTGACTGGGTCTGGTTTCAGGTGTTTCACATGAACAGCACCGCGTGTCCTTGTTTCACCTTTTGAAATAATATCGGCGTGTGAGTGTCAGATTACTTTGAAGGTGTCTTACATTTCTTGCAGGAAAGCCGAATGATTCTCGACAGCCTCTGGAACATAATTAATAGCAACTGTGTAGAATTATCTGCAGGACTTGAGCGTGCGGTCAGATCTAATTTAATATCAAAGAGCTCAATATTGAAAGAGAGCAAGAAAGGATACTGGTCATTATGCATTCTCGCCTCACTCTGCTCTTCTCTTCCCTTTCGCCAAGGGCACCTCTCCAGAAATTATACTGTTCTATTCCAATACCAAGAGAACATTATATGCATGAGTGGTTAAGTCCCAAACACAGGCTAGCTTCAAATTGCTTTAATAAATGTGTTTCGGTAGTGTAAGGAGCAGCTGGATACCCTCCCTAAACTCATCTTTGGCCATATTCACCTCTGCAAATGTGTGTTTGTGTCGCCTGAAACACGACAAGTACCCTGTCTGTGTGTGTGTGTGTGTGTGTGTGTGTGAGAGTGTGTGAGTGTGTGTGTTCTGTGGTACACCCTCAGGAATCGCGTCAAACCACAGATGTTCGTGTCAAACCGCATTGAGGTTTACCTCAAAAAGTCAGGCCAAGTAGGAGGGAGGGGAATGAATCACTTCTTTTCCTTTGACTTATAACCGACTGGGCTCGTGTGCCAAAGTGTGAAATAGTTTTGAATTTTTATGAATTTTAATTCCCTTTCCTGTGCAAAGCTATGCATAATAATGACACTTCAGCACCTCGCCACTCTCCACATGCAGCCCAGGTTTGATGAGGAGGAGAACCGGCCTCATAATTCTCTCTTTGCTTGTCGCAGTCTTTCGCTGTTTCTTCTCCAAACCTCCCTGTTGTGTAAATATTCGCTTATATAAGTTTTGCTGATAGGGCCCTCAGATCTGTTGTTGTTTCCCCCGTCTGTGTGGGTGTGTGGGCGCACGCCTGTACGAGTGGATCTGCACACAGTCTCTGGATGAGTCTTTTCTCTCTGCACATGGCCTGCCTCCCTGCATGCTTTCTCTGTCTGCCCCTTCTCTCTTGTACCTCTCTCTCTCTCCTCCTCTGCGCAGGCTTTCCCTGCTCTGGCTCAGGTCCAGAGCTTGCGGAGGGTGAACGAGCGTCTCCTGGCCGAGAACAGAGCCATGCTGCGTGTCCTCGCCCGCCTCTCTGAGACGGCGTCCATGCCGGAGACAGAGGACCTCTGATCCTCTGACATCATCTGTCCTGCTTTCCACCCCCTCCTCCGACCCCCACCCCACCCCTCCTCTGCCACATAACTTCTACACTCCTCTCTCCTTCTGGTGCCTCTACAGCCCCCTCGTCCTCTGCTGTGTTTTCTCAGGCAGGTCCTGCAACTCTCTGATGCTGACCCCCCCCTTCACCCAAACACTGCAACGCATCTCCCTCTGCACTCTTTAACCCAGACCTTTATGGCCGGCAGGCAGCGACCCCGCCGACTCCCACCGCCTCCCCTCCCCCAAAACATTTCTCATAAGCCTCCTTTGAAGTGTATTTTTAGCAACGCTCATATTGCATGGGGATTCACATGACATGAGCACTGCATTCAGAGTTATTGTTTTTCCCTCTGCTTATCATTTAAGTTAAACATCTGAAGCAGCACCAGAAAGTACGAGCGCGTTGGGAGCGGTTATTGATCTCGCAGCAGACAAATATATGGTGGTCCTGGGTGACGCGCTGTGTAATCAATGCAAAGTTGTTTGCCGAGGAAAGAGCCATTAGAGTCAATCTTCCAAAGGAAATGAAACGTGCAGGGTCCTTAGCCTTCAAAATGAACAGGGCCAAGTCGCCGGGCGAGACACAAGCACAGATACGTGACAGGTTTTGTTCTTCGCTTCATGAACCCTCTCATGACCCTTTTTTTTAAAAAAATGCTTTCAAGGTATAGTTAGATATTTTTAGCGATCAGATATAAGATAAAATAAGATATTTTTAGTGTCAAGTTCAGCACCACCCTCAGGTCTGTATATGTGCTAAATATGAAGCAATAGCTAGGAGGCGATATCTCAGATTAGCATGAAGAAAACGGAAAATGGGAGAATTAGCAAGCCTTTCTCTCTCCAGGGGTACAACAATCTGCCTATTACCACCTCTCAAGTCTACAAATAAACACACTATATCTCAGTTGTTTACCGTGACAAGACAGGAATCACTGTGCCTGTCCAGGAAGTAGTCTGATTCCAGCCCATAACATCTCATAAACTAATTGAATTTTCAGTTTTTGTGCAAATTGAATATAAAGTTATATTGGTTTGGTTTGTGAGCTTCAGA
>JAOXYL010000050.1:13110506-13124792 GCA_028564955.1 Terapon puta | reverse complement strand
ACATATATAGATAGATATATACACACACATACATATATATGTATATACATATATATGTGTGTGTATGTGTGTCTGTGTACATATATATATATAAATAAATGTATATGTATAACTTTATCATTATTATTGAGAACCTATCGTGGTATTATATCTATTATTTAGACTATCAAAACAAAGCATATACATTACTAGTCACAATACTGTAAAATCAGCTACCTCTATGAAACAAGGACATCAACAGCTCTGAAAGTAGAAAAAGACACACTCACTCTACTAAACTCACAACTGTTCTCACATATACAGTAAAATGGATTTTGCCCTCTTGATGAACAAAGACCTCTGAAAGGAATGTAAAAGAGAAACACTGGCCAAGGAAAATGAAGACAAGTCAGGTATTTTTCTTCATAAATAAACTCTAGCTACTCAGCTGAGCTCTAAAGAGTTAGTGCTTGAGTTTTATGGCTTTAGTTTTATCTTATTCATTTATCTTGTATACACATACACATATTGTATAATAAACACAGTAAAAGAGAGACAGCCATGAAGGGTTTCAGGTAATTTAAATAGAAGTGAAAAATAAAGACTTCCAGGTAAAGAAAGAGAGGAGAAGGGATTCCAAGTCGTTTGTGTTCACTGGAATGAGATTATTCATCTTTTGGCCCCTGGAAATGCATTTTCATACAAAGACACGATCCAACAGACTCCATTCTGGGTCAGTACTGGCACAAATAACGACTCCTACAATCCACCTACAGATCGCTTAATTTTTCAATCTTCCTCATGACAACGCGGTGCCAAATCTGGCATTAGAAAATAGTCATCATATAGACTTGGAGACCCTCCTATCCCAAACATTAAACATTTAAAAATAAAAATAAATAAATAAAAACGCAAACCCAATAAACTTCAGAAATAAGTCAAACATTGGCCTTCAGATAAGTGTTGAACCAAATGTATGGAAGATAAATGGTACCAAATTAAAAGTTTGATCACAAGGAAGTAGATAGCAAGCATGCGGCTACATTTTCATCCTACATGAACTCACACACAGTACTGGACGACACACTTGCTTAAGAATTTCAGGCGTGGAAAGGTTCCTATTAGTAATAGTACTCTAATATTTGTATGACATTCTCTCCAATGACCCTCATGGAAAATAAATACACATTTGTTTCATTTAGAAAATATACAGTGCATCTTTTTTTTCCCTTCGTTGTGTTATTAAAATGACAAATGACACCCATTTACGTACACGAGATATTTTTGCTTCGTCTCTAAAACATGCTCTTATGTACAGTATTTTGTATAAACATGCAGTATCAACGTGTATGAACTATGTATATAGGCAAAACTACACACCGATGGGTTGCTTGATTGCTTCCATGTTGCCTTTTCTTTAGTGCTGCTTCATCAACAGAAGAAAACGATTATGTGAGATGAGAAACTGAAACCTGAACATGGTCTATGTTGGTCATTAAAAAAAATAAAGAGTCACAATTCCCAACAGAGAAAGATACAAGAGCCAACATTCATCAAATTCCCAAAAATGTTGTGGTACTCTCTACATTTGATTTACACTAACTTTGCATTATATTGCACACAGTCAAAGGCTAGTTTTTGCTGTTGGTGCTCACAGATATGAATAAATAATTAGACCTGCTAGCAGGTACATTGAGGCCAAAGCACCTGACACAGATCAGGATTTTAATCAACAATTAAGATTTTATCAATTTATTCAGGGCCGATGGTTTTTTTGGTCAAACAAGTTTGGGTTTTGTCGCGTCCTCGAAATTTGGTCTTCATAAGAATATTCATGTAGAAATTGAACCAATTACGTTTGGTGAAGGAGGCAGGGAGCAGCGTTAGATTGAAACGTGTCTCTTTTCTCATCAGAGGAGTCCATTTACACAAGGAGACCTGTCTGGCATGCCACATGTGCCACAGAAAAATTCAATCTCACAACATTTTATCAATAAAAAATAAAAACTACACAGATCAAAGAACAGTGTCAAATTACCACAGAACAGAATAATACCCAGTAGTGCAATTAAATTCAACAGTTTGGTAAGCTGTGTATAAAATACACATGGATCAGTGCCTTCTTCCAGATCATATCCTTGCAATCAAGTGAGAAACGTAATATTCAAACAATCAAAACACGTACACAAAAAGCTGAGCTGGAAAGCAACAAGGAAAAAAAAAAAGAAACAACTGCTTACATAACGCACTCCCTTGCTCTTTTTGTTTTATTTCTTTTAAACCAGCAGTTATTCCTAAAATAAATCATTAAAGCTCTGGTTTCTGAGGGTACCTAAACGTAACATTTGGATTTAAAGTGCTTGAAGAATAAAAGTGTTTGAAGTTAAATGAAATAAAGTATAACTGGATAAATGAAAGGAAAAAGAGATTGAAAAAAATTGGAAAGAAAGAAAGAAATGAAGAGAACAACACCGCTAACTGGAAGGCGTCCCTGGTAGTTGAAAATTGCTTATTTTGTTACTTTGAAGGCTTGTCTCCTTTATGACTGTAAGACGGTTATAGGGATTCCTTTGAAGTAAAACCCCTGTGTCAAGTCCATGACTAATGGCAGTAGCACTGAACAAGTGAGATACAGAATCAGAGGCGTTGGGAGGGGAGGTGGTAGACTGCAGGCAGTAATCGACACCTTGTAAATATCATGTCATTGGTGGTTGGAATCAGTCTCTGTTGTACCTGCTCTGATATTTCCTCGCTTTTTGTAGTTGACGGACACGGCCTTTTTGCACTGTCGAAAAATACACAAATCCCCCTTTTTTCCCTCCCGTTTTTTTTTTTTTAATGAAAATCCATCACTCCCTTTTCCCTGACATACCACTTCATGGATAAACTAACCCTGGTTGCGAGCCTTACATCACCCAAAAATAAAAAAAACAAACAAACAAACAAACAAGCGATCAAGCTTTCTAATCTGACGTTTCTTTCTCGCCAAGTGGTGTATTTGAATAATAACAACCCGTTTAGAAAAAAAGGCATGGAGTTTCAGTTTCCTCTCAGTTTTCCTGAGACGATGGGTGGAAGATTAACTAATCAAAAAAGGCAGTGTGTTTGTGGGTAACTGGATATGTGCCTATCCCTACTTGCTACCCAACTCTAGGAATGTACTTCAAACTAACAGAATCATCTAGTATGATAACTGGCAGGTGTGGAACATGGTGCACAATACACCTAAGGAATGGACCTGCTTGTGTTATTTCTCTATCATATGGCAGTATAAAGCATTTTATTATTAAGCACTATTCTAAGCAAACTGTGTCACTAAAGGGAAGGGGTGAGAAGTACAATATGAGTGAATGTTATGTTTTATCCCCTCTATCACCAGATTCCCATATAGCACTCTTACTGTTCTTCGTAGTCTACTCTGTATTCTTATTCATGGAACCACAACCCCAATACAAAAATAGATCTAAAGGAAATCAACGGAGTATCTGTCCATCCTGTAACTTGTCTTCTTTTTTCAATGACATGATTTCATATAACATGATGCTTTTTTTCTTTTTTTACACTATATTCCCATCATGTTGAATGGTATCTATGGATCTTTTTGACAGGTGGCAGTGGGAGAGGAAAGGGGTGGGTGGAGGGAGCAGATGTACATTTCGGGGTGTTCTTCTGGAATATACACTGATATGTGGGGCCGAGGGGAATGGTGGGAAATGCGTGGGTAGGTAGGTGGAGGTGGAGACGATGTGTTCTGGTGGGAGTTTACTTCTTGGCATTCAGGGCCGCGAGGGCGCCATCCACCTCCTCCTCTGGCTGCAGTGGATGCCACTGGGCGATGGGGCGACGGGGGTTGGCCAGCATGTCGGACCAGTGTTTCAGCCCGGCTCCCGTGGACTTGCTTCCCACCCAGATCTTCCCAATGGCATCGTTCTTGCCAATCTTGTCATAATCCAGCACTGTGATCACAGCTTGGATTTTCTGTGGGAAAGGAGAAAAATCATTACAGTGAGGTTCAGAATGCCGTGACGATTACATGAATAGGAATAAGGGGAAAAGGCATAATGATGGCTTTTTAACGCAATTTTTTTACGAAGATAATCGTGGCAAGTAGAGCAGTTGATGGTGCATAATGCCAAGGGTTTAGGCGTGCAGCAGTCCCATTGTGGTGGTGGTGTCAGAGCCCTCAGGGGTCTGTGTGGGTGGACTTGACACTGTAACTTGCTGCCATCTGTGTGGAGTCCAAAAGTGTTCACTATCCTGCTTTCTTCAATTTTCATAAAGAAGAAATATCTGATTTGAAAGTGTTTTATCATAAAGCAAATATGACGCTTGCCTAGATTGTTTTTTTAATTAATTATTGTGTGCCTGATGTTGATGATCTGCACAAAAATAATAAAGTATAAAAACAATACGTTGTGGTTGAAAGGAGGTGATGTGATAGATGATTTCTTGGCAAGTAAAAATGACATCCTTGAGTCTGGCAACCTCTCAGTGATGGCAAGACTTTTTGTTTAGCTATCTGGCTGCTGGTAGTGCCCTTATATTTAGAATATTTAGCAAGAATAGAGAGAGTATTTCACAGCTTCATGATCTGTTCCTTCACAACCTGAAATATGGCGATGATAGCACGTGCAAGTGGTTTCATTCATTTTACTTACACAGCAAAGTTAGCAAGCATTAACTACCATAATATCAAATACGGCTGTGGCAGCAAAACTCCTGGGAGTATTTCACTGGGCAAGGGTGCTTTTTCTTCTCATGAATTTAACTATTCATTTGTCAGAGGTGGAATGTGTCATTTCGAGTTTTAGAAGTTACATCACTGCACTTTGATATAATGCTAATCTGATATTTATATGTTAATTATTAATTATGCATTTACTCCCATGATGCCTTGGCATACTGTCCTCATATGCAATTATCTAATTAGGCGATAATGATGAGTGACAGCTCATCTGGTTCATGAAAATGACTCTAATGAATCTAAATGTTTTTAGTCGTGTTCATATAAAAACATATAAACACTAATTATGGGCTTTATTTGATTTTCACACAGCAAGAGTTGCTTCCCTACAACAAATAGATTTTGTCCTGACCAATGATGGATTGCTTGAAAAGGCACACTGAACTAGTCACACATTTGCCTTTTCACAATAATTATGAATAAATATTATTATTACTTGGATTGAGTGCTTTTTATATTAGTACTTTTATAAGCATGGTGCATTGATTTCTGTAGGTTACCGTGGTACTCTTTCAACCATACATTGATCTTAACCTGATGTTAACAACTAAATATGTGTCCTTACCTGCATTTGTTCAAGAGGAATCTCAAAGCTGAAGGACTCGTTGTAGTATGGATTCAAAGTGTTCTTCTTCACTGTTGTCTTCTTCTTCTTCAACCTCTTTCCATTCTGCAGCAGGTTAATCTTCACATAGGGATCTGTGTACGGAAAGGGGGGAAAAGTCGTGACGAAAGCTGCTAAAAATCTCCTGCACGTGCAGGTTACTGGCTGCAGTGCTGCGATGCACCAACAGATGGGGCCAATGCTGAAGCCAGGGGGGAGTGGGGGCTGCTGCATGGTAAGTACTGCAGCGTCAGCACGTGAGCAGAGCAGGGACCCATCTAATGGCTGTGCTCACAGGCACGTTCCTGTATACACTGCAGTCAACTGCAAGCATCCAAATTTCCCCCTAGGCAGACTAAAGTGTCTATTTTTGTCAAATTCTGAGCATCCAAATCGTGTCAAGTGTGATAATGTGATAATAAAATGCAATATGCGGTGCTCAGTTCTGTCTATATACCTGACAGTCCGCCCACGTCCATTTTCTTCAGGTTCTTGGCCTCCAGAATACAGATGGTAAGTTTGCCAGCAGTGGGGACGTAACGCAGAGAGATGCAAATGTCACCCAGCTTCTCTGGCTGTGAGGGAAAAGGGATTGGGGAGAGGAAATAATATAAATAAATACATAATATGAACAAAGTGTACCCTTGAAATTACTTCCTTGATATATATTGTCAATATGGCTAATTCATGCTGCCATTACATTTTTCTTAGCAGCAGGATTTACCATCATTTCTGCTAAGAACATCAACGCTAATAAAATATCTGAGACCACAAACAACTGTAGAGAGAGTATTTCTTCTTAAGATGCCTCCGGGGAGGTTTCATTGATTAAAAGCTGTTTTTCATATTCTGGTTCACCATAATGATGGAAACACTACATTACACACCGCGTGGCTGCAGAGGGAGCAGTACAGTTGGTTAGAAAAACAAAAAGTGTGTCCTTCAGCCCCCTGAATCTCATTGGTAAACAGACAAAGTGGCCACCTTGTGCTCATGGTTATTTTTGTGCTGTGTCATCAGCTGAGTGAGCTGGTCAGTTAGCTCGATATGGAAAAGAGCTTTTTTTGCTGTGAGTCAGATGAAATGTATTCCAATGTGTTTTAAATTCATTGCATTACGATTACAGTTTGATTAATCAGATATAATGAATTCCAACACTACTGTATGAGAAAGGTGCCATGAAAGAGCATGACTGAAACTATCGGCTGAAAATACAGATATAATAGCATATGTGTCTACTGTCCTCCTTTGCAGGATCCTTATTAGAAATATTTTTCTTGAAATAAAAATATATATTGGGCAATATGCTGTGTTTTAGATGCTCAAATGCATACAGTACATGCAATCTGTAAGTACTAGTAAAATATACATCTCTACAGATACATCTGTGAAAGTAATGACAGAAACAGCAGCATGTTTAAAGCAACACAGCACTTTACCTCTTCTTGGTCTGCACTGTCCAGGTCTCTCCACTCCTCAATTGGCTTTGCCAGATCCAGGGTATTCATGGGTATCTTAATCTCTCCGATGACGTCATGTTTGGAGAAGCGATCAAAGTCGTAGACCGACATTACCAGAGTCTTCCCTCCCATCTCCTGGAACGGAATCTGGAAGGCAGAAACCGATCATATTTTACTCATTTTAAATGTTTTTTATGAGGTTTTTGCCATATTGTAGAGTTGAAGTTCAATCTATAGAGCAATATGGGGGGGTCAAAATCGTTTGACTTAATAACATGCAGCTTCAGCAGAACCAGCCTGACTTTGGAAAAGTTGTTTGAATTGTCTTTATAGAGCTGTGTCAGCAGGCAGGGTGCACCAGAGGTGGCCCTCTCCTTTAATTTGATTCTCTACCACATTCTCCTTGTCAGACACCTTCAATATGTCTGCTGCTTTTTATCACTGCTGGACAGAAGTGTGTGAGTGTGTGTGTGAAAGAGAAATCGAAATCTAAAGACCTGGTAAGTGCTCGTAGAAATAGAGAAGATGGGGAGAAGCCCTTCCCCTTTAACAGGCCCCGTCTCCTCATCAAACAGCTTGATCTCCATGTTACTTTAATAAATGATAAGTAAAGGGCGACGGCGAGGTGTTTGGGCTTACCTTGAAAGTGAAGGTCTCATTGAAGACAGGGTTGAGCGTTTTCTTGTGAACCTTTGTGTCAAACTTCTTCTTCTTATCTGGGAGGACAAAGACCTTGACGTAGGGGTCGGAGGTGCCACCGCTGTCCATGGAGAGGAGATCAGCAGCTTGCAGGATTCCCACAGTCAGCTGCGGAGGCAGGAAGCAAGTGATTAAAAATCAGCGGGCATTTCTCCGGTTTCACGCCCTGAAATGTTCTATCATGTCCTTGGTCCTGTTTTCCCTTTTTTGGATAATCAGCCGAGAAAAAAGCAGGCCAAAGGAAATAACACGGCAGGGAAATTGCAGCGTGTGATGCTTACATTTTGAGACGAAAATACAAAACAGACTACTCAGGTCCTTGCCTTGTTCTCCTGGAAGTCATAATCGATGGAGTACTGCAGCTTCCCGAGCTTTTCCTTCTCCTTCACTTCCTCCTCCTTCTCGTCTCCAGTCAGTCCGGGTTCAACGTCGTCCTCTTCATCATCGTCATCCTGTTGTTTCTGCAAAGACAGAGGAGGGATGGGAGGGGAAGGGGGGGCAGGCGTAGGAAGAAGGAGTAAGAGCACGGTCCTGAGGTGGCAGCTGTGCTGAACACAAAACCCCGGGCATCAGCAGTCGGGTCAGTTACAGCACCTACCTGCCACTTACCCCCGCTCACCCCGGTGTTACTAGTGCAATCTGTTCATCGATGACCACGGTTGCAACCTGACTTGATTTCACTATTTCTTGGGTGACACCATTTGCTGTTTCGTTTCTAACGTTACGGGCACATCAAAATCTGCTCAAATCAGATGTAGGGGAATTTCTTTTGTGACTACAAAATGTCGCCATTTCAATTAAGCGATAAGTTATTGTGCAAGAGAGAGAGAGAGAGAGAGAGAGAGAGAGAGAGAGACAGACTGAGGAAAAGAGAGAAACAGCAGAGTAAAAACAGTCAATATACAGGGGGTGGACAGGAAAACAAGAACACCTTACAGTATAGTGCAATCTGATACAACAGCCATGCAGACACCTCTGGAAGTTCTCCTTTTTTCACTAATAAAAATAGGGTCTGTCGAACTGTTATTACTGCTAACTTCTCTCCAAATCCGTCTAACTCACTTGTGTAGCTGCCTGTCGCTGGGATCTTACAGGCAGTGGACAAAATAACGGGAGCATGACAGGATTTTAACTTTGGAGGGACTGCATCGAGGTTACACAGGCAGGTACGCAGGCAGCTACACAAATCCAAAACATGACTCATCCCAAGTGAATCATATTAAGTTTCTAAAGAGTTTTTCTTGTTCTTTTTTTTAAAATCGTGACGGCACAGCCCACACGGAGGAAAGCTGCATCAGCAAAGATGAGACAAAGTCGCAAGTAAGCAGACGGAGCGATACTATGGATATTGTCTCAAAAACGACACAAGGTTCAGTCTTTTTTTTTCTTTTTTTTGCCACAAGAGAGAACACTCCACGCTGATACTTTTCGCAGAGCTATTGCACCGCATTGCGCTGTAGTGCGAGGTGTCCTTGTTATTTTGTCCACCCCGCGCGCAGTATTTCAAAGACAAGCTGTCACGAGAAGCCCGAGCGTCCTCACTGAGAGGAGCCGAAGGACGGCGCTATGAGGAATAGATGTGATTTGATCAAACCACTGACGCAGGCGAATATCCTCCGGCTGATAGTGTAAGCTGTTTGACAAACTGGTTTACTTCGGGCCAGACAATATTAATGTTTGCCTTTTATCTCCTCCTGACATCCCAAAGTCTAATTAATGTGTTTACACTGGCATTGTTGATAGAGTTTTGGCTGCTATTATTATACTCTGATTAACTGAATTACAGATATTTTTCACAATTTAGTCCAAAAAAGATTCTCCAGCTGATACTCGAATGTGAATTATTGTGACTCTTGATCATATGCGAGAACCTAATTCAGCGGTTTACTGACAGTTAGCTGCTTCTGAGATAATCAGGACTTGATGAAGACGGTAAATCAAGTCCTCTGTTATCGACCATCTTGCCTTTACGCCACGCCCGATGACTCCTTGGCCTTTCATCTGTTCAGAGGCTGTTGCGACTAATCGGGTGAGAGCAATCTGCTTCGATGTGAATATTAAAGGGAACTTTCATCTGGGATACTGTAAGAAGCTGGATAACATCTCAGTATGGCCTACTTTCCTATGGCTGTCTTCTTGAAAAAACACTGATGTCTTCGTAAGACTGGAGGGTCCAGCTACTCACTGACGGGCTGGAAGAGGAACAGGGCACACACACAGAAAATACACACACAATCGCACCCCTCACACACCATACGGTGATGTACACCCTCACATATACACCCACACACACACATTTGCTTACATGCAGGCTCTCGTGCATGCTTAAAAACCTCTCTTTCTCTCTCTCTCTCCACATATATATATGTCTCTCACACACACGTTCTCACACAACATCCTTATATGTGGCATTCTCTATCTTTATTGTGGTAAATGCTTTTCATTCAAGCATGCCAGGCCACACAATGCAGGATCCAAGTTTCTTTCTGATGGCAAATGTAAATGAATTACCTTGTAATTTCTGGAGACCGATAAAAGTTATGCTTTGTTGTTCATATTTTTATTTATTTAAAACCTCTATATCAAAATTTTTGTCAGGTCCAAAAATTTCCGCCCACGTATTTTGAGTGAAATGTACACATCCATGAAGGGATCATGCTATATTGAGAATTTCCAGTTCTTCTCAAACTTCCAGTGGGGGTTCAAAGATAAAGACATGGTATGTCCGAATGTATGCCCTTTGGTCAACTCTGCGGGGTGTATTGCAAGCTCAGTACTGAGGTTTTGTTAAAAGTGCGTTAAAACAGCCAGCTACGCGTGGCTTTAACTTTGTGGTTGACTGCACACATGGGCAAACATTCTGGTCACACCATTTCTCCTCAGTGAGACCCGAGTGCTTCAGGGAAAGAGGGTGTCAATGACTGTCACCGAGTATGTCAGCAGCATGGGTCATCCAGGAAAGTTACTCTCAAGTCAAGTTGTGGCCATTCAATGGTACCTACTGCAAGGGCATATGCTGGTCTTTGTCAAGAGATCCAAACAGCTTTATCTGTCGTGGGACTCTGAGCGTGTTTGCACAAGTGTGGCACGGTGTGTGAATTTCAGACCCAAAGTCAGTGTATCTCTGGAGAGAATTTGTTGGTACGATGTTAGATTGTGGTTGATTTTGGATGATGGAAGCCTGCCATGGTGGAAACATGCTCAAAGCTCTCAGTTAGGTAAAGTTTCAGCTATTATTTGACAAATATCCAGCTTACCCCTTGCACATGCATGTTAGTGATCTCTAGTGAGTTGCTGAGTGCACTCGTCATTCAAAGGCTCAACCATAGGATGAATTTCATGTTCATTTCAAACCATAGACACTTAAAACACAACTTTGTTCTACTGTTTGTTTTTTTTTTTGGCAAAAATTGCAATCTCTGGATATTCAAGACATAGCAGTTGGTGCGGCATGTCAGTTCAGTGGTTTTTGCGAAGCAGCTTAATCGCTCCCATAGATTCCTCAAGCACCCGCAGCACCTAAGCTTGCAAAAAACTAAGGAAGCCATAGCACTCATTGTCATCATCACTGCAATCCAACCCCTCCAAGCCCAGCCCACCCCCACCAACCACCGCTCCCCCACCCCCCCTGCCCTGGTCTGCGCTTACACAGAGCGGCCAGAGAGGGGCGCCGCGTGCTGTCAGACCTACCGTAGGCAGAGAAGTCCACCACAGTCAAGATACACGGAGCACACATAAGACACAAAGCAGGAAGGAGGAGAGCAGAGACAAAGGCAGAGATTGAACTCACAGCAGACACCAAAGAAGGGTAATCACAGCAAATGCAGTCAAGCTACACTGTAGGGAGCGAGGAAAATGACAGATAGAGGAGCCTCCTCATTAGCACAATCATATCTTGCGCGGCGGGGCCGTTGGGTTTTAACAATAACGCCACTTTTAGATGTATTCCTTTTGTACTTCTTCAAATCATCAATCAGGCGTGTGTGTTGGGGGAGGAGGGGGGTTAATAATTACAGGCCCAAAAACGACAACATTGAGCTAACTGCTAATTTCCACAATTACTCTTTAATGATTGGGAAACAATGGTTGGGCTGAACAGATAAGGGTCCTGTCATTTTCCACTCAAATCCCAAAGCACAAGTGAGAGAAAGAGCAACAATAACAGTCATGACAAATACATTAAATAACAAAAAAAAGAAAGAAAGAGAAAAATAAAACATGGTGGATAAAGAATGTAATCAACACCTGTGGAGAATACACCAAGTGGGTTAGAAAGCCATCAAAACAGACTGAACAGACGATATGTAATCTGATACATTTTTAAACGGGAAACCTGTCACTGTTGTTTGTTCTATAATTAGCTGAGCTAAAGTTATTGCCACATGCATGTTTTCTCTCCATCCCAGTACAAAGCTATACTGTAAGCCCCGCAGCTCTTACATAACAGGCTCATGAACGAGCTCAAGTTGGCCGTGGTTTGCTTCGCTTTGTATACAGTGTAGGTGTAAATCCCCTCGGCCGTGACGCAACCTCCCGCGGTGGAACATACCTCTCCCCCTTTCAGGTTCTTCATTCCCATGTCACCCTTCCCCTTCTTGCCCTTCTTGTTCTTCTTCTTCTTGCAACAGCATTTCTTGATGATGCAGAAGCAGCATGTTAGAATGAGTAAAGCAGCGACCACGGCAATGGCAATGATGGCCCAGGACGGCACTGAGGAGAATATACAGACCGACGTATAGATGGCACATCCACATCCGGAAAGAGAAGAAAGAGAGCAAATACTTTGACATTTGACCAACCAATCACTTAAGCCTACTCCATGTCATGTCCTGGGCCAAATATATTTAGTGAGAGGTGCTACGTTAGCAATTAGATTGGGTGAAAATTAGATTTCTCTGCCATTAGGAAGGGCAGCCAGTGATCAATACTGAATAAAGACATTATGAGGCTGCCAATGCCTGCAGCAAAGAAGAAAATCTAATTCCAAAATCATTGCTTGGAGTCACATTGATACAAGTTGGTTGATCAGAGCAGGTTTGAGTTTTGTCCGGCACTCACGTGGGATTTTGTCAATTTCGTTGAGAAATTTGTTTTTGATCTCATCAAAGGCATCGTTCTTGTTGACCGGCTCGGTGGAGTTGTCGGCAGAGACTAACGCGACGGGGGCTGGAGTCACAGTCAAGGCACTGGCCCCCGTTGGCTTGGCAGCAACCATGGGTGTTGTTTGATGCCGGAACAAGTTCCACTTTGCCATTTAGGCTGCAGTCCCTGAAAAAAACAAAAGAAAAAGAAAATAAGACGGCATGAAAACATTGTCATTAAGAGAGGCCAGCAGCCGGATGAACGTGGGAGGACCAGAGCATCAATGGCTTGTTTTCCATTCTCATATTATATTATGCGTGTGTGTCAAAATTCACATGTAGATACTGACGGCAGCAAGGGGAAGGGTTGAGTCATTCAGCCAGGTTTGAAAAGTCTCACACATAATTCAGAATTATTATGCAAATGTGTATGTCAGAGACAAAATAATTCAGGGATAAAACTCTGAAGTTCATTAAAAGGCCTCAAATTACAGGAAAAAAGAGGGAACTATTTAAACTGCGACCTGTTTAATAGTCTTTCTCTAAATGCTGAGAAATCCAAAGTTGGCTATAGGAGAGGTGGAAGAGAGTCAGTTGTAATATGATTGTGGTTGATCCTTGGCCCCTGTCTGTAGAAGTATCCTTTAGCAAAACGCTGAAGCCCAAGTTGCTCTTTACACTTTATACTAAAAATACAAGTCACCCTGGGCAAACGTCCCAAATAAATGCAGTGTAATTTGGCTTGTAACACACAGGTCATACTGGGAGATTTGTTGGGAGAGTATTGAGAGAGATACTGAACCACCGACCATTTCTTCTACATCTGCCACAAGAGCAAACACAGACAGACAAGCAAACTCAAACTGGTTCTGCTAGTACTGCCACTGCGAATGTCTCAAGTTCCATGCACGCGACCGCTGGTGGAATAATAACACGTCACAGCATTTCGTCGGTAAAGCTTCATTAATATAAGTCTTACTGAGGTCAAGATATTTTTTATACAATATACCTGTGGATGAATAATTAAAATACAGGAAGGAGTATCTGTAACTTTGGTTTGTTCTGCAGTCCATCCCAGTAGCGAGGTGGGTAATACGAAACACAAGGCCCACCCCCAAGGTTTGCCCTTGCACCCAAAAGCTTCATTTAGTCATTTAGATGATTTTTCTAATGGAGCCGACACACCCCACGAATACGCCGTTCAGCCCTCGTCCCTTAAGCAATCACAGTTTTATTTTAACCAAAGCATCTCTGCCCGCCCAACTACAGATGAAATTATCCACTGAAGCTTCTGACAGGTGCACAAAGCCATTAAGCCCACATACTGCGTGAGCTATACCGCAGCAAAAGGTGAACGGAGGCAGCTCGAACGTAACGTGCAGAACAGCGATCACAAAGACAAGTGCAGATGGCAACTTCAAACCACGTCTAAGTAAATTAATTTGATGTTCCATTCGGAGCTCATGACGCTCAAAGGCCTGATTTTCTTCATGTAGTCTGACACAGAAGTATCATCATTCTGTCTGAACGACTACGGGTGAAATGATTCAGACAGGGCGAAATACTGTGACAGGTGACTTTTATACTGAAAATCGCACGTAAAGTAATTTCATACAATTAATTGGACATATGGTCCGCAGCGTGATCGAGAGCTTCACTTGCTTGTTAAACTGTTATACAATACAGGAAGCGCAACAAAGTTTTGGGAACAAGACAAAG
>JAOXYL010000050.1:13099663-13110406 GCA_028564955.1 Terapon puta | reverse complement strand
TGATCGAGAGCTTCACTTGCTTGTTAAACTGTTATACAATACAGGAAGCGCAACAAAGTTTTGGGAACAAGACAAAGCTGCTCTTTATGACTCAGCCCAGGTCTGAACCCTTTGGCTTTGTAACATTCAATCCATCCCCACTGAGGAGGTACACAAGAATTTACTTCAAAATGATTGATTATGGCAGCCTACGCCACAGTCTGCCATTTTGCAGCGTTTCTAACATATTTCACAGCGCTGTGAGGTCAGCGGACGAAGATTTGAGATCTATTACTGACAACATTTAGGAGAAACAAGTATCAGTTCTCAATCTATCACACCTTTGTTTTGTCTGCAAACCGCCCCGCACTCAAACAGAAGCAGAAAGCAAAATGAACAACTGCAAGCCATTCTCCGGTGGTGTTTCCACAGGCCAAACAAATGTTCAATCAGAGCTCTTACCGGTTCCAGAAATCACAGTGTGACAAGTGCAGCTGAAAGCAGCCTGTCGACAGTGATGAGTGATCGGGCGAGACCTCGATTCGGAAAGCAGAGAAAGATGACAAGCATAACAAGAGGAGACTTCTGCTGGTGATTTTTTATTAAAGTCATGGTGATACGGGCGGCGAAAAAGAGGAAATTCCCATTTCTCAAGTGCCAATTCTCCAAGTTGTTGCCAGAGATTCTGCCGCTATTTATTGCCACATATAAATTATTCAAATTGAGGCTGACAGCTGGGAGGATAAGCTTTTATTATTCAGGGGCCAGGGCCAGTTTCTGTATCTTAAAATGTATGTGCCTGTGAAACAACTTGCTGTCACGTAGGCTGATATTACAAACAACCGATGTCTTGTCATAATGCACCGAGATGGGAACTCTGTTATTGAGCAAATTGAGAAAATGACTCAGAATCACTTTAACCCATCGCGCATTTGGAAATGAGCGCGCTGCTCAATAAAACAGCAATCAGAGGCCCCTCCGCTCGGCATCATACATCGCCGTAGGTATTGTGACCGCTTTTAAAAGCACCCTCTTACATCTGAGGTTTATGTGCATTCTTTCCTGTTTGTCCCTCACATCAGGCCAAGCCAGACCAATTAAATTAACATTCATGGATATGTGCTCAAGCATTTTATCTCCTCCACTCTGAGGGCGACAGTGAGGACGGACGGAGAGGACACAGACTTGTGCTATTGTTTTATGACAGCCATTAGTCCTGCTTCACGGGCAGCTCTTAGTACTCACTCCAGACAAATCAACTATATAAACCGCTTTTTCTTTGCCCAGGGAAATCTTATACCTTATTTACTCTTATGGGAGGCTAAGATTTGTGAGGAGTTGCCTTCTAACTTAAAAATGCATTGGATTTCTAGTACATCAAACTTACCCGAGGAATAACAAGTGGGTCTCAATAGCTGATACATCTCTATATAAACGGAAACAACAAAGCTCAATAAGAAGTCTGGTTCCATAATTTGAATAATCCAAACAAGAACCGCTATTCAAGCGGCCATGTGAAGCTATATTTTGGCCAAACGGCAGCAACGCTAACATACTGATGCTCAGCAGGTATGATGTTAACATGCTGGCATGCAAACAGCTGAGGCTGATGGAGATCATTTTGCAGGTATCTGATCGGAAACTAAACGTGCGACCGAAGCGTTGGACACATTGAGCTAAGGGATCCCTAAATGATTACATTAAATAGTAACATTTTACCTAAAAAAATATAAATCCAGGTCAAAGTATTATTATTCAACATCGAGGAATATATGGACAAAATTTTGTTGCAATCTGTACCTGCTGGTGGCGCTAGAGGAAAATTCAAGAGATTAACAAAGACATTAGGAATTATCCTCTGAGGAGCATGAATATCTGTACCAAATTCAATGGTAATTCATCCAATAATTGTTGAGATATATATCTTTACCCAAGTGGTGGTGTTGAGATATGGTTTCCCAATGTGAACTCTGCAGGCTCAGACATAAAGATATATACAACACACAGACGGCAGGGAAAATGAAACTGAGATTCAGACGGGGAGGTCGGTGGTTCAGTCCAACCAACAGATTATATCTCGGAAAGAAAGTAACAGAGCACTGCTCGCTTCTCGCTTGTTACCACTGAGATGCCCTCGAGCTAGGCTCTTAACCTCCATCTGCTCCAGTGGACCAGATCAGACTGTGGTTGTACTGGGCAGCTTCCAGGTGTAAATGTGTTTAGCTGTGTGAATGTGGAGCAGGGCAATCCTGAGACAAGCGCACTGAAGGCCAGGAAACCTTCCCTGGACGAATAAAGGTTAAAAATGAGATCCCTTATCCAACATGAATTTCATATAGTACTCAATTGCTGAGATGCATGGGAGTTTTTAGCTCCATCTCCCAATGTGCGTCTCATTTCGTTAGCGTTTGAGTCATCAGAATTAGTTTAAACAAAATGGCTCAGCTGCACGGCCCAGAGCAGTGCAGCTACGGGCATGATCCGGCCCTTATCACTAAACACACTGCTCCGAGTTGGATGGGCATCAAGCACTTTTATCTTTGGCGCGCAAACAAACAGGGTACAGCAACCCCACATATTAATGTGGCAGCTTTACTGAAAAATTAACTGCAGTCCATAAAGGCTCAACGTGTCTCTTAAACTGTACCGCCAAAGACACATGAAGGTGAAATCACTATTGTAGATCTTTAGGAGAAAATTGCTTGAGTGATGAAAATTCACATACACTGAATGTTATGCATCTTTTCAACTGCTGTCCCCTTTGTAAAAACACAGAATTAATACAATGGTTCAAACAACACAGATTATAAACAGCCAAAGCCTTCTCTAAAGTTGCTACTTCTAATGTTATATACGAGATCATTTCCACTGTTTTGATGATTCCTTTTGTCTTGCTGAGTATTTAAGTATGTTTTCAGGAATGCTTGTGCCTTTGTCACAGGCAGTGGATATATTGCAAAAACTGAGGGTAAGAGAAATGCAACAAAGGTCCCCAGCTGGACTCGAATCAGGGACGGTGTGGGTTGTGGCTGCCGTCTTAATGGCTAAGCAGTGCTGCTTGCAGCATATTTGAAGGGCTAAACTGCATATGTTCAGCGATAAATAAGTGTAGAAGAGATAAATGGATTAGTCAGAGCATATTTAAAACATGCTCATGCAAACTGATGGATTTTCCCATCATATGTTGCCTTCATCATCATTAGAGAAAAATATGAGTCACTTAGAAACACTGAAATATGCCTACAGGGTCATTAATTACCTCCCACCTATCAAACTTCAGTGATAACTACGTCTCCTTGCTCTGACATACGAACACATGACCAAGAAATGCTGCTCTCTCATCTGACGTCATGTGTGTCGTGACCCATTGACTGTGACATCCTCCCCGGTGACAGGAAACCCCGGCCTGCAGATAAGCCCGCTGCATGTGCACTGTGTTTATTGATGTCTTATTAGCACCCAGGTCAGATCCCAGAGAAAACAACCTAAGGAGAGTGAGCTCAAGTCATGCAGCTGTTCCATTACACAACAACAAGTACCCTGAACAGCAATTAATTAACAATCCACAGCCAGACGGCAAAGTCCTTTGTTTTCCCCAAGCCCTGACAACTCGCCTCTGTACCAGTTCACACAGCTGTCTGCCACTGGCCAATCTATATGTGTGTGTATGTGTTTTGCTTCATGAACATGCATGTGTGTTTAAAATTGAGCTTACATTTTCATCCATGCTCGTAATTAAATGCAGCACAAATGGAAATGCAAACGTCTTAGCTTTCAAAATGGCTTCTGTAAATGGGGAGAAAAACCGGTCACAGGGTCATGTGACTGCCGCCCGGGGCAACAGTCAGGAGCAGTGGGGCGGCAAATTAAGTATTGAATATTAGGCACTGTGAAAAGGTTGTTGAATTCAAAGGAAAACAATAGAAATGGCTGCTCGGTTGTCACGGGCCACCAGACGACCGGGGTCCAAGATAAAAAGTAGTTGGAATAATGTGGCCCCGATGGAGTCGTTCAACCCCCACCGAGGCCCCTTGCCATCTGTGACATTATAGGTTATGTGTGGGCGGGTGGAGCGCCTGGCCTCCAGCTGATTTAGCTGCGCATCTTGTGCTGCTTCGTTTCCTCCAAGTCTCACTAATGTGATTGCTGCAGTAAGACGGGCTGGATTCTTTTAAAATGTGCACCAGAATTCAGTAACTTTCGAGACTTACAGTACTGGAGAGATTCTTAATTTGATCATTTCAGATTTAGGCCAGTGCAACTTTTATGCAAATCAGCATTTCTTTCACGGCAGGGCAGATTATCTCTTTCCGAGAAACTGGCACGTGCTCACTCTAACTTTTGCATTTCCCCTCTCTCTCACGCTGAGTGACTCTTTCATCTGAATCCCATTGAGCTATTTTAGGTGCGAGCCAAGTTGCATAAGATATCGAGGACATCATTTAAAGGGTAATTGTTCGGCGCCACGCATCTCAAATTCATGATAAACACACTCCAAGACACAGGAGGATAATATTGGCTCGACAACCGCTGAGTCACACCTGACCTCTGACCTGTCTGGACTCGATTTCAGCTCAAAATGTGTACTGGAACATTTAGAGAACAAGGGCCATAGTATTTTATTACATCCATCAGACAGAGCATTACTGTAGTCGGAGAGCCGAGCTGAGATGGTGGAGTTGTTTCAATTAGAGATAATGTGCAGCTTTGTTCCTGAACTCTTGCTACTCTATGGTAATTTACCCCTGCTGAAATGGACTTGGGGCTCCCACAGTCATAATGGTCTCATTTTGGACAAGTTTTAATAGGATTACAGGGGGGATACTGATGGCTGCATTGCTTGTTATTTACCGCTGAAGGATGAGATGCTGTGTGGAACCTGGCCCGAGCCGAACTTAAGAGTATATTCAGTTGTTTAAGGAGAAAGATTCATCATTACGGCACCAATAGTCCCTTTTACTATTGCCTATAAAATATAATCAAATCTCAAAATATTGAGGTGTGAGGTGCCACAGACTCCACTACATCAGTTCGTTCACACTTTAGCCTCTGTAGCTGCTGCCATTAACATCTTGCTTTTGCTTTGGTCGTATTGAACCTGGCTGCATTAAAAAAAAAAATCCTCTTCATCACTTGCGCGCATAATGTCAGCGTGAGTTCCGCAGCCGAACAGATCACGGCTGGCCCCCGCAGTCCGATAACCGCCCGAGTGTGTGGCAGAGACTGATTTCTGCGAGGTAGCCCAGTGGAGTCGCAAAACACTCTGTCTTTTGTCATTTCGTGGTGGGGAGCCAAGAGGCTGACAAAAGCTCAGACAAATCCAAAATCACAGCACACGGAGCGAAACGTGTGCCAGAGCCAGATTCTGAAGCTCTTGACCAGGAGCCTTCGAGTCTTCCCACCACGATACGTTGGTGGGAAGGCGCCAAGCATCTGTTGGGATGCTGTAATGTGACTTAACAGTAATTAATCCATTGAATTCAGCTTATAACAAGGGAATGACGTCTATGATCAGCACAATGCTGCTAATTGTCTTTTATTTTTAAGGTGCGTCCCCTTAATTGGGTTAAGTGAAGCAAAAAGTAAATTCTGAAGAGTCATTTAACTGTGGATGAACTGATAAAGAGTGTTTTTTTAGGCCAACGCTGTGACTTTTGCCCGCAAACTGAGCGAATGACATTTACACATTCACTCAGCAACTGATCTGCAACACAGTCAGCAGAATTGCTTGTGCAACCATACGGGGCGGGACATTTACAGACGTGCCGGACCCCTGTGTTTAGCCTCGGGGCTGCACAAAACGCTCTGAATGCACACACAATTGGAGATGTCAGCGCGGCAGTTACACCTTTATGTCGACAAAATAGCGAGCACATCAGGAAATCCTTCTGGTGCCACCGCTGATCTGGGGCCAGCCACCCACCGAGATAAGGACGTCAAAATGCCTCGCTCATCCTCTCCATGAAGAGAATTAAGAGGGGAGCGTTCCTCTCATACACCCTTTTGTGCGCTGACCCAAAAGGGTGGTCCGTAGAGGCTCGTTTACAAAACCTGCTCGTGCAGATAAAACAATGCTCGTTCTCACCTGCAGCTGAATGTGACTCAGCTATTATCAGGAGGGATCCTTGGAAAAGAGGGGGGGTGTGGGAGGCGCCAGGGTTTGAATGCCGAGCGAGGAGCTGCGGGGATCATTTACAGCCAGTTGCCATACATCCTCCTTCTCCCCCCTCCTCGGCGCAACCCCGCTCCCTGTCCCCTGATAGGTCGATTAATCATTCTGTCACGGAGATAGTGACCCAATCTGCATGTAAGGCTGTGTGGGGAAAACGTGAAAGAGGAGAGGGCTCCTGCAGCACTGCAGATAGGCCGCGGCGACTGACAACTCTTGTTTTAGGGAAGGAAAATATGGACGGAGCCAAAATATCACTTCAGGTTGAGGGGTCATGGTTACATTAAAGGGGGCTGTTTGACGTTTTGGGGATTATAGTAGAAGATGAGATGAGAAGATCGATATAGCTCATCTACCTTTCGGCTACATTTTGAGCTCGTACCAGCCGCCGGTTAGCTTAGCTTCGAAAAAAAAAAAGACTGGGAAGAGAGGGAAACAGCTAGCCTAGCGCTGACCAAGATATCGACCAGCTCACTAATTAATTTGTTAAATCTTGTTTTGTTTGACTCCTTAATGAAAAATGGACATTTAATCACGTTAAGTCGAGTTGTTTGACTATTTTTCTTTTTTTTCTGTGCGTGTGTGGCTCTGAGCAGTTGTCAGGACAACCAGGAGAAACTCCAGGAAGTTGCCGGTCCCAGCTGGGAAGTAGTCTGGCCCATAACCCCTGTAAAACAACAATTAGTCTTATTTGCACTTTGGTTTTCTTTTTGCACGGATTGAACAAATGAGATAAAACATGTTAATTAGCGAGCTTTAGAAGGGCTGGTGGGTGGATTTAGTTAATGTTTGGAGGGAGCTGCGCTAGCTGATTCCCCCCGCTTCCAGTCTTTGTGCTAAGCTAAGCTGCCGGTTGTACAGACATGAGAGTGGTACTGATGTTTTAATCTAACCCTCCGCCAGAAGACTAATGAGCGTATTTCCTAAAAATGTCAAATTATCCCTGTAAACCAACTACTGAATATATGTGCAGCTTTCTATAGTGGAAATCTCAGCGTAAAAATCAAAGGTTTAGCTGTAACCTAGTGGGCGTTACACAACACGGCTCCAGTATGATGAAACATACTGAAAATAATTTCACTCATTCTCTACAGCAAAGTGTTACCCCGCTCTGTGTTATGGTCTCTCTGACAGCTGCATAACCTCTCTTCCAAGAGACTGTGTGTTAGGGGGGAAATGAATAAATAAATAAAATAAGAAAAAACGCTGCTAGAGGTCTTGCAAGAAAAAATTGGCATGATTTTCTCCCTCTAAAGATTAAAGAGCGGTGAAGATGCCCTGTCAGCGCAGCGGGACGCCGTGGCTGGTGACAGCAACTGACCATTTAACACTGAAGCTTTTGCCACTCTCTGCCAGCAACGCGCCATCAAATGGGGTTGAGGCCAGGACTGGGAAGGCTCGCCTCTCACCTGAAGTGAGAAGCTGACAGCGGCTGAGCAATTGCAAGCACAGTTGTGCTAATGTGTCAGAGGGAGAAAAATCACTGACTCATTCTCAGAGTCCAGCATGGATGGCTCTGTCGATTTTGAGCACACTTTCTGCTTGTGGGATACTTTCGATATGTAGGTAGAGATGAAATATTTCTACCTAATTGGGCGGCACTGGAAAACGAGGGTGGCGTGGGTGTGAGAGGGCACGCCCACTTGAGCAATAGACTGTGCACGGTTGGAAAAAGCCTCTTTTATTTCTCCTCTCTTCTGAGCAGTTCCAGCATTCGGGCACCAGCTGCCTTCTGCGGAGGGAGCCAACGGAAAAAAAAGCAATAAGATCGGTGAACTTCAAAGCATCCTCTCATTTTTCTGGTTATGTATGAGAGACTCGGAGAGCATTTCTCAGTGTGAGAGCCAATGAGAGCTGCAGCCCGAGGTACGGACTTAATGAGCCTTCCTGAATGTTTTAGAGCCTGACAAAAAAAAGACCCTTCAGAGCATGCTCAGTATCAATAGTCTCCTGCACTCTGGATGCTGGAGGAGTAAACACACATGCAGGTGTGGTATATACTCAGCTGAATATACATACAATATGGCCCCTCAGATCATGTGTTTGTTTACTGTCCTGCAGAAACCCGAGTAATCATGTGACCGCACTAAATAGTAGCCATTGACTGTTTCTAATAATTACAACATCGGGGAGACTCTGGGGTAAGAACACAATGCCTGGTCGACAACTCAGGATGTTACTTCGGGATGCGAAGCAAAGACAGAAGAATAAATCATTCTCTTTGTGCATGACGTGAAAAGTGTGCCACATTTTGAACTGTTTTGAATCTGCAGAGGTTCACGCCGGGGCTTCAAAAATAACACCTGCACCAATTCAGAGCTGCTTTGACGAATTTGGAGTCAACTGGATGTGACAAAAACTCTGCTGTGCTCATGACGAGCCTGACGCAGACCTGCAAGAGTAAGCACTGGTAGTAAAGAGGCACGAGCAGCCCAAGATAGGTTTTGTCCTTGGCACCGTCCCCTCGGTGCTGCCTGTTCTATACGTCCCATGGGAGACAGCAGAAAAGAGCATCCTGCAGCACTTTCTAAAATCCCCACCCTCGACTCTTTATACTCCTCAGCACAACTGTCAGCCCCTTTTTATGTCTGCCGCCTCACTCTCCAAAGATAAAGAGTGCTGCTGTGGTTTGTGTCTGCTTTGTTATATTGTGGGTACAACGCGGTGGACCTGAGGTATCTCGTTTCTTCTGTTTTGGGGGACGTGTGGAGGGGGGGGCTCCACTTGTTTGTTCCTCTGTGTTCTGGGAGGTTTGCGAGAAGATGCCGGCGTGGCAAGAGGGGGTAAGCAGAGCATCTGTCAGCATGGCAGCCTCCTGGACACTCTCCAGGAAAGAGGTACTACACCCAGCGGGGAAGCTAAATGAGGCATGATCAATGAGAATAATCGAGATCCAGAACTATGTCCCCTCCTCCTCCCCTCTTCCCTTCCAAAAACAGTGCCTGATGTGGAATCATAACAGACTGCACACATATTGCGTAAAGACGAGGTCCACGGCTAGGTCACGGGACACATCAGGACCTAGGGGATGTTCAGCATTCCCTTTCAAAAGGCTTAATACACTGGGTCTGAGTAAAGTTTGGGATCACATGCGTCAGGAAGTAACATGCACACAGCACCTGCAATCATGGTAACAAAAAAAAAAGGAAACGGTAAGTGAGATACAGTCACAACTACAGCAGCAACCTCAAGCCTTAAACGCCTTTAACTCTAGCCCAGATTCCTCAAAGGAAGTGTTCAAGCAACGCTGCGAGGAGAGTTGAAATACACCCTTACCAGCACTACTGTAATTCCGTAATCCTGTTCTCCACAACAGGCTAACCCATTCACCAAAGAGGCACTTAGGGTTAATGTTACAATGCCTTAATAACGTCCCTCGACCGCTCGCCCATCAGCACCAGAAACTGCAGTCCTCTTCGCACTGTTTCCACTGCAGCACTACTTGGTCTCCCACACACACACACATGCACACACGCGCTCACTCATTCTCTCGGTGACTACCCCCACCTCTGTTTCTCTCAATCCCCTCCTCCTCCTCTCCCTCGCTCCACTCTTTCTATCTCTGTCACTGAAAGGATCCCCCCCCCCTCCCTCCCTCCCCTTTCCTCCTCTCCCTCTCCCTTCCCCATCGCTTTCTCTCCATCTTCCATCTCTCCCTCCACTTGCAGCCGGGGTGATTTGCGAAGCCGCTCACAAGGTGCTGTATGCAGCAATATGCGCCCCCGGTCCCAGTGCATGAGGGCAATCCAAAAGCATCCATATGCTCCGCTGTCCGACCGGCACCCACGCCCCTCGTTCGCTGCTCAGGAAGGGGGGGTGGGGGTGGTGGTGGTGGTGGGGGGGGACTCTGCGGGACTCTGATATGCTCCTGTGCTTACAAGGCTGCAACTGCATGAAAAAAAGAGTGGATGTAAATAAGTAAAGGGGGGGGGGGTGACATACTGTAGACGAGACCTCTGGATAATAGGACGAAGACAAGATGACATTTGCAGTCATTCGCTATGTGCTTACCGCAGCAGTAGTCTGCTGCTGAGTCTCTTTACGCTCTTGCCATCTCTATCCATTTATCTGAATTATGTCTTTGGACTTGCACCACTCCCACTGTCATCAAGGAAGATTTTAATCCTTCGACAAAGGCACAGAAACGAGCAGGGTATGGCGTATAAGTGAACACAAAGGCGGGGGATTTTTGGTACGATGAGAAACCTTGAAAGTAAAACAACTGAATTTCTTTATATAAACATCTGAAGTTAGTGAAGGGGGGTATTCTGTGGCTCTGTGATAAAGATCATAATAAAAGCCTTAGAAAAAAAAAAACTCACTGTACAAATACTTAAATTGCTCAGCCATCAGCAATGCCACCCAGACCCTTTAGCTCACACAGCTTCCCCCCTTACCGTGGGCATATTGCTCTGTAAATCTGCTTGTCTAATGACAAGATGTGACGCAGTCTTTCGCTTAACACCAACGCTGAACCAGACAGTTTGGAGCCCTTTGGGTATTACTGTGTGTCACAGAGAATTATCATCGTCCCCTAAGTGAATCACCCTCCTTATTGGCCAGCAATGAGCACTTGAACAAGAAATCAATAAAGT
>JAOXYL010000050.1:13080310-13097935 GCA_028564955.1 Terapon puta | reverse complement strand
ATTTAATAAAGCGTGCGTGTTGTGAAGTCTAACTGCATGGAGCTTACAGCCATGTATTAAAGCCATTCAGTCAATGACGATGGGAGGCCATTAAAATGCATTTCCCTACATAGGGTGCTTCACAAAAATCACATGTGACACCATGTGCTTTTCTGTGCAACGCTTTCAGTCACATTGTTTTAACATGTTACATTTCAAAAGGGGACTGTATTTCAGAGGCAGAATGAAGATATTCAACAGAAAAAAACGGAAAAAAAGAAAAGAACAAGAACATTAATGTAGACAAGACGACAAAGAAAAAAGAGTGCGATGCTTATTTTCTATGTAGGTGACAGGATAACAAAAAATATACATTTGTGTGAAAGAGATACATAACACATGCAGAAACATATGACAGCATCTTGTCTTTTTTTATCAAGCGAAGATTTATGTCTGTGGTGGCCCTAAACATGAGGCAGCGAAGCGGTGCTGTCGCTCCCCCAATCTCCAAATCTTTTTTAGTACATGTGGTAAATGTATGATGCTGTGGCTGTGGCAGTCATGGATTTCATCTTGTTCTCTGCCTGCACCGGGATGTGGTGCTGCAGATGTGAGGAGATGCACCGATGCAATACTCTGTGTTTCACTGCGTTGGCCCATTTTCGATCTGGCAGAGTGAGAGGGAGACCGCTCCATAATGCCTCTCCACTCTGATGCTCCGAAGCTGCTACAATTTCTGTTATTGTAACTGGAGACTGAGGGGTAAACACCAATCTGGGACTAAATGGAACTTTCTGAGATTATTTCACTTTCAATAGTGTTTGCAGTTTCATAGATAGAGCAAATCAATGCTCTTAGCTATTAATATTCTACATTATAACATTGCCCATGCATTTAACAACTAGGCATGCCATTTTCCTAAAATGACATATAAGCTTTGTGTATAGACCTGAAACACTTGACACCTGAAAAACAATTGATAATTGATCATTTCTATCATTTGGTTAAAGCAGAAATGTCACACATTTGCTCAACATTAAAGCATTTTTGCTTACATCAAAGCAAACTGTTTTTCCAGACAAAAAGAAGTTAAAGCCATCGCTTTGGGAAAAAGAAAACTGCGATGGAGATTTTATTTCTGTTTTCTGATGTTTGTAATTAAGTAAATAACAGATGAATTTAGTCTGTATAAATGTGAGCAAACACATTTTATCTTACTCAACTCAAGTTGGGTATAAAGTAATTGTACATTGCTTTTTAAACACAAATGTTTAAAAATATTGTAAATAATATGAAGAAATTGAAATTCAGTGTATAATATACAGTGTGGATAATTCATTTTCATAAATCCTTCTTATCATTGTCTGTTCATTCAATTGAAATGAAAATCTATAGTCACATTTAACCCACCAACTGATTTTTCCAATTCTAGGCATTCTTTTATATTCTGAACAGCAGTAGTACAATATACAAAGCTGATATGGTCAATATATTTATGTTAACAGTGGATCACATCACAACAAAAGCAGCAGGGGTCGGTTCATTAAGCAGTGATGAGGAAAACAGAGAATCATCACCTGCTGTCCTCCTCAGCTCTTTGGAGCCAGTTAAAGCTCGATCTTTTGTTTTTTTTCACCCAGCAACTTTACTGGTTTGAATCACTCTTACCTCTTATAGCATGTTGTTTTCAGCTAAAAAGCTTTAGAAACCCACTGTGCACTATTGTCACAGCACCAAACAACAGGCAGTTAGTGAGTAGCTGGTGAAAAAAGCGGCAGCTAAATGGACAGATATTTGCTTGGAGAGGAGAAGGAAGAGACCAAAAGCAGAGCCCAAAGAGGCGTAAATGTTTGCTTTCATTTGGTGGCCAGATGACTGAAAATGAAAATAAATGTTGCGTCATCTGCTGGTGTAAACAGGCAACACTTGTCTGACAAGGAGTTTGTCGTATCGTAGCGCTGTGTTTATAGCGTGTTTCAGCCGTCTCCGCTGCTTATTCAGAGACCTAATTGTGAACCACCAGTCCCCGGGGTATGAATTCTCATTCAGTAGATGCTGAGCTGATCAATGTTAATAATGATAAGGCTGACACAGGGCAGAGAGGGCTGAATAATGGCAGATGGCAGTGGTAACAGAGTGGGTATAAAAGCAGCGGCCAGTAACCGTCCTCCCAGGCGTGGCTGTTGTCCGCAGGGGTTTATTAGCTTTCTGTAGCCCCCGCGGCACTGGAGCTTCCATCACTCATGGAAATGACTCTGATTAATCAGCTGAGTGCTGAAGTGTGCAGGGTATGATGGAGACGGGTGCACAAAGAGCCGATCCTACAGTAAATCATGCTTGTTCACAGTGGGCTGAACCATCACCCTCGCCACGCCTTTCCCTCTCGCTACACACTGCAGCGGGCTCCCTCCTCCCTGGCACGTGCAAAGCGTTTCTAAGAACAGATGGGAGAGCGGGGAAAACCCAACACACGACGTTTCATGCTGACATCTAGCGGAGTCCAAAACATGCGATTACGCAAGGCTCGAGTCTATTTACATGTACTGATTTTCTGTACTGACTTCATCTTTGGATTACATGTTTAGCTCAAACACATTCCTCTGAAATACATTAGTATGAAGCATAAATAACTCCATTCTTCAGGAAGAGTTCATATCTCCCAAGCAATTAATAATAATCAACATAATTTTCATATCAGGTCAATTAGCGTTTCACCCCAGAGCTCATCAGAGTGTTATATCACTGGGCAGTTTCAGGGAGCATCCAGCCATAGACAGTGCTCCATCTGGGCCATGCCTTCAGTGGACAGTAAGGCAGCGGAGGCAGGCTGGATTTCTCAAATGACGAGGAATGGATGATATTTCTGTGAGGGGAGCTGCAGAGGATGGAGGCATCTCACAATGTGCAGTGATCTGTCTCCTTTTAAAGAGGACGGTCACAGCAATGACACTGGACTGCTCTGATGAAGTGGAGAATCTCCTCCTCCTCCTCCCCCCCTTCCTCTCTCTCTCTATCGCACAACCTTTAAGTTCACAGCGCTGGCTCAGAGCCACGACTCGTGCACACAATATCTTCGCTGGCAGGATACTTACAGCCAAATCTTGAATCTCGAAGAGTGGCTGGAGGTAATCACAGTGAGAGTGTTGTCAGTCAGAAGCTCTGGAAGAGAAAAGACAATGGGAACTCAGGCAGGCACCGTTTTCTTAGAGATTTGAAGAGAGTAAAAGTGGTGTGTGAGTCATTTCAAGACAATCCGTGGCATCAAATAGCTCTCCATGAGGGCCGAGCGTGATTGGGATACTGAATTAAAACAGTATAATAATGATGAAAATCAAATTAAACTTTCAATGTGGACACTACACAACATTGTTACAGCAAAAATCATTTTGAACCGAGAGGGAAATATTGATAGCTGCCTCCCCCTCGCATAAACAAGTTGATATATGCCTGAAGCCAACAGTTTTGATCCACGAAGCAGCAGAACGAATGAATTATCACTGACAGCTATCCGTTGCAAACTATGGCTCACCAGTTATTGAATTAATCCGTTGTCATTACAGTAATACCACAGTAATGACTGTCTGAGAATAAAAAAAAAAAGTTGAAAAGAACTCAAAGTTCAGAAAAATATGACGACTCTCATTTTCAGCCATCATCTGTGGTGTTTCCAGGGGTAACCTAGAAAATATGAATTCATCAGCCATTTATGAGTAATTTTGGCTTATTGAGGTGTTTTATTGACAGAAGGCAGATGTTGGCAAATGAACAACACTACACGGATGGCTGTGTTTGACAAGTAATAATATGATGTAATCAAAGCAACACGTCCCAGTCTCTGTGCTTTAATTGGTAAATACAGACTTGGTCTAATGCCAAGCTATTAGATCCAGTATCATGTTGGGCATTGAACATTATATTCAAAATATCATTGTTAAATAGGAAACTCTAGGCAGAAGACAGTTAGCTTAGAAAAAACACCGGAAATGGGGAAACTGCTAACCTGGCTTATATCTTTAAAGCTCACTAATCTATAACGTTATATTTAGTCACTCTGATTCATTTTATTATTCTGAAAAAGATTCTGATTCTTAACAATGTTATATCTGTTTCCCCTTTTTGCAAAGCTAAGCTAACCTGCGACAGCTGGGAGCCTCAATCTCCTCATCTAACAGAGCGTATAAGCGCTTTTCCCCCCAATGTGGAAATGTTCCTTTGAAGTACGACTAGCAGATCTGAGTCACTTTCTTAGCAGCATCACATGGCCAGGGACGAGCTACTGTGCCCTTTAATATGCTCACAAATCCCAACGTGCCGATGAGAGAATTAAAGAACTTTTATGATAAGACCAATTCTGTCCATGTTCCTCTGCAGACCTTTGAGGATATCCTATTTGTGGCCCAATTTCCTTCTTCTATTTTGGCAAAACAATCAATTTCATGACTCACTGGACTTAATTGCTTTATTGTAATTGTATCATGAAACACATCCACAGGGAGAGATAACCAACTTCAATTTGCGCTCTTCATTGAAGGAAAACAGTTCACATAATTTAAATCTACCATCGGCAGAGCTGCTTTTCTTCTGTGAACTACAAGTATTATATATGGATTTTATTTCTCTAAACATACAAAATACACTTCATTTTCTCAGTGAAATTGCTATTTCAGTAAGCAACACTCTTGAGATCAATCCATCACTTGCATCTGCTGATGCCATAAAATCTATGATGACAGCGAACGCAGATGAAACACTGACAGGAATCATTTTCTGTACCTCCTGCTGCACCTCAAAGCATTTCTGGACAACAAGACGGCTGATGACGATTATCAGAGCACTGAAGAATAATTTCATGGTCCACGGCAGAGCACTGGCTGGGGATCATTTAGGTTCATGAGATACCTGCAGTCCTCATAGAGTCCCCGTTAAACTGTCAAAGTGAGTTGTTTGCAGCGAGCTGAGGGGCCACAGTGACAGAGAGGAGAACAGCGGTGCTTCAACACTGCTTCACACTGCAGCACTCCAGCAATACAAGTGACATTTTCTTTATTTCAGATGGAAAGGTCAAACGACACGGACTGCATTCAAAATCAAAAACAAAAACACTCAGTCAAACTTGAAGTGAATCTGAAATCGCAATGTAAAAGTTCCTGCCTGTTATGTACTTACGTACTATAATAGCATAACCTCACAGCAGACATAAATACCTGCCTATGAGGACAAATATAAGGTCAAATCTAATACAAAAAAAAAGAAAAGAATTCTTGAAAGATCATAAATTGGCTTGCTGACAGGAGAGACGGGCCCTGATGTGCAGATTCACAGATACAATCACGTTAAAGGGAATTGCCTCTTGGAGAACATAATTGGATCTTACCCACACCTATTTATGTCCCCAAGGGACGAAACTATGCAGACAAAAAACGAAAGGGAATTTAATAAGAAAGACTGCCCTTTGTTTTTTAGTATAAGTCCACACCACTGAACCATGCTGGCAGGGGAGGCATACCAAATTGAACACTGATAAGGCAAATCATTAAATGTTAGGATGAAGGTGTCACCGGACATGAAGGACATTTTGATGACTACAGTGGGTCTTAATAGGTTCATCTATCTACAATGTGCCTCTGAAAAAACAGCACCAATTCAGCAGACTGCGGACCTTGGTTGGAGAATTGAGACAGAATAAATAAGTACACAATGTCATGCAATGTCATATTTTGCACATTTATTCAGTTTCCCAAATCAATCATCTATTTAACTAATTGTAATATTTTGAATTAAGGTGGCTTATGTTAAAAGAGTCTAGAGCCCTAAAAACATAGTAATCCTATATGAAAATGTATTTCTTGTCAAATTTAGAGCAATTCTGCTTATTTCACATGACATTTCTGTTTATCTCACTTTCTCTATGCTCTTCTTACCGATTTGAAGTGGGTGGTGCTCAGCTGGAAAAAGGTGACATACTTTTGTGAATCAATTAGGATTCAGCAATAACACACCTATGAAGTCTTGACAAAAAAACATCTGTATGTAAAGTAATGCTAACATATGGAGAATGTTACTCGTGATAGCTTTGGGGGAATTATACTGTTTTCGGACCAGACCACGTCACACACACACCAATGATTGTTACACTAATATTTTGCATTGATGAAACCTCTGTCAGTCATCTCCAAAATATCATCACATCGTCACTTTAAAAAAAAAGCCTACATCTTTTTCATTTTGTCAGCACACACAGTTGCAAGCTGTTGATCTTTTTCTCAGCATTTTCAAGTGAAAATTATTCCTGAAGCACTGCTTTAGCTGCTTTTTTTATTGACTCTGTCCACGACCGTGAGCTTGTCTCATTGATTAAACAAGTCCACAGTAAGAGGCCTGAAATAAAATGTTCTTCTAATATTCCAAACTGCTAAAATCACACTGCTGTCCAAGAGGAAGAACATCCACTGATTTATGTTGCCTCTTGTTCCCCAATAGATCTCTGTTTGATGAAGAGGACCACGTAGCCAAAACAACTGGGAAAGTCGCTCAGCACCAAACTACAGAGCTTTTCCATTCTTTAACAAGATTACTGTGCAGCCTCTAAGACAGCACTTGAATTGCTGAGCCCCCAAGGATCCCATGTTTTCTTTTTCTCTCTCTCTCTCCCTCAGTCTCTTCGTTCTCTCTGCCTGTGTCTGTCTCCAAGACACGTGGCTCTCCATGACTGTTGCTCCCACTCAGACAGGGGAGGCGGCGAGGGGGGGAATTCATGTGGGGCAAAGGGAGCCTACAGGAGACTTTTGGGGGCTCTCAGCTGCCCTGCGCTCTCTGGAGCGTGGCGTATGAACACTGGAAGATGTGCATGTGCGAGCGAAGAAGCTTTCCACGCAGGAGGGATCTGGCCCAAATTTAATCTCTCTATTGTGAGGATGGAGGGTTAGAGGAAAAAAAGGGGCCGCGCCTGCTGAAATCCCACTGGCAGTGCTGCAATGCAGGGGTTTAACATAGAGCCAGAAGACAGGCAAACACATTAAAGAACTGGCCCTCGGATGACACTTGGTATGCACGGTTTTCACACACAAGAGCACGCGGAGAGACGAATGGATGCGTGCACACCCACAAACGCCCACTTGATCTGAGGTACCTGCATGTAGAGCGCTTGACAGGCAGGAAGGAGAGATTTCAACGTCATAAAATGGCAGTGATGCCCACATAGTCTGTGGAAAGCAGCTCTTCTCTGAGCTAACTCGCATGCGATATCTTAGTGCGTCAATGATTCGCAGCACCGTGAAGGGCAGCCAACTGAGATACCAAATGAATAAAAACATAAATAAAGGCATAAATAAAAGCCAAAAAATAGAATAAAGCGTAAACTTTAGAACCCAGTCTCACTCAATAACATCCCATCCCATCATCAACCAAAAAAATTGGTTATTTCGCATATTTTTAGTATCAAATCAAGTGTTTCTCTGTGATAATGCATAGTCGTGTGAGTCAAAAAAGGCTTTTAAGAGTTTTTAAAGGTCATTCAAATGATTTCTACATTGAAAGGCTGCATCGGCAAGCACATTGCACCATTTGTCTGTCTATAAATCAAGGTGGAGGCTGTCGTGGGCTTTACCGTCAGTCCATACAGTTTCCCACAGTGTGAGAGGTGAAGAGCGTGCTGGGTGGCTGCTTACATGACAGATTGCTGACTGTGGGAGTCTTTTACAGTCAGCAGAAACAAGCAATTGACGACACTTTGGCTTCTCCACGCTCCGATACAGCCAGTAAAGAGACAAGAGAGGAGAAATGGCTTTGTCCCTCAAAAAAACTTTAAATGTTTCATTAAAATTGGAGTCAAACCGAAAGTCAACGTTGAGGATTTGGGAGATGCTCAACTTTAAGTGATATTCTGTGAATGAGCTGCTAGTCCTGTTAATGTGCAGGATTTATGAATCTGCCATAGCGGACAGTGTTGATTCTTATTCATTACAATTCACAAAAAAGCGGCACTCCTCAAAAGAATCGCTTAGCCCTGGGCGAAGCCTCTGCTCTGCCTTGTCCTGACACACTGTGCCCGTCGCTGTTTTATCTGTAAGCTCATCGAGATCACGCTGCCTTTGTGTTGACCCACAAAGAAGGTTAGTTACTGAAAATAGCTTCCAAGACTGTCCAGCTACCAGCTGCTGGTTTCATGCATTATTATCATTATTATCATTATTACTGCTATTATCATGATTAATCTGCATTATACAAGGACCATACACAAAAAACATTCTAATCTGATTCTAATCTCAAAATCAAAGGGGATGATTTTTGTAAGATTTAACTAGTAGCTCTTTTCCATCTGCAATTTTATTTGAGCTCTTTTGTGAGTGTTAATTTGTGATGGATTTTGATTTAAGTTGACTGTGATACAAAGCATAGGCCCCTTGTCCCTGCATCTGCCTAGAAGGGCTAACAGCCAAGATAACTTTCTCATCAGATTTACCAAAGTTTCCAATCCCCCCCCCCTCCACCAAACTGCTGACATTTCGCCGTGCCTTGCACTTCCTGGCGAGATCGCAGTACATTTTTAGAGGTTTTCTTCCGTCTTCCCCTGCTTGCGCGTGTGGCTTCCAGCTACGCATGTTCACAAACAGCAGTAATCTCGTTGCTCCCGCTGTGAAAGGTCAGTAGCAACTGAGGTCCAAGTTGAAATAATCAGAACTTTGAATACAGAGCTTGCTCGTGAGGAACTCAACGGCAGCTTTTTTACTGCCGATCATGTGTGGGCGGCTTAAGTTACTGTCCAATTACTGTTGGGATAGCTGTTTATCTGTTACGCATATATTCAGTGTGTATTATGCATTTTTACTTTTGCTCTTGTGGACGTTTATTTTTACTAGAAAAATAACTGGGATGAATTCTAAATTGTGTATTTATTCTTAAGAGTTGCAACAGCATATATTAACACTCATTTGATAAAAGAAATACACAAAAGTATGCTCTTTCTTGCCCTACATGACAAGAGATATAAAAAACGGGTGTGCACGTACAAGAAACAGTGGCCTGGTAAGGTCAAACGCTAAGGCTGTTGAATTTTTGTTTCATTTAAAACCATGGATGATATTATTTTGCACTGTTATTCATCTGGTATGTTTATCAGACTTAATTCCTGCACCCTGTGATGTTGAAACAGCTTGACGCAGAACAAGGCACAGCTTGCATCTCTGTGTCTACATGTGGGGGCAGTATTAGATGTGACAAGGTAATATTCATTGGGTCGTGTACTTACACTGTTGTCTCCGGTAAATTTGGGGAAAGTCATGTAAAGGTTTTAATGTAAACTATGAAAGTAAACTTTACCTTTCATGTTTTTCAATATCTCACTGAATCTCACAATTTTCTGATTTCTAATCACTATCACTGAATTTGTCTCAGGTCCATCTTCAACTTTCTATTGGAAGTGTGTGTTTTACCCACAGAGTCCTCCACAGTGAGGGCACAACAAAGGGCTAACCATCAGCACCTTTAAACTGACATCCAGCTCCGATGATTTGACTACCTTGAATTAAACCTCGCAGAGATCTCATTCAATTTAGAAGCACAGGTTAAAAACAGCCACAGATCTATCGCAGCTAAATTTAAAATGGCTGCATCAAATCAATTTCAAGGCCCTGCCTGGCAGCATTTAAAAAGTAATTACTCCATCAGCCACATGACACAGCATAAACACCAATGCGAAAGATTCAGCTTTTGCGCAATTTTTTTTCCCACCGTTTTTTTTCTTCCCCCATCTTCACAGCTTTTAGGAAAACGATGATCTAACTTCACTTATTTTAAGCAACTGCCATTTCTCACAAAGGTGCCGTCCATAAATCCTGGTGGAGAGCGCCTACTTTCCTCCGGCTACCTGCTTCACTGGGAGACGGGACCTGTGTTTATGTGCAGAAATAAGGCAATTCATCATCCAGTCCCAGAGAAATGGTCAACAGCGGGGACGAACCAGCGCGCAATTCCAGATTAATTGCTTCCCTCCTTTCCTGCCCAGTGAATGAAACATAACACTACAAACCACACTGGACAGAGAGCGAGATGAAATATCGTTAAGGGAATAATGAAACGTGTCAATTTGCTCTCTGCTTGCGAGCATTAATGTTGCATACATCGAAAAGAAAAGAAAAGGAAAAAAAAAACGTTGACAGGTCGACTCATGCAAGGCATTGTTTGAGTCAAAAGCTTATTATCTTAATGGAAATAATTGGGTGACCGTTGGGAAGAGGACAACCTGCGCAAAGACAAATGGAAACTCCAAAAGCCTCCAGACCTCAATGTCTCTGAATTACATGCTTCCTGAGAGCAGTGTGGCGCTAGAAAAACAACATACTCCCCAGGGGGCCAACAAACTCTTATAAATGTCAAATAGGTTTTGGTAATGTGCTCTGCAAGCAGCTATTTCTTTTGGACAAGGCCCCTCAACATGATAAACCATATTACCCATCTATAGCTGGAAGAGCAGTCTATTATCATACTGCTTGGTGAGGGCCACATATCGGCTCCAAAGCAAAGCAACAATTCATCTTGATGCTTCATGACATGGTGGTGTTTCATGTCTTAAGACAAAACGACAGAAGGAAGAGACAGACTCGTCAGAAAGGGGCGGGCATTCTCTTTCTTTTTTCTTTTTTTTTCTTTCTTCTTTGCTCCTTGTAATGCGGTCAAAGGTATTGTAGGACAAACGATAGACAAGCCGCAAGTGGAAAACAGAGCGGCTGCTCATGGGGATCATTCACCTTCACATCGTCAGTGAACTCTATTACAAGGCAGGCCCAAATCTTGGAAACCACTGCGCCATTAGTCAAACACAGATTGAGTGTGACAGCTAACCTCTCATGATGATCTCCTCGCGCCACATAAAAACGGACTCCCGTTTGCTGCATAATCATGTCGCAGTCAAATCTGTCTCACTGCACGGTCACCGCCCATATGACAGAGCAGAGACTCCCCCCTTTTTCTGCAATCACATTTTTTTTGTATTGCGAAACGGCCTTCTAATGACCTAACAACTGTAATGACCTGTCAAATATGAAAGAAAAAACAAAGATAATCTGACCTCTGCAACAGAAACATGTCGTCACATCGTGCATACAGCTGAGCCACAACATGATGAAATTAACTACACACCCCTTTAACAGAGATCCCAATATGATGATCTCTCATTTTAAGTCTTTAATGTTCAAGTATGAAAAATCACTGCCATTTTTTTAACAGTTCAATACCTTCTTGCCCTCTTCTGATAATTTACCCAACTGTGTATAAAAGAGCAGTGTCACTTACTTTTAGAAAAAAATGAATGCCATTACCTTTTGGCACATCTTTCACGTATTTAAAAAGTCACTGTCTCCAGTTGAGCGATAGAAAGATTTGACCCGAGAACATTGCAATATTTAACTGAGATCATCTGTAAAGTAGACAGAGAGTCATTTTCAATTAAGCGCTCATTAAAAACTAAATTAGGTACTGACCTTTGAAACATACTAGCACGGGGAAGAGGAGCGTAAGGTAGACATGTACTTCAACGCGCCAATCACTGATTAAACTCTTAATTTTCAAGGGTTTCTAACATTGCGTTCTATCTAATAAAGAAAAATGCACCCCAATAACAAGCAAGTCTTAATTATAACAGCATCACCCAGTCATTAGTATCAGGGCTTCTTCTGATATAGTTTATCATTTTCACCAACTATGAATAGCAAAATATCAAAATGAATTTCCTTTTTAAAAAGCCTGCATCTATGTGCAGTGGTTATCAATCAAATGAGCTGAAAGATGTGCTTCTGTCAAAAAACACAGTATTCCTCGGCAGATATTTCTACTTATGAATGACATAATCTGAGTACGATTTAACTCTTATTTCTGAACAAATGATACAAAACAAAAAAGCATTTTTGTGTGGCTGAGAAATCATACATTTGGGATGTTCCTTCAGCCAGAGGGTAGAGCATTATCACCTGCCCTCACGTAGCCTTGTAATCTGAGAGGGGCATCAACAATCAATGAAAGGAGGGAAAGAGAAGACAAGACCAATCGATGCCTGTTAGAAACACTACGGTAATTGTGCACTTATCAGTTTGGAGCAGCTAACCGCTATGAACTTTAAGGAGCCTGAACTGAGGTGACGTTTCCTAAGACAACACTTCGCTGTTTCTCACTTGGTTGGTATAAATGCTAAATGTAATCTATTGTGAGGCTTAAAGTGGAGAAAGTCCTCCCAATATATATACCTTTCCAGTTACTGCTTGTGCAGCATTCATTGTAACATGAGAAGTTATCAGTTATCTACAGACTATTAAAAGATCATTATCAATGAGGTCAAATTAATCAATGCCAACACAAATCCATATATAGACAGTTGACCCCTTAACCATTGAGCCTGTAATTGTATATGATGTTTCATAGAGGCACAGGGAGGATTTTTTTAACAGTAAATCAATGAATACCCTGCTGGGTTATAAGTGACTAAAACTTGGTGCTTCTATAGAAAATGTGAATATCCTCACAAGAAAGGTGTACATTTAATTCCCTGTGATAACGCTGAAAGGAGTTTACTGAGACTAGTGATTCATTGAGGTACATCCTAATGTCAGCATGCAAACATGCCAACAATGACAATAGTAACATGCAGCTAATAAGCAGGTGTGAAGTTTACATTACAGCTGAGTCTGATGGGAATATCATTAGTTTTGAAGGAGTTGTTAATAAAGCAAATTATTTGACACATTTTGTGGTGACGGTGACGCTAACCCACATCAAAATGACGAACAACAATTATAACAATTATAGGAGTTAGTCTTCAATGCAACTTAAACATCTGCACCAAATTTCAAGAAAATCCATCCTCTAGTTATCAAGACATTTTCGCAAAAAAGGCAAAAATGCTGGTGACTCAAGCTCCATGGAAATCTACTCAGTAATTGCCGAGATCTTTCAGTTTGGACAAAACTGGTGGACCTACCAACAGATCGTCTGACAGACCAACACTGCCGCGCATAAAAGCCACGTCAGTAGCACGGCTGCACTCACTACCGCTCTCAGCCTTTGTACACTGGCAAAAAGTAACTGGAAGAGCTGGACTCAAATCCTGCGCTACAATGAAGCAATCAGACGTTGTTGGCAGTCGGCGTCGGCTGGCTAGAAACCACACACAGTTTCGCGGCTTGGCTAGTTGAAATGTTACCACAACTCGCTTTACTCGTCGGCCAAAATGCAACCTGACCCATCCAAAAGTTGCCACACGGTTTTATGAGCCCATGAAATGATCCTAGTAGGTTGGTGCTCCGGTCACATGGGAAGCTATAACTGATTTTGTAGGAGGGCAAGGGGGCCGGGAAGGCCAATCCAGGTGACTAAGGGGCCCCATTAAGGAGCCCATATGCCCACTCACAGCTGTAATCTGTTTTTACTAACAGCCAAGACAAAGGAAACAGCAGACACATTCTGCTGGAGAGCTCTGCTGTTTTAATGATGCTGCCGCTGCTGATTTTACAAAGTTAAGTCTTGTTTACTGACAAATTCAGACCCATGGCTCTCCTTGGTACTGAAGTGATGTTGACTTCACTGCTGTTTGACGACTTCCTTGCTTGGCCTCTGTAATTTTACTGTGGTGGCTGGGTGGGGTGATACTGATGTTGGTGTTTTTATCAGTATTTTAATGGACTAAGATATCAGTAACTCAAGGTTGAGAGGCTGAAATAATGTATGTGAGATAAATTAATACAAGTATATTACTTAGGAGATATACAAGGAGTAAATACAGTAAGTTAATATAATATATGTTAATGATATTTGAAATGAAATGGTTAAAAACAGAACTGATTGTATTAATATAATCATTCTGTGGGAGAGGGCATGTGAACAAAGCTCCACTCTTCTTGTGCCTGTGTCAAGGAGCGAAATATTTTGCAAAGCAAATTATTAAATGTCACAACTGCAGCACCCAATGATGTAGTTGCTCCAATCAGGAAGAAACAGGGGCTAAACAGAACAACAACTGCAAAACATTTATTTGCCTTGCTGACGATAAGAAACTGAGGTTTGACCACGTTAATGATTATGTAATACATCAAATCCACTTATAATGTCACTCAGGTCCCTTTGTCCTTCCCTTTTATTATTGCTAAACAATCCCAGCTTTACAGGTAGCCGTAGGATTAATGCATTGCATTAAATCAGGTTCCACCATAAAAGTAACCATAATTTGTCCCGCTTACTGCATCCCAACAGATGCCAGCTAATGCCCGGACAATTAAAAACCACAAAGCCTTGAAGAAAGACATAACACACGCCAAAAATTTCCACTCAATTGACAATATGTGAAATCCTACACAGCCAACAGACAGTATTCTATCAATTATTCAGGAGTAGAAAGGCTTGCAAAAAGTACTGCACCCCCGGCTATGCAGCAGTAAATCACTGTATAGCACACCATCTGCTGCTTGTCAAAGCCAATGGCTGCTGTGTGCACAGGAGTGCAAAACAGCATTGATCCTTAAGTCTGGTTTGATTTCCAATGCGAATCATCTATTAGAAAGAGCAGGCAAAATGTAGAAAACCCAGAAAACACACAATATATCGAGGTATTTATAAAACTGTGCAAGTATATAAATGTATAACTGGATGACTCATTTCATGAGCACAATGTGAGCAGTGGGATATTTCTGTGCCATCATGTGAGTTTCACCTGGGTTAAAAGATGTTACAGTAAAAAGGGTATAAAAATATTCCTCATCAAATATTGAGGGTCCACATGACGGCATGTAAGGATGATTCTCCCCCCTAGTCGTTGGGTGCTTCACCCTTCGTTGGTGTTTCAAAGCCTAACCTCCTCCAGAGACAAAATGTCCCGTTCTCAGACTTCAATAATGCAACGCCTTCATTCTTAGGGCTAAGGGCTGGCATGTCTGACATCTGACTAATCGCTGACAAAGCCATGGATTCAGTTTACAGACTTCCTGTGACTGTTTCTGGGTAACAAAATCCCCACAATATTCACTTGTTTGACACACAGTAGCAAGATTCAAAACATCTGGCAACCATTTGTACCAGATATAATTTGGTACAAAGTGAACCTTTTAAATTGAACTTGGTTTCTCTGGCCTCCCCTTTTATGACAATTTTGATTAATTGACTATTTTGGTGTCTGTCAGAGAACTAATGACTCGATCCAACTGCAGCTCAGCAAGTCAAGAAGTCATTGGGTGTTTGACAATATGCAACAGTCACATTGGCATTCAGGAAATTGCATTATGTCCCAAACTGCAGATATGTCAGGAGAACAAAGTCGCTGCGGGATCTCATTATGTTGTTGATTATCAGTTATTCTGCATGTCAAACTTAATATTGTGTCTTGTCATTCACCAGCTCAAAGAATAACCAGTCTAATTATTTGCTGTGTTTACATTTCCTGCCGTGTCTATGTGAGACTGTATTTCACTAATTTCCAGTCTCTCTGCTGCAAAATGTTAACTGAGGCAGAAATGTGATAATCAGCACACTTCAAATAAAACTTCATAAGATTAATGTGTTTTTTCACCCCTCAAATATTCCATTCTCCTTTAGTTAAATGAATTGATTTGCTCTTTGGCTGCTCACGCCAAGGGAAGCCTCTAAAAGAGCGCTAACTCCAAACAGCAGCGCCTGATTATTAGCTGCACCAAATTGGACACATTGCATCATTACGACAGGCACCCCTGGCAGGTTTTAATGTCACCCAATATTGTCATTAAATAAATACTGACATATCTGTAAATGATTTTGGCTTCACACAGTTGGAGGAGAAATAGTTGGAGCCAGTACACCTTCTATGTTTCATTACTGTCTGATTTGTGGGTGATGTTGCCTGTGCTTAAAAGTAACAACACCAGCCGGGAAAATGGGAAAACGAAAAAGGGGTTTACCTGGGGAAGCAAACACACAAACAAACAAACAAGCATAAGAAGTCACATTGAACTGTATTCTGAATTTGTCATTTTGTAGAAATTATGCAAACTCATAAATCAGGGGCTCAGTTTTGCATCTCCTAAACATTATGTCTGAAAAAACCTCACAAGGAGTGGCAGCTTAGCTGGCAGCACACGCTGTTTAAAATGTGCACCAACACATAATGCACAGTTGGCTTAACTTCTATTGCAGCTTAACTTTCCAATTTGGATTCATTTCTTCATTTTGTAATACGAAAACGGTGAGGTTGCAAAAATGAAAAGACCGTTTGTAAAGAGATTCTTAAACTTTTCAGCCATATGCCGGGAACTAGATAAGGAAAAAAATGTCAATTTCAGTGTACGTATGAATTACTCTGTAATGGCACTACGCAGTTTCACTTTGCTCTCTGACTGGGAGCAGCACAATCGGTAAATTCATTCATTTCTCATAGAGCTGAGGCATCAGGGAAACCCGGCCAACATGGTGTTGGACAACAACTTGCCAGCTGAGACAGAGCCAAGCTGAGGAGTCGGACCCTTTTCGCAAAGAAGTCAATCAGATTTCTTCATCACGGTTCCTTATTTTCCAACCTATTTGATTTAATTTCATAAATAATAGCTCTGCCTGGATATTAACAGCAGGCTCAAAGACTCTTTTCCTGCAACTTTTATATGAAAGACTGCAGTAGTAAATGACGCAGTCGCAGTCATTGTGGGAATTCAGTAATGAGTTCTACAAAAACCGATGAGTCTCTGATAAAAATACTGTTGATATTAATTAGCATGTTAGCATTTGAATTTAACCCAATTAAAAAAATATTCCAAGTAATTCATTTAATGGCCGTGTTAGTATGCTACTGTAAGAAACTCTCGCACATGAAAAACAAGAGTTGCGTTAGATAGAACAGATTTAAGAGAAGATATCAAATAAACTCCACCTCCACCAGTAACATAAAAAGATACATAACCAATGATGCATCAGTATTAAAAACTAATTGTGTAATATATAAGGATATATCACTGAGAGTGGGCATTATCCTGCAGAACAAATACTTTTACTATTATACTTTAAGTGCATTCTGCTGATAGTGCCTTTAGCTGATGATACAGTGGTACCTACAAAATTAATTCATTCTGGAAGTCATTTCGTAAGTTGAAAATATCGTAAGTAGAGATGCTTTTTACACATAAATGCCCTAATCGGTTCCAAGCCCCCCATTATTCTGAGATACATTTTTTATACATTATAAAAAATGTATCAAAACCTGTACCAAATACATGTTAGAATTAGATTACTGCACAATAAAAGTTAATACACACACGTAAAGTTGAAATAAACACTCACAAAAGCTGACGAAAAACTGTCCGAACACATCGTGCTTCACTGAATTTCGCTAGCGTGAGACTGAGGCTTCGGTCATCCTCGTGGCCCAGCAGGAAAACGAAGAGGATGCTGGGTATATGTATACACAGGTCCCTCCTAGCCAATGGGATGCCATGAAGATGCTGGGCGATAGCGAATGGCAGAGCAGCTTGGACGTGCCACTTTCACTTTCAGTAGCAGCACGTATTTTGAAATTTTCGCCTTTCGTATCCTGAAATTTCTTTCGTAACAAGAGGCAATATTTTTCTGAAGAGGCATTTCGTAACCTGAAAATTTTGTATGTAGAGCCTTTCGTAAGTAGAGGTACCACTGTACTTCCATACATTTACT
>JAOXYL010000050.1:13059665-13080210 GCA_028564955.1 Terapon puta | reverse complement strand
ACATCAGTAGCAGGATCACTTTCATTAGTTTGAGTATTACAAAGTAAAAAAAAAATACCCCCATTGCTGGAATTACATAAATTCTCAACACACTCTGCTCCTTGTCACACTAACTCCACTGTATTCCTGTAGATGGTGTCAACAGCAATGTGCCATGGCATGAGGTGACACAGAGGTCAACGGCGTCCTTCAGATCCCACCGCGCTCAGAGCGGGCACCCCAACCAACCAGCGGGAGTCACTAGTGCAGCGACACAGACATTATCCCTCACCGGCCTCCCACCCACCAACACCGAATCGCATGACCAAGCTGCATCTGTACCAAGCGTGTTTTCCCCTGCACCACCCGTGAATATCTCAAGGCGGAGCGGCTAACTGAATTATTGCCCACTGTGTCAAAGGCAATTCCATGAGAAAAGTCTGAGGGAGAAACAAAAATGACAAAATATCAAGCTCCCCTTCACAGCTCCTTTGACGCATTTCAGTGAGGGGGCACAAGCCAGCCATGTCCTAGATAAACGGTACCCGGCACTGCATTGAAAGACTCTCTCCAGCAGTCAGGTTTACATAACAGTTGACAATACACGGGGACGCACATCGCTTGAAGAGCGCCATATGAAAAAAATACGGGCAAAAATCCTGCGCGTCCGTCAGCTTTAAGAAACCACCGGGGATTTGTCTCTCCGCAAAAATGGGTTTCTAAGATGACTCACAGCAACACACGAGGAGTCATTTTTATAGAATCGCTTTTTTAGATCAGTGCAGTTTACTTTATTGGATTTTAATTATCTGGTAAGGGCAACGATGCTGTAATTAATTTCTGAATTAGACTCATCCTTAGTCTCTGTCTTCAGAAGGAGATCAGGTGCAATACGAAGCGATTGGATACACCTAAATAGGATGCACAAATTTATCTGCGTATGATACGCAAAACATGTTTTCGCGCTGTATGTTGAGCAATGCTCAGTCACAGGTGATCAGCAATGGCAATTGGCAATGGCTTGTAAAGTTTAGAATAATCATGTTTATATATAAGCACCGGTTCTCTTGTTGTGAGCGGTGCTGTGTTCAGACTGTCGGCTAAAGCTGTTTAGCTCTGTGTGCGTGTCGGCCAGCTGAGGAGTCAAGTATGACAGACCACCGCTGACAACTGACAGGCGCAAAAGGAGAATTCTGAGCGAGGGTCAGGCCGGAAACGAGGAGAGAGGAGGGGAAATCTCGGAAACCGGTGACAGCAGAGCGTAAGGGTGAAAGCCGGCGTGGCCTTTCGAGATGGAGACGGGCAAAGTGTTCCTGAGGGCCAAAGAGGCTGCGCGTTCCCTGTTTGGCAGCTTGCTACAAAACAACGTCGTGAGATATTTAGTGGGCGAGGAAGAAATTCACACAAGGTCACGCACGGAGCAAAATGCAAAGAATGTATGCTGTTGGCCAACTGAGACAAGATGGAGAGGGAAAATAGACGGCAGCACTACAACAGCCGTGATTCACTAATCCTTCAAATTAGCGCATGTATCCCTCCGGCACAGAGCACAAACGCAAAGCAACTGCAGAGGCATCTTGGTGTTTTCGCCCTCTTATGTTTACCTATTTTCCCTCTGTTGGATATCGTCATATATAGCCACTCTCATGGAAGCTCTTGGCAATCAACGGAACCGCGGTACAATTAAAAAAATGCACTTGGTAAGACGATGTGTGCGTGGTGTGAATTTCGGTATCTATATCGTGAAGCTTTGTGCAATGATTCAGGAAAACTCTCCAGATGAGAATGAAGATTGCGGCTCTCCAGATAACAGTAGTGTGAGGGGGCTTATATACGTGGACAAAAGGATGGGAGCAATTATTTAGATCAATATGACACAATGACAGTCATGTCCCTCTGCAAAGCCCAGCCATTACAGGGCCTTATCACGGGAGGAAATAGATTTCGCAACCCTCCATCACGATCTTGGAGACGCCAACCAATTTTCTGTTAAGTCAATAATCTTTTCGGGAGCGCTCGAGTCTGCAAGCATTGCAAATCTGCAGAAAAAATATACTCAGACATTTTACTTCAGTCTGTTTAACATCCAAGGAAAGTCAGATCAGTTGCCGTTTGATTCCGTTTGTTGCAGCAACAGAAGTGACAGAAAAAGCGGTGACTTTGCGGCGAAGTTCGACTCAAAGCGTTTTTTTTTGCGGCATACAAATGAGGAGTGGGCTTCTTTTATTCCGGTAATGGCACCAGCACAATGACCTGAGTGAAGGATGAGTGAGGGGGACGGTTCAACACCTAGTAGAGCACCTTCAGCTCGACAAAGCGCCGTAAGTGACCTGCCACTCTCACAACTTCACTTATTTTTTCAAGTAAAAAAAATTAAAACAGTGGGGGCTATTTAAGTAAAAGTACTAATGCCACTGTACTCCATTACAAGTACGTCCTGCATTGGAAATGTTACTTGTTACTACTGTCACTACCTTTGAGTGGTGGGTGTGTAGCCCCCAGCCAATAACAGCGCGCAAGGCATTGGGACGAGTGGGAGCACGTTACACCATCAGAAACTCGTCCTCGACCTAAAAAAAATCCCTCACATTCTGCCTTTAAGTAAAGATATGTAAGTATAATCAGGAAAATGTGCTAAAGGTATTGAAAGTAATTAAAGGCAATTACAAGAAGAAGCCCCCTGTGACTGTTATACTATTAAATATTATACCATTAGATTATTATCACTCTTACTGCATAGATGTAAAACCAGAATCTGACGTTTGTAGTTGCCTGAGCTCATTTCTAACTGCAACAAATAAGACTGCAACTAATGAAAAATAACAATAAAAGAAAATTAACAATTTATTTCCTGTCGCTCAGTTACCTGACTAATTGTTTCAGCTTGTGCTTCTACACTTCCATGTGTTTTCCGCAGAAAAATCTTGCATCAAAGTGTTAAAGAGTGCACAACCATGGTCAGGTTACAAGTAAAATGCACATTTAAATGTATCCGTGCCTCTCAGCCCACCATAATTCATCATTTCATGACTAAAACATGTTTTTTCCTTCTACTTTGATTCTTTGTTATCTGTCAGTCCTTCCACGGGGAATGTGGTGTGACTGCTGTTTGAACTGGCAGGGATTTTTCAAATTCTGTATGCTGTGTCCTTCGCCTGCACACTGGCCTCAAAAAACTCAAAGAGAAAAGAAGCAGCCTTCATGCTGAGCACCTACTCACACAGCTGAAGTATTCTCCCTCCTCCTCCTCCCTTTCACCTCTCCTTATTTTTCTTTTCTCTCTCTCTCCCGCTCTCTGGTTGATATTACATTGCACGGTGCCTCCTCTAATGAAAAACATAAGTCCTTGTATACCTCTGATTTATAAACAAACATAAAAAGACGCAGATCACAGGAGCTTGCAACAGCAAAATTTTGAAATTCCTCACCACACCAGCGATCGGTTTAAACTCATTTCAAGATATTTCATAGCAATGACACACGCTCAGAACAATTTTCAAAGCCTGGGTTTATTTTAAAGAAGAAAAAAAAATGCTGCTTTTTTTTTCAAGGCTTCTGTTGATGTTTGCACCGCTCCGAGCGCTGTGAATGTCAGATGGGCAGATTCTCACTTGGCAACTCTAAGAAATGGCAAGTCAGCTCTCCCACTGCAAAACCCCCCGTGGGACAGGGGAGAGAAAGAAAACAGAACATGTCTCCTCATTTCTAAGATTTCAGGGGACAGCAAAAAAAAAAATACATTTAATGAGGCTCTGTGTTGTTTCTCAAAGCAGAAAAAAAAATCCCAATTCAGATTGTGCTGCCAGATGCCTTTTGGAAAAAACGATAGATAGAAAGAAAATAAATGTTGAAAAATACATACAAATACATACAAAAACCTGTGAACTACATTTTTAACCCTCGGAGGCATGTTTCTTAAGACAACTGTTGGCCGGCTATCATAAAGTCAACTGTTGTTATTTAGACAGATTACATCGCATGCTTGCTATCACAGCTGCAGGATGCGCCTCACACCCTTCTGGGGGCTTCCACCTTGCAGGTTCAATTGCATCCGCCTCTACGTGCGCCTGATAATGCCGGGGTTGTAATTTAAGTGTGATTTTGTGGCTCTTGGGGGACTGGAATGAAATTGCGGTCATTACCGGCTTCCTCGCCTCGTGTACGGAGGGGGGGGGGGCTCGGGCAGACACAGGGTGCATTTCAATAGCCTCTGTGCGCTCCCTCGGCCTTTTTGACAAGGACAGATCCCCGCAGGTCTCAACAAAGGGTGGCGCTGCTTTGAGGTAAAGGATATCTTTCTGGCAAGAGGAAATAAAACGCAATCCCTTTGCATGACACTGAAGAAGGTTTTACTCCATGCACGGCTTTACTGTAAAGCAGCGGAGGGCGTGAATGCCGGGCATGTTGCAGCAGAATGTCAAGAACTCAGAGCTGCCGCGGTGACGGTGAGGTTAGGTGACAGGGGTGCAAGCGGAGCAGTGCGATATAGCCGTGGTCACCGGCCAGGCAGTAAAGCCCTGAAGACAGAGGGGGCTGAACTGCATCCTGAGCTCTGGCAGGCAGCACCCAAAGACTCACATGTTCATACACATTAAAGCCCGGCTGCATTTAATACATGCCTCTATAAACATTTATTCACACCCAAGAGTCATCACCGCAGACCTCCGGCAGCATCTTTGTGCATACATGTGCAGACTTATATATATATATATGCCCACTGCTTGCATGCCAGAGCTGGATAAATGACTAAACAGGCAGATGCCTCTAACGCAGGCTGTAAAAATAAAACCGTGGAGAGGATAATCGTCTCCAAAGACAAAAGGGGCTAAAAATGGCAGGCCTCCTGTAAGAATGCATGTCCTTTCGCAAGCAGTCGGCACAAACACCGCACAACAGCCTCGGCTCTGTAAAGGAGGCGACTAAATATAACAGCATCCCGCAGGACGAGGCCACTCCCCCTACTTCCTCATGGTCCAATTCAGACAGAGCAGATGAGAGTTACACCAGATGTGTCATATAGGAAGCTGCTTTGCTACAAATTGGATGATTAACAGAGCCGTGCAGCCAGCATTGAGGCACTTGGCCGCGGCCGCGCAGCTCAGAGGGGAGTGATTGGCTTTGAGGGGCTGAGGGAGCAGATGGGACGGGGATGCAGAGCTGGACCAGCGTTGGTTTCACATCAAAATATCACTCCGGTGCTCGTGAGTGGCTCCGCGTCCGCACACACGCGGAAAGAAAAAGGTAGCTGTCTCCAACGGGGGCTGCAGCGGCTCGTTCTTCATGGCAAGTTATCTCCGCCTTTAGCTCCACCCTCTTAACATTAATTATGCAGCTCAATGCAGCACTCTGAATCCCTGCTGCAGCTCACCCACACTACAATACTCTGCCGCTTCTCTCCCACTCTCTCTGTCTCTGTCACACACACGCATACACACACACACAGCCAAACCACAGAGTGTCTTGCTCCTTTTTCCGTCATGACCACATTCTCAACTATCCATAATCAAAGGCAGCGTTTTTCCCCCCAAGCACTGCCTTGTGAATAGTGAGCTGCTGCCAGGACCAAGCACAACTGTGGCAATTCTCTCTTTCTTTTTCAAAGAGGTTTTTGCAAGGTTGGATGTCCTCACACTTGTTTTACTAAAGGAAAAGAAATCGGAGCATGTAGAGCACATAAACTATTTGATTGTAAATGGCTGCTCTCAGTCTAATGCATCTGACGCCCCGACTATGTTATACACACAATAATTCAGAGCATCTGATGTGAATGAATACATTTACATTGATTACGAGTTGGATTACTATATTTAGTCGCACCGTGACTCGCTACTAGCACAGCACAAATGCTTTTTTTCTTGGGGTGGTTTTTTTTTTTGCCTTATCATTTCAAAGCCTGGTGCTGATTTCAGTGCAAATCAGAAGCAAACACAGTCTGATGTGCCGAGGCAAACACACTTAGCAGCTCAAACACCTGTCTGCCGAGGTGTAATTGACTCAACTGCTCCTGCGCACGGCGAGAGACACAATCAGACCTTGTCACAGGAGTCCACGCTATGCAATGTGAATCAGCTACATCAGCACAGTGGAGGGGGAGCCAGGGAACATACAAAAGAGGGGGAAGCTCTCACGCTTCAGCCATCCACGACCCCCCAGGCAGGCAGTGGGACGGAAACACAGCAACTGTTTATGGAAGCAGAAACAAGCTTCTCCTTGGTTTTCATGGAGCTTTCGCATGATTAAGATTCGTTTCACATCTGCATTCCTGTGTTTGTTGTGTGACAGAGAGCGAGAGAGAGGGCTGCTTGCCCGGGTCGAGAGCTGTATAATTAATCCAACATAACTTAAGTGTGAGGCTACCCTGTGTGAGTCATTCATGTGAGATTTCAAGATGAATAAACAGTGTTTTTCCTTAAAGGTGAGCCCACACCAGGCGTAGCAGTTACTCACGGGATCATTAATTGTCATTCGTCACGCAAGCCATCGTAAACAAAATGTCAAAGCACAGGCACACAAACATCAGCTATTTAAGGGTACATGTTGTTTGTCTCCCTATTGTTGCCATTTCAATAACTTCAATAAAGTGTCTGGCCATGTTTGCTAAGATGTTATCTCTGGAACAAAAGCAAACAACAAGGCAGATGTTTCTAATGAGGAAAACATGGGCAGGGAAGGAGGGATCCTGCAGCTGGTATTGGGTAAAGTGAATGTGTTATAGGCTTACATAATCCAGGGGGAGTGTGAATTGACTGCTCCCCCTCTCTCTACATGACAGGAGCTGGCAGGCGCAGCTCGCCTGTTTCACCACGAGCATCGTGTTAGCATCACTCCTTGAAGAACGAAATAAGAAAAGAATCTGTGCATCATCACATGTCCAGAATGCACAACGGGCGGGTCAAAAGCTCTTTGTGAGGTTGCTGTTCGTCAGCAGGCAGCCCTCTGTGCTGTGCAGCTCTGCTGCTGCAGGGGTCTTTTCAGTGCATGCAACCGGATGGTGAGCAGAGAACACAGCGGGGGCTGGGCACTGCAATGTACTGCAGTGCTCGTAGCTCTGCTAAGCACACCCACTCTCTCCCATTCTTGCTCTGCCTCTGACAATCTCTCAATCTCGCGCTCTATCTCCCACCCTCTCTCGCCGGTGCTCGTATCTTCGGTTGTCTTGCCTTCCTCTCATTGCTTTTGTCCTTTTCATGATCGTTTTCCTTTCTTAGGGCTGACTGTAATCCATGTGTCAAACTACGTCTTTTATAGTCTTCATTTAAACTACCCGACCCTCTCTCACTCACGTGCACACTGACATGCACGCTTATAAAACACATTTGCACAAACACATGCAGAAATCCTGCATCCTGTAACCTTTCCCTGCAGCGAATGATGAAGTGCCCTCCTCCTGGTTATGGAGAGGGCACACTCACACACACACAAACGCACGCTGTCCTTCTGACACCTCAGTGTATTTGTCACAGTGTCCTTCTAGTATCCCCGAGGGGCTCCGCTCACCTTAAACATCTGCAAAGTTTCATCTGTGCAACAAAAACGACACAGGCTCAGCACCATCACTGCCCCAGTCGGGTGAGTTTTTCATGAGATCTCTGAGAGTTTGGTGGACTGGTGCTAAGGGTCATATGTCACAGTGACAGCCGCTGTTGCTCCGCTAGGTTGCCTACACCATCATATACAAGGGCACGCTAAACGCCAGTGTCGCACAGACTGGGACGAGAGGGTGTCGCGCACAGAGGATGAACAATGACAAACACGACAGCTGCTCCCTTCTTCCAAAAAACCCCCCACGAATCTTCGAAAGAGTTAGAGTACATAATTTATGTACATGCATAAGAACAGACGACACAAAGATAAACCTCGAGAGGCTACTTGCTTATCCCACCAGCAATCCTTACCAGGCATCTACTGAAGAGAATACCACTGCAAATGTTTGTGTGTTGTGAAGCCTGACTCAAGAAGCTGCTAAAACACTGAGTTCGATTTAAAGTTTGGGCGAATCACAGGATGCGCGTCTGTGTGTTTATCTAATTAGAGCTGGTGAGATCTCCCCATGCCTCGCCTCTATCGTCGAGAGGGACACTGGCTAAGTCTTGGGAGCGTGGAGGGGTTTCATTTCCGTTTCCCATAAGAGAGCTGAGGTTTCTGAGCATTTGGTGTCTGAATGAGTTTCTCAGCGTGTGAGCCGGCTGCGCCCTGCAGAGATACTTTTCTGGTCGCTCTCAACCATGACATGAAACAAAGCTTTGTGTGACAGCAGGTGTGCATGTGCATGTTTTTCATTTTCCTTTCTGTAATTTAGCATAACGCCACTGTCTAAGCACCCCTGTGTTGTTTTTAAATTGACTTATGGCAAACATACTTGGTGGCAAGCCACTAATAACAGACATAAAACATCATTTCTGCTCTTTTAATAATAATAATAATACTATCGCTCTGATTTTGGTTTACCACTCAAATAGTTGCCCCATAATAAGCAGATGTCAAACCTGAGGGATTTTCGCTGCTGCAGTCAGTCAGTCTCACCCCACGGTTTGATGTGTCATAGTGATGTTTGCTGTGAAAAGGTAGCACAAAACCACAGCACTGACACTCCCACCTGGAGCACACAGTGATAATACAGGTAGATAATGACAGGAAGGACAGCGGTTCATGAAAGGAAACAGACAGGAGCAGAGTTTTCAGCCCCTTCACAGCCTCCCTTTGAGATGGGCCGTGTTCTAAAAAAAGGGAGAGGTGCATGAATAATGAAAAGTGTTTTCCTCAACTGAAAAGGCAAAGGAGCCAACGAGCAAAGCCAATAGCAATTTGAAAAGGGAGTTGGAAGATGTGCACAGGCAGTTTGTGTACAGTTTATCAGGGCATCTAAATAGACGCAGCTTTGCCTTGAACTGTCACCCAGCCCTCATTACTAAACGCTGGTCTGCTTCAAACTATTTGAAGGAAAGCGCAGATCGCAAGCCTTTGCTCCGACCTCTGTCCATGGTGCTGAAATGAATTACGTTTCCTTCCCAGCCCTCTCCTCATCCCCGCATATAACTCAGTGATGAATAATTGAAACATTATTTAAAGCCAGTTACCAGGATCAGTGATTCTGGTCAGGCTCCTGCTTGTCTCACGCTTACATCTACTGTCTGAGGGCCAAAGGTGTCTGCCTTTTTTCCCTCTAAAGCGACGTGAAGGCACCGGCACACACTGTCCTCTTTATCCTGTCTGACGGCGCTTCTCAGCGTGCCCACACCAAACAAACCAAGTCCATCCATTATTTCCTCCCATTCTGCAGCAGGCCAGCGTCCACAGGCAATTTTCAACAGAGAGAACACACAGTGCCCACTGCTGGACAGTGTTGTTATCTTCATTCACAAACGATGAAGGTCAGACTTCCAAAAGAAAAAAAAAAAAGAAAAAGAAAAGACAGTGGGTTGTAATAAATAAACTGTGAATGTGTGTAAAGAAATCTGATAATGAATGCACACTGGAAGAAAAAAAAGATTTAGTATGAATCACCTGTCTTTGACTGTAAACAAACCATGCCTCACTTTCATGTGTTGTTTGAGCTCATTTTATAATAATAATGAAGCATATGTTCAATCAGTAGAAATATCCAATGTTACACACAGACGTGATCATACTTTTTTTTTTTTTTTTCTTTTCTTGGAACACTGTAGCCAGCAACCCCCCCCCCCCCCCCTCAAAAAAAAAAAAAAAAAAAAAGAATCACCCAATCAGAGAGCGTACTTTTGCTGCAGGGTCTGAAGTCCAAGAACACCGGATAAACAAGACAAAACAAACAAAAAACAAAACTCATCACCGGGATCAAACGCCATCAGAGCCAATCTGTTATCTAAGCAAACCCCCAATGATGCCCAGAGTGCGCGATGAGAGCGCGCGCCACGACAGCGACGGGAGGGCTGCAGCAGCCTGAGCGCCGCGCGCGGCTCATCGGCGGGGTTGACGCTGCGAAAGAGGGACAAAAAGAAAACTTTTACTCTCATCCCAAACCAGGGGCGAGACGGGGGACGGTCGTTTTTTTTGGGGGGGGGTGTGGGGGGAGGATGTGGCAGGCTGCTCTGAGCGGCCGCGGCTGGATGCTGAGGCAGCTCCGCTCGGGGATGTAATGGGATACTGCAGCACTGGAGAACCGTGTGCACAGAAACTTGCCCAGAAGCATCAGGGAGTCCCGCACTAACCTCCCCCTCCACCTCCCCCCTCCTCCCTCCCTCCCTCATCCTCTGCTTTTCTGTCAAGTCTTTATACTGTTAACACATTAAAAGACATGCATCTTTAAATGTTGTTGCACGTGAGAGGGCTGATTGTCAGAGCATGTGCTGACCAAAAAATGCAAAAACTTCAGGAGTGAATTAAAAAAAAAAAATCCAGCATGGCTGTAGATGTAGCTTCTTACCTTTTTATTTGTGCAGGTTGCTCTCCTCTGGACGTCCAAGCTCTTCCCCCCCCTTTCTCCTCAGGGCTCCGAGACACTTTGAGATAAGAGAGAAAAATGATCAGCCCCCTCTTACTTTCTCTTATTCCCAGTTTCAGAATGCACAAGTCAGGAGCCTTAACACTACAAGCCCCCCCTCTAGACACACCTTCACTCTGCCCCCCCCTACCCTGTAAAACTCTGAACACACACACACAGACACTCACATTCAAATGCACCCCAAGACTGGAGTACACAAATTGATAAAGATCTGCTCAGGGGAGGGATAAAAACTACACACACTCACACACTGCAGTTTTTTTCCTCTCTTCCTCTTGCCCACTCGCTCTGCTGATTTTTTTTTCCTTGCTGCCTTTTGCCTGCACTGCCTCCTGATTGGCTATGCTGCTCTTCAATAACATAAGCTCTCTTCTTTAATTGGAAGGGGGCCAGTTGTGTGGTGCACCAGAAACCCTCCCGCCCAGCTCATCTCTCCTTTCCCTTTTTTTTCTCTTTCCTTTTTTTCTTTCCTCCCCTCAGTGCCCGTGGAGGAGAATGCTGAGCTCTGCAATTTCATACGCATCGACCAGAGAGAGAGAGAGAGAGTGAGAGAGAGAGAGAGAGAGAAAAGGGAATGGAGGACAGAGAGAAGGAGGGGAGGGGGGGTTTGAGAGCGAGAAGTGAGAGTGAGGATGGGGGAAGAGCATCGGTGGACCGCAGTGGGACAGGCAGAAGCTGCACGGGAACAAAGACAGGAAAGGGAGAGAGTAAGAAAGAGAAAGGGAGAAGAAAGGGGAGAAAGGCTGCTGGGTGGGGAGAGGGCAGATTTGGACGCACGGTCCGGCCCGGTGTTGAGGTGTGACAGCGGGTCAGAGGAAAAGAGATTTCCTCCTGCACTCGCTGCAGCTCGGCTCGGTGGCTCTGCTGCAGTGTGGAGTCTAATTGCCAGGCAAGAAGGGGGGATGGGAAGGGAAGGGAAGGGAAGAGGAGGAGGAGGAGGAGAGAGGGGGTTGGTTGCAGTGATGCTGAAGTACAGTCTCCCAGCCAGCCAGGATATATGGGGGTGTGTGAGGAGGGATGGTGATGTCGATGGTGTTTGGTTGGGGGGCAGCCGCAGCGTACAGCGGTTAATGCCTCCTCCTCATGAATTATTGAAGGTGCCTCAAAGGAGAGTGGGAGGGTCGCGGCCGGCAAAACTACTGTGCCTGCTCAGACAGACTCACAGCTGCCGGGGTTTATTTTAATCACTCGCACCTTTAAGTGCACGCCGTTACAATTACTAAGCCGAGCCCCCCTCCCTTCAGTTACATGTGATTACGATCTGCACCTTTGGATGGCAACCGCGTGAAGCTTTAGTTGTTGGTGCTTCCCACTTTGGCTTGGTTTCATCAACAAAACAACGGCCTTCCCCGTCCTGCAGAAAATGGATGTGATGGGGTTGACTGCGTGGTGTCAGGTTATCATCCCCCCTCTCACACCCGCCCCTCTTCCTTTGACTCACATCTGGCACCGCCTCTGTGTCCCGGCTGCATTGGAGCACAATACCTGGGCCGATCAATAATGGATCACACAATGCCTCCACCATCTGCAGCGGCTACAATGAGCACTCCAGAAGTTATAGGATGGCCACAAAGAAATGCAAACACACTGTTTGCTCGATCAACAATGTAATTGCGCGGCGGATGAATGGGCAAATAGAGAAGACGCCTGAAATTTCAGGCTCGAGGTCCCGGTGTAAAATGCCACGTGACGTTAAACCAGAAGGGCAGGTGGACGCGACCTGATTAGTATGTTTAGGGAAGCAGCGCTCATCCAGTCACACAGAAAGAGACTGGTGATTGCAAAAGAGATTGCATATACAAGGGACAGAATAACTATTATAAATATGTCCTGTGTGTGGCATCTAACTGAAGAGGTTCATGAGGGCTTGGATTACTTTGATATGCCAAAAAGAAAAAAAAGAAAAGAACATTTATTTCATATGTCATCTGTAACACAACTTAGAAAAGATGCTCAGAACAGCCACATAACTGTGGGAATGCCGATAAAAAGTGCATAAAGTAGATATTACAATAAACAAACTTTTCAATCAATCATGTGCGCCTGTTCTCCTTCATCACTGTGGTCTGGGCTTTCTCGGGGAGGCTGTAGACTGTGATGGAGATGTCTGTGTCCCTGAAGAGCACTTCCAGTATCTCTGATACTCTTGCCCACGCCAGTCTATCCAGGCCACAACCAATGCTGCCGGAAAGAGAGAGAGAGAGAGAAAGCACTTTAACTGTAATAGTAACAGAATTGAAGCACACTGACTCATTTTGAATGCATTAATTGAGAGAATGAGTATTTCTCTGATTTATCTGTTTGATGAAGTGTCACTAAGTGAGTAGAAAACCAAACAAACCGAGGCATTGATATTCTCGTCACTCCGTTTGCTAAACAGTGTGACTTCATGTCGTCCAGGCTCTGCCTCAGGCTGTCATAGGTCGGTTTGTGGTTGGCCTTTTTCTTGGTGATCTGCGGTGAAATATGGGGAGAGCATAACAGCATATAATAATGCTAACGGCAGCGTTTGTGAAAAACCGAAAGGAAGAGTGTTACATTCTTACCAGATAGTAGACGAAACGATGGTCTCTTTCCAGTACGGCACACTGTCCCGTCAGTTTTTCTATTTGGAAACAGGAAGATGATCACAGAATTAGACACAATGGTTTTCAAGACTCCTTACATCTCACGATTAATTTGTGATGATTTCTGAATAAGCACACAACCGGTTTCTCTGTGCCGCACAAAACAATCCCCTTAGGACTGAATACCCCCATTTCACCCCCTGATGAATTTTTAATAAAAAAGGTCTGACTCACTCTGTCCCTTTAACTCATCTACCCCTTTGAACTTTTTCTTGAACATCACTGCTATGCCTGCCCCCATGCGGCAGTCCTCGCTGATGCAGTGTGCCAGAGCCTCGTCCTGGGGGCAGCCGAACAAGTCCCCGGTGACATAATTCAGCCTCCAGCTGTCTTCTGCAGGCTGGCCAGGAGGGGGCAGCGTTTCGCCATGTGAGGAGGCAAACGACAACAACAGGACGTAAACAGCAGCGTCCGGGAGGGGAAGCGAGGGCAGAAAAATATTGAAGAGAGAGTACGTCTTTTGTCTCTTTAGGTGTAAGCTTTACCTTCGTATTGTCAGTGGCTGGTGTCTCGGTTCCAGACGCCATTGACCGCAGCGAGTGAAGCACTTTGGCGGAGAGTTGAGGAGGTGTTACGTACGGGCTCAAACGCACACTAAAACAACGCCGGATTACTTGCATCCAAGGTCCTCTAATAGAAGTGTTAGCTGGTTTATCTTGAGTAGAGTGTCTCGTTTAATTTACAAACGAGAATAACTCGATTTTTGATTGCCAAATAACTTCCCAGACTCAGGTTCGTTCAGTCATTACTAGAACAGGAAGCGGCTCCGAGATGTCAATAGTCTCGCGAGATAAAGGGAGATTTTGTAGAGAGGGAAGATTCCTTGAGTAAGTAAAAGAAACAATAAAATAAAATTCATATTAACACCAAATTCTATATTTTGACTGCTCATTTGTACAAATGGTTTATCATAAGAATATTCTTTTAGAAAACTGAAACTTATTGCTGGCTATTTATTAGTGGAAAAGTCTTTACTGATATTAATATTTGTCATAAAATTCTAGTTTTTTAAAAATGTAATAGCTTTGAAGTTATGTTACTAAAGTAAAGGGTTTTAATTCCCACAGAAATGCATCCTTTTACTGCATGGAATATGTCAGATTTCTATCAAGAAAAACAATCTCTGTGAAATTGGTATTTATTCATTTTGACAGTCAATGTTTTATTTATTCTGATTTATTAGATCTCAGTTGAGGTTCATGTTGGGCCGAGCTAAGGTTGGTATAACATGAGGTTAATGCACCAATAAAAAAACAAAAGTTTATCGGTGTATAAGTGGCCTTAATAAGTCCAATAAAATTATGAAGGAGGGAAGAAAAATATAAGGAGGGCAACGGTTGTTTAGGGGCTTGAAGTATGTTTATTGAGTAACTTATGCCAATTTAATGACACAAAATATGAATGAAAATACAGTAAGCACCCTATGTCTGCTGCAACTATAAAATACAGACATGTAATCAGACCTTAAATGACAATGAATAATTTCAAAACTATTACTGCCCAACCAGAACTAAAATGAAACAGTAGTTAGCCCCTTTACAAGCAAAATACAGCCAGGATGACTCGTGGTGTTGTCCTCTTTTATATACATAGGAATAGAAAATCACAACATGATTGATCACACGCGAAGGGTGTGTGCACGTGACAGACTGACAGTCCACGTCGCAGCATCAGAAGTCGGCGCTGCGCCTTCGCTCGTTCATCCAGTCCCCGGGGTTGACGTCCATCTGCAGCATCTTCATCACCCACTTGTCCCTTCGTGCTCCGTCGATGAACTCATCCAGCGAGAGCTCCCCTAAGTGACAAGAGATGGTCAGCTCATTTTACTGTACCACCCTACACACACCCTGCATTCACACTTTTGCATTAACGCGCCGCAAAGCCATTACACAAGCCGCCAACTAGGCCTTGTGAATCATTCATGAAGCATTTTGAGCTGTCAGGAAACTGTTACAAACACTCACCATCTCCATTTTCATCAACCAGCTCGAATATCCGGTCAACCACTTGGTCAGGGGTCAGCAGATTGCACTCCTCATCCAGCTCTCCATGGCAAGCCTTTTTCAGTCGATAGATAGACTGAGAGCGACAGGAAAATGTGTTAACGACTCGTGTGTTGACGTCATTCCTTTACAGTCTGCCGATTTATCCCTTAAAAAAACATGTTTTGACAGCTTTACTGGCCGCCACTTATCTTTTAAGATGGCAAACATTACCTCCACAATTTCAAGGAGCTCCGTCTTATCGATGCATCCGCTTCCATCTTTGTCGTACATTTTGAATGTCCATTTAAGCTTATGTTCCAGTTTACCCCTCAGGACTAAGTTCAAGGCTGCAACGTACTCCAGGAAATCAATAGTGTTGTCCTAAACACGAAAGGAGAGAGAGAGTTCAGATGTCATGTTATGAAGGGCAAAGTCTTTCTTTACTTTGACAGTTAAAGTTACCATACTACACTCAAACACAAATTAAATACTATGTAGGACTTCAGCTAAGGATTATTTCTCCATTTAATATAAATGATAAATGAATTTTAAGTTCACTTTCACAGAGGACTTGTAAAAAACAGAAAATATCAGAAAATAGATCCTGTAAATCTTGGATAACTCTAAATGTATGTAATTATAAAGTTTTTACAAATACTGTAGCAAGTGGAGTGTCAATACTGAAATGAGACAAATGCCTATGTACAAGGTTATTACAAAGTTTGTACTTACTCCATTTTTGTCAAAGGCTCGAAACATGTTTTCAATGTAATCTGCAGCCTCTTTGTTATCGGTAACGCCAAAGAAGCTCTTGAACTCGTGCATGAAGAGAGTTCCGCTCGGACACTCCACAACAAATTTTTTGTACCACTCCTGCAGCTCTGCCACGTCAATTTCCTTGTCTGGGTCACTGTCCTCGCTCAGGCGCTGGCCCATGGTGGGAATTCTTTCGTCAACTCCCTGAAGACTTGAATTTACCTCTTACATTACATGAAACTGTTTGATCTGGGTGACTCTTTCAAAGCTTCCCTTTACATAAAAAAATCCCCACAAATGTTAATCCTAAAAAACGAGCCGATCACTGCAGCAAAACTTCAGGAACAGCTGAAAAATGATCAAAAGTGACGTTAAAAGTCCATACGAGCTGAATGGTGATTGGGCTCTCTATTGTGGCAAATCCCCTCTGAAAGTGAGGACAAGACAAAGGCTGTTATGGATCACATGATAAGGTATTAGAAATTAGCACTTGTCAAAATCAATTAATTCACAGACAGATCATGAGGGGATTTCCTTGTGGCCCCGTTTCATACCCCTCCTAAACAGAGAACAGAAAATCCACTGTATGTTCGCTTTGGAGAAACACATTCCCGAATAACAACAGGTACTTTTTATGGTGTAACAAACAACGTCATTATTATACTGTATGAATAGATGTCAGCATGATGTGACCTGAGAGGGATTCAGATCAGGCACACTATGATCAAGCTTTCCACATTCATATTAAACATCATAACAGACGTATTACCTGATAAATTACCTGTTAAAATACGGGATGTGACTTAAGTACGGACATTTCCAGCGGAGGGAACCCCACTGATTTTACACATCAAAGTCTGCTAACTAGTCACCGAGGTTTGGAGTCAGAGAGTGTATGAGCTGTCACCTATTAATTGCATCATGGGAAATGTAGGATTAAGCGTTCCTGGAAGAGCTCATCCCACTGCGGCCAAGAAAAAGTCAGAACATCTCGGGAGGCACTGCTGCTTACATTTTGGCAATTCTTCCGACTCACCAAACTTTATGGAGGTAGAATAATAAATTGGTGATGTGCTCCTTTAAATAATCCCTCCGGGCAGTGGAGCATCCTGACCAGTCCGGTGATTCACACAGGCCAAATGTTCAGTTATCCCCGAAAGCTCTGACCTTCAGCTGCCGGGTCATTTACTGCGACCATGATTGCTGTTTTCATGCCTGTTTCAGCCTCACAGAAGCCTATAATAAACGTGTTCCAGCTAAATTCACTAATGATGGGCATTATATCACAATTTCTGCAATTACATTTAGAAAATGAGTTGGCTGGGTTGGGCAGCGGGGTAGTCCACAGACATTTGGAAACAACTTCATCCTTTCAGTAGAATAACAGTGTCACTGATGGTTGTTGCCGTGGCCGTTGTTTACAGGTGAAAGCTTGGCCCGGCCCACGATATCTGCTGACAACAGGGATAGTGGTAATCTCAGCTGCTTAGCGTCAAGGCCATCGAGGCTGTCACTGGATGTTATCGTCACACGATTAAAATGACTCACTCTGTTCTTACACAAGAGATATTTTAAATCTCACCCATATTTTTCCTCATCCAGTCATCTTACATTAAGGTCTTTTCCTGTACCTAGGGCGGATGCAGTTAAAGGACCAGTGTGTGAAGAACATCTATTGGCAGAAATGCAATATCATGTGTCATAATTACGTTTTCGTTTCAGGTGTTCGTGCATAATCACTGCAAGTTCTACAGTGATGTGAAAAAGTGTATGTGTATATATATATATATATATATATATATATATATATATATATATATATATACACATAACATGACATGTTATGGTGTCCAGTCCAAATCTGCTCATTACTTTCTGAGCTGAACTGCTGTGAATGTAGTGTTAGATAGATAGAAGTGTGGGCGGAAGTCAACAGTTTAGCTATTTATGGATTACTATTCCTAGAGTCACACCACAAGCGTGGCTAAAAGGTAATTCCCATAATTCAACGGCTCACTGCAATTATGAAACATGACTGGATTTGCAACTCAAAAGAAAACCTCCCTGAAGACTGAATGAGAACACCACACTTTAAATTTGAGCATTTATTGCTTTCCATGAATACTATGATACAAGGTCAAGCATTCAATTTCCAGCGATTATCGGCTCTACGAAGGCAGTGGACATGTATTACAAGTCTACAAAAACTGATTTACAGAGACGTACTGTAAAAATCCAAGCTATCAAAAGGGACAGTTGTACAACTAAGGTATGACATATGGAAAGTGTGAAAGTAGCTTGTGATCTGTTGACAGATTTTGATGCAGAAATGGCTTCCCATGAGACAAATCACTGTTCAAACTAACCAAAGTGGTTACTACTGGCAATACTGTGTATCTACTGGCTTCATACAAAGCAAAACTGTTATAGTTTCCACATCCTTCAATGCACATGGGTCAATGCAAACAAGTGCAATATAATGTTAATAAGAAATACATTTCATTGTTTGTGCTCCATAGAAAAAGCGAAATGAACATCTGTGAAGTGTTGCTTCACATTTCTAATGGCATGTGTCTCTGTTTAGCTGGAGAGACAAACATTCAGCAGAGCGATAGTCAAAACTACTACGCTTACGCCAAAACACAATTCAAACTGTCAGATGTATCATTACATGCCGAATGACTCAAGAATAATTAAATTGTTCGATGTATCAGTTATCAAGGTTAAATTATGACGCTTCGATATATTTAAAAAAACAGAAAACATAAAAGATTAGAAAAACTTTTAGTCAACAGTGAAAAAAGCAGTCTCCATAATCTTCTTTACATCATTTCCTTCCAGTTTAAGGACCAGGTGATGACTGGCCTTGAGGATTTGAAACTGAAGAGGACAAAAAAAAGATCCTTCTGCGAGGAATCTCAAGGTCCACGTCGCTCCTGGTCCTGAAGTCTAGAGGTCCACAGTGCTACAGACATACCCTTGGTGTGGTATCATACAGTGTAAAAACAAAGTCAGATGGCAGACGTTGCTTCAAGTTAGTCATGTTCCTCTGGCTCTATTGGTGTCTTTGCACTGTTTGAATTGTCAGCACTGCCCTCTGTTGACAAGTCAGGTGAATTACTCAAAGAGCAGACCTGCTTGTCGCTGGATTGGCCTTCTCCATCACCACTACTGCTGCTGCTGCTGCTGCTGCTGCTGCTGCTCTCCCCATTTTCCTGCTCAAAGCTCGTACTCTTCTCTGATGGAGCCGGCTGCTCGGGTTGATCCACAGCGTCGTCATTCTGCACACTGCAAACATCCCCTGTCTCAGATGAGTCCTCTTTTCTTTCAGAGGGCTCTGTCTGGGTGCTGCTGGGCTCTGGGGACCGAAGAGGACAACATCAGGGCTGCAACTCATAACTGTTTTCATTATCAATCAATCAATCTCATGATTACTTATTGAATAATTGATAAGATGTTTGTTTATGAAATGTCGGAAAATGATTTAAAAAATGCCCATGACAAATTCCCAAAGCCCGATGTGACGTCTTGTTTTGTTCAACCAACACTCCAAAACCTATTTTTTTCAGTTCACTATGATGAAATTTTTCCTTAAGAAATAACGATTAACAAACTATGGACAGTTACTCATTAATAAACCTTAATTCATTCATTTTTAATAAATTGTGGATCTGCATTGGACCGACCACTGTGGCTCTGAACACTAAAAAACGAAATCGTTTATCTCCAATTGTAGGCCTTTGAAGAAGAATCCATCGACTGCAACATCAGCTTAATGAAATGAGCAAGGAAAGCAGCACATATTCCTAAATATGCAGCAGCAGAATTTTAATGATTACATATTTTTCTAGTCCAACGATAAACCAGAAAGTATATTTTTGTAAAAGTTTTAAATAAACTTATAGGTAAGAATAAAAGGCATTGAATCCTAAAAAGAAGTGCCACTGCACTGCCTGTGTATCGATAATGAACTAAATCAAGCCCACCTGATCCAACCTCTGCTTGTTAAATCAACTTTTGTTCATTTTAGTAACAGACAATCACAACCACGTTCATGGAGGTAAGAGGTAAGTATGCAGATTTTCCCTCTGAAGCCTCCACTCTTCTCACGACTACCTCTGCCACTTTTATCGTGTACAACTAACTGGAACACCATGAATACCTTTCAGGAGAGACTGTCGGAGAGCAGGCGCACCTTTTACAAATTCTACAAATCACTGCATTGACACCAACAAAAGACAGAGTCAAGTGCTCCATTCTGATGGCAGGTTTTTCATCCCATGTTCAAGTGTGGCAATTTGGCTCGAGTATAAACAGTCTGACCTTTAGATGTGGCTGGATGACACGTTGTACAACCTACTTCCTTTGAGGCATACTGAGCTTTAATAGGCTACACCATCGATTTAACACTGCATTTCCAGAACACTCAAAATGGACAGCTAAAAAAAAATAAAATAAAATCGCAGCAGAACTAGATACTGTTAACTAGATATTGATATTGTTGCTGTTGTTTTTCATTGTCACTCTTTTCTTTTCTGTTTATACTGCTTAGGTTCCTATATTTATTTTATTGATGATAATGATAATAAAAATGAATGATAATAAAAACTCATTGAATCCTTGAATCCATGTCTTTTTTTATTCCTTTTATTGTTCTTTTCTACTGCATTCAGCCTACCAACATGTTACTATTTGATTGTCTTTTCCTGCCTATAGAT
>JAOXYL010000050.1:13035530-13048854 GCA_028564955.1 Terapon puta | reverse complement strand
GATGTAACGACGGATTAATTGTGGTAATAACCGGGCGGCAGAGCGGAGAGAGAGGGGAGAGAAACGTTGCTTGTATGCTAGCGTCAGGACAGGCTGCTAGCTTTTGTTGTGCCGACACGCCATCCGCAAGATTGGTCGAAAATTGTTTAGTTGCCAGTCGAGACAGAGACGGAGGTTAACAGAGACAGCGGGTTAATAACAGCAGCCTGTGCGTTTAGCCAACATACTAACTTTTAAACCGGTGTTTTCTTGTGCCGCAGTGGTTTGCGTTAACGGATGTCGAGTCCATTCATGTGGCGTGAGGCTAATTCAACGATCGACCCCAATGGGTCAACAAACTACACTAATATTACATCAAGAAGTACCCATCCATAATCTTTGATGTAATGTTTTACATATTTGTTTCTGCCTGAAGGCGATCTGTGCTCTTGCTCTCTCTGAATTGCAGGAAGGTGTTGCCCAGTTAACTTGGGACAACGTGGACCTAGTTTCTTAAATGTGCAGGACATTTGTTAAATCTTCATACAGTATTAAATCTCATTCACAGCCGAGGAAATTTAACATCTTGAATGATCGCACTGGCTGCGACCAGTCGGGTACGGAAGATGATAATTATACATCACACACTAAAATACCGATTTACTGTGAAAAGGCTTTAATCCAGACAGGCTTTATTTAATATACTTGGATAACCTTGGCTGCATAATGGGGAAACTAAGGTAACCGTGGTGATGATTTTTATTGGTACATTGCTATTAAAATGCAGTGCGGCAACAATAAAAAGCAATGAAATATAAATATAATGATTATTACGGGCACATTTATTGTGGTTCAGTTACAAAAGGATGGTCTGCACTATCTGCAAATGTTACTTTGCTAAAACCTCAACAAGTTTATTCTGATAAATTGTGTGTGATCTTGTAGATTTGCCAGTATAATTTCTATCCAGTTGCTCTACACACTTTGAAGCCTCACTGATTCAAACATGTATCAATAGCAGCTTGGAGATACAGAATAATAGGACATGTGTGAAACCAGTTATTGAAAAAATATATTCTAAAGGGAGAGGGTGTATACTGTTTACTCTGTCTTAAGGAAAGGCCTCCTTGCAGTGTTTCCTTTACGGTCTTTGAAGAGCGGGGGGCCCGCACTGCTGGAGAGTTGCCCCTGTGGTGGGAACACTTTAAATACAGTAAAGAATAAAATGTTATTACACAGTCCATCCTAAAAATAGTTCCACTGCAGCACGACTATTCAGTCACCACAATCCTACAGTATCCAGATAATATCTGTTGATGAAATAATGCATTATGGATGTGGTGTGGAATGGGCGCAGCAGTCCGCCCGGTTCTTACAAACAAAAAATCACCCCTGACATCTCCAAAAGTGTCAACAGGAAACACTGCCCTTTGTCTTTGGAGCTAATCCTGATCCTGAAAGCAAAAGTAAACAGAGTGGAAAAACCTACCAACAGCTGCCTGTTTTCATTAGACTGGTTTTACTTTGCAACTGCAGGAGTTACATCAGTTTTAACCAACTTAAGTTATGACTTGTCTTTGAATGATACACCACTGCAGCTAGATATAACTTGCTGTTCACTCTTTGTGTATTAGTCATTTTCAAGTGCAGGAAATTATACTTTGGGTTTCTTTTCTTTTCTTAATTTGCAGCTAAGTGTCGGTACAGTTTAGTCTTGAGTTTATCTCAGTGTAAGTCTAAAGCGACCATCTGTCAGATCTTTCCTAAATGTTCATTTCAGCTGTGCCCGACCCATTGATTGATCGATTAAACTTTTGCTTGAATTTGATCGTTTTGTAGCCCTGAGAGTGGCGTGACCCTCCAGGCGACATGGTCTGTTCATTCTGAGGCTTTCCGCGTAGCTTTCCATCTGCTCACATTATTTGTTTGCCTACTTTATTTACCTTTTGTTTATCCTGCTTAGCTTTTGACTCAAACACTCCCAAGCTGTATACATAAAAGCCTACTTGTGCATTGTACAACCTGCCACAGCCGTTTATCGCACCACCTGGTTAATGGTAAATTGTTCCAGAAGGAAGATATGTTTGCACATAAACACGGACCCAGGGCCCCTGTGTTTACAGTAGTCATGGCAGCACTCGGTTATTCAACAAATAGACCTAACATGTTCCTCTCTCACTTGTAGAGGAGAATGTTTGTCTTGGTGGGTAGAGCTAAAACAGGGTCGCTCTCAACAAGCACTAAAAGTTACCTTTCTTTGACATGCTGAATGACAGCATTGTCGGGTAGTTTCAGAGACTACTCGGTGTAAGTTATTAATCTGGAAGAGTGGATCCTCTTATCACCAGAAACTGGTATCCTGTTTACCCGCTCCCTGTGTTTCAGTCGTTCTGCTTTATGCAGCTGTTTTCATTTAAAGCCACTTTCTTTCCCAGGTCAGTGAAGTCCAGATGCATGAGTCTGGGTCAGAACCAACACGCCAAACCATTCCAGCGAGTCAGCCAGAGAACGGGAACAACACGGAGAATGAGAGTCGACTGAGGAGTGGCCAGACTCCTCCTCCAGAGGCGCCCCGGGTCAGTCATTTGCAACTGCAGCCGCTCTACACGTCAGCATACATTTATTAAAACACTTTTTTTAAAAAACAAACATTTTAATACATGTTGTGCTGAGGGTTCAGATATTCCTTAGAATGAAGCAGTGCAGTCAATTGAATATAGCACAATATTACAAATCACTATCAGCTCACTGGGCTTTAAAATGTACAGCTTCCTGTTCCCTCTGTTCTCAAACAATCATTAAATTGATGAAGAGTTCTATAGAAAATTAGGTTTTTTGCTTTTCCATGTCTTACATGATAATAACTTTGGACTTTGGACTGTTGTGGAACAAAACAAGTCCTATAAGTCGAACGTCACCTTGGACTTCTATTTATTACTGTTCTCTCACATCTTATTGGCAGCAGAGATGATTGAAAGTCAGATAATCCGAGGACTAAACAGTAATGATGATGGTCTTTCGTTGCACCCCTTTTCAGCCATAATTGTTTAGGGAGTTTAGTGTAGTGGGATCTATTTAATTATTAATAAGTGGTACTATTTATGAGTATAATAAATGTGTGTACTCAAACTGATAACAAACAGGGGATATGTACGTTTACACTGTTTGGATCATGGACAGTTAGGTGTTGATATGTAACTGTGTTTGATTTTAAAACTTGGACTCAAGTGTGCCACAAAAGTGGGCCTCTCAATTGTGGAGATTTACTGTTGTTTTTTTTTCTTTTTTTTTCTCTTTTCTTTTTTAAAAAAAAAAAAACAAATTCTAAAACATTTGCTTCTCGCATAACTGTGTTTTTTGCATTTTAGTTCCTCAGTTACAACACCATACAGCTGCTCAGAGACGTGCGTAAATTCTTGTCCTCAGTGCTACAAATATGTGTTGCAGCAGACACAGCAGCTGCTTTTACTTGGCTAAAATGTGCATCACAATTAGTAATGCTACATTTGGATTTATGCACAGCTGCTCTGGCGTCCAAACACCACATCTTATCTTGCCAGTATTCACACACCAGGTAGAAGGTGGACCTGGGGCTGTGTGTGTGTGTGTGTGTGTGTGTGTGGATGGATTTTTTTTCTTTTTTTTTTTAACATAAAGATAATATAAAGATATCCGTGAATGGCTCACTTTGGATGTATCAGTGTCTCCAAACTGCATTGTTTATGCTGAAGGGGAGTGTGGGGATCTTGAGGGGGGGTTAACTGAGGTTTGGGGGGAGGGAGAGCACGACTCCTGCTAAGCGGGAGGGATCAGCGTGATATTGTTAGTTTTGTTTATGCTCACATCAAGTAGGTTAGTGAAGCTCTGTTGGGTTGTCAGGCAGAACGTTACCGCTGAGCAGCTTTCGTTTCCCTTCAGTGCCCGGGCAGACTTTTAATGGAGACTCTCAGGTTTGTCCAACAGTTTTTTTTTCTTTTGAGAGAGGTTATTAGAAGATTGTGATAATCTGTCTTAAAAACATGTCCGTCAGCTGCAGTGTTGTGACATTTTTGCGGCAGCGTGATTTAATATGGTCAGATCCCGTCTTATTAAATTTTCAGTCGAGTTTATCACCAGACGTGTTACATTTTTTTTTTTTTTTTTTTTCTTTTTTGCAAATGTCACTCTCTCTTGGACCACACCCATCGGGGACATTTTTGAGTGGAGTATTAGATCTCATAAGAGACGGCACATTGTGTTTGTTTTCTGGCAAGTTTTTTTTTTTTTTTTTTTTTTTTCTACCGTTCCTATTTGCTGTCAGTCATCTCAGAGTTCACAAGACCAGTCTTGCGGGAACGGATCCGTGTTTACACTCAGTCGCTCGCTTGGTATGACTTTCAACAATAACAACAACAGAAGATGTTTGGACTCGCTGGCTGCCATGGCAACAGGGATTAGGACGAGGCTGTTGTTGTGTTGATGGTGTCCACAGAAAAATAGAGGGGGGCCAACCGGCTCTGTTTGTGGGATAGACCTGTTTTCATTGCTTTGGTGGCCACCTCTGCAGCATTGAATTTCATAAGAAAGGACAAACTCGGAGGCAGTCATCTGTTATTGTTAGCCCAGAGCCTGTGTGAAATTCACTGTCAGTTTGTTTACCCGATTCAAAACAGACTCTGCCTCGGAGAGAAATGTTTGTTTGTGGTTCAGACCTTAATTAAAATATGAATCTCAAGTTCTGTTTTCATAAACAGGCTCTGTATGCTTTTTTTTATTCATTATTTATATCTCTGTGCAATTTTGATTGCTCTGTTTATGTTTACTGTAAACATCCCCTGAGCTGTGAGGCTTGACAGTGAGGGGGATGGTGTGGTAATTGCTGCATGCCTGGCTGAGGAGGATGTTGTTGTTGTTGTTGTTTTTGTGGTTTGGGTTGTTGTTTTGATGGAGTTCAAATTCCCCTAAGCCGTCCAAAGTTGTTGTTGTTGTTGTTGTTTTTCAGTTCAGTTCAGTTCATTTTTAGCTGAAATTGCAGTAGAGTCAAGTTCCTCTTACTAGAGTGACCAGTGAGCTGAGAATAATACTGAAGCAGTGCTGTGAGTGACTTTAAGCTGTTTTTTTTCAATTTAGTAAGAAGCACGGGAGTGAAACTGTAATGATTAGTTGATTTGTGGACAAACAGAAAATTATGCAAAATGTTGTTTGGTCATTTTTTTTGTAGCTACAACCTGACATTTGATGCTTTTCTTTTGTCAAGCATAATGGGATTTAGACTGTTTCTCTGACAAAAGTAGACATCTGAGGACAGCATCTTGAGCTGATGGAAATAATACTTTAACAGGCATTTTTCACTATTTTATACACATAATGATTTATTAAGAAAATAATGGTGACATTAATTGATGGTGAAAATGATTAGGCATACCATTGCATTAGAGTAAGTTTGACTTTTTGAAATTATGTGTTTATTTTAGTCCATAGCAAGTCGTGGATTCGTTATGGAGTCTACAGTGCACTCATTACATTTACATGAACGCAATTACTTGGAAAAGTGAAGGAAAATCCAATAACGCTCTGGCATATATTCTGATATAACCCGATTACTGTGAATTTCCAACAACAACAAATGCACATTACTCTTTCTCTGTTTCTTTCATTTACTTCTTTAATTCTTCTTTTTTTAAAAAAGTCTGTTGAAGCCACCCCATTTAAGTAAACGTCCCTCGTACCCTGCCTATTACCGTGTTAACCAAGGCTGGCATGTATTAGGTTTCAAATATTTGAGTCTTTTATTTTTTTATTTAACATCAGTGAACTTCTACCATCGGTGCGGATGAGTGAGAAAACAGGCTCTGTAGTGAGCGAGCGCGTGATTTATTCTGTTTGTGTTTGTGCGTGTGTTTAAATTTCACAAATAACCTACTGTTCAGCTGTGGAAACTTATTTAGGCCTGTTTATTTCAGTTTTCAGTTTTACTTCTTGTTATTGTGCCTCGCCACCGCCTCATTGAACCTCTCCCTCTCTGAAGCCTCTGCCTTGCACATGTGCTCTTGTTAAAAACTGTGGTTACAAACTCTGTCGAACGGATACACGTATGACGGAGAAATGAGGCTGCTCCAGCACAGACGTGGCTGTGTGTCCTGTCGGGGGGTAATCCTTTACCCTGATTAAAGAGATACAGCTCCCTGTTTACATGTAAACGCGGCGATTGTCTACACGAGAGTGCAGCTCAAATAGACTGAATGAAAGCAGCCACACACACACACACCCACACAGCAGCTTTTCTTTTTTGTCTCTTTTTTTTTGTGATGTGCTTTTTAACTTACCTCTTTTATGTTTATCTGTATGCTTCAGGTCCCAGTGTCATTGTCTATGATGACCCCACCAGCAGAGGCCCCACAACAACAACAGCAGCAGCAACAGCAGACGACACCTCAGCAGCAGATCCTCAGTCCTCAGCAGCTCCAAGCCCTGCTCCAGCAGCAGAAAGCACTCATGTTACACCAGGTAGTGCATCTTTCGCACGTTTGCCGCTCGGTCCACGTTTGACGCGGTGCTTTTTATAGTGTTCACTCAAATTTCCTCCCAATTTTTTGCAGCAGCAAATCCAAGAGGTCTTCAAGAATCAGCAAGAGCAGCTAAATATGCAGCTGCTGCAGCAGAAGAACGCTGGGATTGTTAGTCAAGAGGTAACTGATGATTCATTACGGCATTATTTTCACAAAAGTTTGTTCAATATAACAATAAGTACTTGACTGCAACAAGGATAATCAGCCCCTGAATTAAGGACAATTGTTAGAACTCACTTACTCATCCAAACACGGTACATTGTTTAAGTATTATAACAATAGCACTTGAGGGTGACGCTGTTAACAGTAACAGACCGGGATTACATAGAAGGTGTTTTTAGCTGTGGAAGGCCAATTAGTTTAAAGGGCGTTGAGTCATGCGTTGTGCTCTGTTATCACACTTGAGGTGCCTTCAGTTAATCCTTCTAAAGTGCCATGCCACGTGTTTAAAAAAAGCAAAACAAAACAACAACAAAAAAGCCAAAACACAATACTGTTAACTAAAGTATCATTTATGTGCATGTATTTGTGGGACATCATGATGTCAGTCTTGGTTGCCCACTGTGTTTCCTCCATCCACTCCTAACTTTAACGTCTACCTACTGCCGTGAATTAACAGAAATTCTTAACACAAGTGGACTCTCGGCTGGAAGCGAAAGTCAACAGGTGTTTAAAATGTTTTCGTCTGGTCAGATGAGGAAAATTTGGTGGTGTTTTTTTTTGACCAACAGAAAATATTCTGGTAAAAATGAATAATTACCTTTTGACTCGATCATTGCTCAAATAGATGGGGCGTTTTTTGTTCTTTAAATACCTAATGACGTTAGCTGATTTCATTAAACTAAGTGATTGACAGCACCTGACCGTCAGAAGCAGAGCTTTGTGTTTCACATTTTTAACCTCAGAAAATACATCCAGCGTGATGTCTTGTGCTCTTGCACTCTCCATCATAACACCATAGAGTTGATTTATCTTAGATAAAGATTCCCACTATTTATTTAAATCCGTATGACACTGACAGACATTGTGTGTGTTCCTCCTCCCTGTCACAGCTGACAGCCCAGCAGATTGCCATCCAGCAGCAGCTCCTTCAGGTGCAGCAGCAACATCTCCTCAACCTGCAGAGACAAGGCCTGCTGTCTGTCCTTCCCACCAGCCCCATCGCAGTGCCAGGTGAGCTGGACAAAATCTGAAGTCTAATCTTCACAACAGGAAAATTTAGTGCTCTTTAATCCCATGATACTGAGCTAATTTGGGTGATGAGTTGTGCAAATCTAATAGAACCTCGGTGTGCTATAACACAACAAGTTATTTATTCTTCCTATATGCATTTTCAGGCTGTGAGAATGGTAGCATTTTGTCCACTGGTGGAGACAACAGAGAGTCTTCCAGTCATCAATCTACCACCAACGGTCATCACACTCTCCTGAAAAGGAAAGAAAGGTGCGTTTAGCAATAAATACTGTCCGATCAGAACTACTTCTGTACTTTCTACATGTGCTTGAGTAGTGTCCCTGCGTTGACTCTGAGATGTATCATCAGTGGTTTTTTCCTGTACACGTTGCAGTGGGTCACAGGATGAGAACACACAGAATAGCCACCCTCTGTATGGAAATGGGATGTGCAAATGGCCCGGCTGTGAGACCGTCTTTGGAGACTTTCAGGCATTCCTCAAGTGAGTGGTGGAACTTTGCATACGACCAGATGCCGTCCTAATCCCCCTACATCTATCCTGACGTGCAGTGGCACGGATGTAAAAATGTGTAGCAAAGAAATATGTGTATGTGTTTTATGTATAAAGACAGAATGCTCTAAATTTTTATTTATTTCCTAATTTTGCTGTGGAAATAAAATGCTGAAAATGACAAAGTATAAAAACAATCTTTTTTTTAATGGTGTTTTTAAGTTAAAAATCATTCTCGAGGTCTAATGATTATACACCTGAATTTGTTTGCAGACATTTGAACAGCGAACACACACTGGATGACAAGAGTACAGCACAGTGTCGCGTGCAGATGCAAGTGGTTCAGCAGCTGGAACTACAGGTTTGTGTTTGGTTTATTTTCTCCTAACTAATCTTTTTGACATTTATATGTTAAAAATCAAACAACAGAAGAGAAAACTCATTTTTGATGTATTAAAAGCAGTTTACTTGGTATAGTGTGGCTACTGAAGGAGAAAAGTAAGGGCTTTCTAAAAACTCTTGACACTGAATGCATGTTAAATGTCAGCAGCGGCTGTGTGTTTTCACACCAGGCCTGGAAACAGAAGTGATGTTTTTAGATAATTACACTTTTCAGGATGCCAGGAAAGAAGTAGTTCCCACACCGAATGTCATTTCGTCATTAAACGCAAGCTGTGAATTCGCCAAATCTCTCAACTTCTATTTCGGGCTTCTCATCTAACACAGTTGAAAAAGGACAAGGAGCGTCTGCAGGCTATGATGGCTCATCTCAAGTCCTCTGAACCCAAACCCGCAGCGCAGCCTGTAAGTACTTGCTTTGACTGTTTCCTTCAATTAAAGTAAATATCGTTTTGCTTGTAGATGCGCTGACGTTTCTCTGTCTTAACCGCTTTGTTGTTGTTCTTGTTTTTTTTTTTTTCTAGGTGAATCTGGTATCTAACGTGTCCTTCTCCCAGGCAACATTGCCCAAAGGCCCTCCCACTATGAGCCTGTCCCAGAGTGCCACGGCGCCATCCACACCCCTGACGCCGCACTCTGAATCCCCTTCAGTCCTCACTCCCAATAGCGTGTACACTGGGACCCCCATACGGAGGCGATACAGCCGCTCCGTCAGCCAAGGTAACTGTGAGATCATGAATCAGACCTTAATTAATGGGTAACTTTTTATCCCCGGTCTCGAGCTGCAACATGTTCTGCTAAGATACACATCAACAGAATTTCATCAAGGCTCAGAGAAGGGGTTTAGTTTGTCATTTAGAGTTCTTTTTTAAATTTAGATTTTTATTGTATGTTGGTTCAGTTTCTCAGAAATAGAAATGTTTTTTCTTTGTTTCATTATGTCCATGTTTTAAATGTTGTTTATTAATCTTCATCCACAGACATAATTGATAATAAGGAGTTCTACTTAGGCACAGAAGTTCGACCTCCCTTTACATATGCATCTCTCATAAGACAGGTAACGTGTGCCTCACTCATTTCACACAACCAATACTGTTGAAAATGGGAATTCACTTGCTTTCGCCCAGCACTGCTGCCCTTATGAGATGCATGTTTTTAAATACATATTTCACGCCTGTTATCACTCATATACTCTTGGTCTCTTTCAGGCGATATTTGAATCACCCCGCAATCAGCTGACATTAAATGAAATCTACAACTGGTTCACGAGGAACTTTGCGTATTTCAGGCGCAATGCAGCGACCTGGAAGGTATGAACTATATTTCATATATAAAGTGTCGTATGAACCTGGAAACGGCTATGGACTTTGTAAATTCAAACAGTTTTCTTTTCTTTTGTCTTTCAGAATGCGGTCAGACACAACCTGAGCCTCCACAAATGCTTCGTGCGTCTGGAAAATGTGAAGGGAGCTGTGTGGACGGTAGATGAGATCGAGTTCCACAGAAGACGGCCCCAGAAAACTGCTGGCAACGGGTGGGTGTGCTTTTTGGACGCGAGAAGCCAGAACCCCACTTTTGTTTTCAGATTCAAGTCAATAGGGAGCCCGACATCTTTGACCTCCCAGCTCCACCTAATCAGGACACACTCAGTTTCTCAAGGCGCTTCGGCATGTTCACGCAAGCAGGCTGTCCTTTTTTTACAGACAAAGTGAAGTGACACATTTGTTGCGTGATGCATAAGCTATCAAGACAACCCTCCGAAAACACTGCCGTCATCAGGCGGTCACAAATGGCCGCGTGATGCGTTTTATTCTTTCTTGTCATGTCTTGCCACGATGACTCAAACTCTTACCTTGTGTGGATTTTATTAAACAAACACGCCAGGAAAAGCAGTGTGTGTGTTGGCAGTCGCTCACAGTCCCAGCAGTTTGAGGGCATCCGGCTGTTCGCTAAGCCCTGCCCCCTTAGTTACTGTTGCTATGCCAGTCAAGTTCCCATTGGAGCCTGGCACATACGCAGTTTATAATGATAGAAGTGGCAGATTTACCTCTTGGTGTCTTTCTTGAAACATTACATTCTTCATTTTGGACACAGGAAGGAAAATGTTCAATGTTTAACCAATGACTTGGTTAAAATAATTCAGGGTGTGGACTCACTTTGTTCTGTTTTCATCTGTTCAGAATCATTTAAAAGGGGCTTTAAATAAACACTTAATGGCCACATGGTGCCGTGTTGAAAGTCCATGTGAAAAACTTGAAAGATCTGACATTCCTTTTCACATAACGCTGTTTGCTTGGAGAAGCAAGACCAAGTTTTAGTTTACATTTTCACTTTTAAGCTCACAAGAGAAAACAGTTTGTCCACCAAATGCTGCTCTTTAGATATGAAGTATGTCTCTGTACCCAGTAGCTACTAGAGCAGCATGTGATGTAATCCAAAGTGAGACTTTTCTTTCAGATTCTTTAGTTGTTGATGCTGATTTGAGCTTTTTTTTAATTACTTTTTTGCATTGCTCAATAACAGATCTCTGCTGAAGAACTCGCAGAACCGTCAGAGCGCAGCAGGGTCTGCTCCTCAGGTAAGAGACAGCCCATATTTTAAGCTCTCATTTGTGTATCAATGTGATGTAAATTAAGATGTGTGTGTGTGTGTGTGTATAACATGAGGCTGTTGAAGTAAATTGCAGCAGTTTAAAAATGATCACAGCTACACCTGTTAAGTGTTGAGGCAGTGTGATAACCATCAAAACATTTTTTTATTTCTCCAGAGCGGTGGTCTAGACTGCAGCAACTCTTTCTACAACCCAGCCTCCATGGGCAGCATCCCGTTGCACTCTCTGCCTCATGTTCTCCAGGAGCAGATGAACGGAGCCCTCGCTAATGGATCCGGATACCAAAGTGACAGCAGTGCAACGCAGTCCCCTCCGCAAGCTTTGTAAGTGTCTCTCTGTTTGGACTGGGCTGTGATTTAATGTAATTATATAATCACAAGTACTGATTTTTTTTCTCTCTTTCTCTGTCGCTCTCTCTCTCTTTTGTTTTCCACCACACCAGCATTAAAGAGGAGCAGGAGGATGAGGAGATATGTGAAAATTATCCTTACGAATCTCCAGAGAGCACGGACGAGCATGGCCACAGCCCCGACGAGATGAACCACGACGAAGACAACGGCAGCCCGGGGAGGCCCAACCTGCAGTTCGACCGCGTGCCTTCTCTCTGACCGCGAGGTCCAAGCTCGCCGCGGCAGGGCGCGCCACGCTCGCGGCCCGCGCGGCTTTGTATTCCAAAAACAACTGCTTCGTCTACATAACCAAACACTCTCTTCTTGGGGATTTTTTGTTTGTTTTATTTTTGTATTTATCAGCATTTCTTTTTTTTTTTTTGTTCTTAATCTAGCTCTCGATTCTCTCTGTACAGTAGAGTGAGATCACAAAAAACACATTTGTGAAACGCGCCTGTTCATGATTTTATTCTTATTTTCTATGACTGTACTCAAAAGGACCATGATGAGCAGAGAAGCCAAAGGAAAGGGAACATCGATAGTTAGCACTTCGCAATGAAACATTTCCCCCAACCCCACCCCTTCTCTCTGTGTAGCTACTGAATGCTACTTTGGAGCTACACTACCTGATATTATTTTAGTAGTCATAATATTTAAAAGAATTTGTTGAGGATGTAAAAAAAAAAAAGGAAAATGTTCACTGCCAACATGATCTGATATATTTGTATTTAAGGTATAATCAATTGATCAAAAAGAATACATAGCATCTTTATACTCGTCGGTCTTTTTTCACCCCTTCCACGAACGTTGCTGAATTCGCTCTGACTGAGCTTGTAAGAGTAGATAATATAGATTTACCATTATTGTAAACCAATGCATCTCTATGAATAATAAATTCGTCATGATAAATGTGGATGCTGTGCGTGTCTTTGATCCAGTTTCACGGGGTCTTTCATGTGATAGAGTTAAAGCTGGGTGACCTTTTTATAAAAGCTGCACTCCTCCCAGTTAACAGTAATGACTTTTAAATGGAAGGTAATGGAAGAAAGCAAATGGTCCTGGTGGCAAACTTTCCGCTGTGGTAATATCCTTTTTTTTTTTTTTTTTAAATAAATATCATAAATTCACTAGTGTGCTGTCAGCTGATGGGGTCTACAAAGTGCTGTGGTCTTGCAGGCGCTGGTTGAGGCGAGGTAATAAATTACGGTAACCTCCACCTATGCAAGGCTCTCCTGTCGAACATCCAGGTGTTTTGATAAGTGGCTTTGGTTTGTCTCTCCATTGACAAAATGCCATAATTGAATGGATGTTCCATGCATTATGCCATGGCAGATTTGTAGTCGTGCACTCAAAAAAGTGAATGAGATGGGTTGTTCACTGTATATTATTTTTATGTTTTCAGTTTAATTAAAATACATGTTTTTGTTAAGTTGAAATATTTTTTTCTAATAAAGTCCATGTAATTGTGTCTTTCGTCATGTTTACAAAATAATTATGTGTTGGTTAAACACAAACCATTTAATTTAAGTGAATTATGATTGAAATACTTATTACACCCTGAAGGTGGCGGTAAGAAGAAGATTCAAATGCTTCAGAATACGCATGCGCATTCCTCGTTTAGGCGGTGAAGTTACCAACGAATTTCCTCGTCTTCTGACTTGAGAGAGGTAGGGGGACATTTTTCATCCATACATATTGAGCATGATTTAATTAA
>JAOXYL010000050.1:13003889-13032214 GCA_028564955.1 Terapon puta | reverse complement strand
ATAACAAGTAATGCAAAGTGAAAATACAGAATAACTCTATGGAAAAATCACTTAACATTTGTTGATTTAACATGACTCGGCTGGTTTTACATTTTCAACACATGTATGTCACATTTAAAGCAGCACTGGAGCTTAAAGTTATAATGTCAGAGACTTTCATCATGTTGACATTTGCGGCACCGGTGGCCATAATCCGTCATTGCAGGAGTGTTTTTACACCTCAATTTCAGCTTCAGTTTCGGGTTTCATCGTCTATAGTCATCAACTTTTACTTTGTTCCATTTATTCACATTGCTAGCAGAGACCGGAAAAAACAGCAAAGTTCACACACGATTGAAGAGCGAGTCTGTGGCGTTAAAAGCCTTGTTAAAAGCCTAACTGAGTTCCACTTGCGATTTTTCCTGGAAAGTCGACACCCGGGTCATAACACCGTAAATGGGCTTTCATTAGTGGGCCGCAAGCTCAATCACCATTGTGTTACTGCATTCGAAGATAGTGACTTAGCAGACTTTATTTATATGAACATTTTTTTAGATTATAACTTTATGTTTTTAAACTGGACCGATTTATGTACAGTGGTCCTTTCCTTCATGGGGTAGGTGATTCATGTTGCCGTGTCCCTCGTGGTATTTGTTGCCCACCAGAGGGGGCTGCTGAGAGCAAACGAGAGGAATCATCCTATTGAGCGCAGGACTGAAGCCTGCAGGTTTAATCAAATACCATAAAACCTGCTTGGGTGCAATATTCTGTTCTTTTGAGCTAAATGCAGTTAAACACATTTCCTGAATGAAATATATTGATTAACTGATAGACGTGCCTCATACAATATAGATGTGCAGCTATAAATTGAGCTGCTACTCCCTATCGAGCATTTCCAAGCAGTTTATTAATGTTTAATACATGCTTTATAGCTCACCGTAATGTGAGGAAGAAAAAAAACACATGCTCTACAAACATTCAAATAAAACTTTTAATATTTCTCACATGATAGTTTCCACATTGAGTACCGATGAGTTTGAGCTCACTAATCTGAAACCAGTGCGTACAGTAACTATTGCTACATTCACCTCATACAACCTGTAACAATAAGAACAGTAGCAACATCAGCAGAAAAGGTTGTCTGTAGGAATCATGAGAAGGAGCCAAGGAGATGGTTCTTCATTAGTGGTTTCCCCAGAAATGTGCCATAAGAATTAACAGCTGGAGGAGGGATCAGTCGTGGTGATGGTGTTAAATTGATGTTTAAACAGTCACATTTCAGGGTTTAGGTGATTTATCTTTATCTATCCCCCCCCAAAAAAACCCTGGCGATATTACAGGCCTGTGGGTATTGTAGTATTAAGGCTCAGTGTGTGGGGTTGGTGTCACCATCAGGGCCGTTCTGCGGTCCACTGAAGCTGTAATTCACCTATGACAAACACATCTTAGCTCAAAGTCCACCTACTGCTCGCCTGTTCCTGGCTTTCAACCACATCTCGTGGTCTAAAGGACAGAGGTTTCGTACTTCTTCGCTATCATGCGACAACATCTGAGCTATCTCTATCTGCGGCTGAACGCTGAGATGAGATGTACTTGAAAGCTCCAGAAAAGTTTTCATTCATTATATCATTCTTTTTTGTGAGTTTCCAAGGACAGGAACAGACTTTTACAACGTACTTCACTTGTTTGTAGCTTACTCGTGGCCTGATTACATGTTTTAGGTTTTACGTAGGAGAAACACCACTAACGGAGGTGTATTAGCTTAGCTGTTAAAAAAATCCTATTTCCTTATCGTTACATAAACTTACTGTATATCTAAATATCTAAGTTTGGCAAAACATTTTGGCAATTGTCACTTTCAACTTCCGTCATACCGGTCTGAAAAGGATGCTGAATATTCAGTACAACTTTGGAAACACGGCCTCCGGTGTGGATTTTGATCTTGAATAAAGATAAAAGAAAATGTGCAGCGCTCAGTATTAAATAACTAATGACGACATTATGAAATAATCATATGAATAAACAAGTCACATGTGACAAAACTAAGAGACTACAGATACACTAGCAGCTCTGTGTGGCTGTACGTAAGCACGGCAGGGGTGAATGCTTATCCAATAGTTTATCCAATAAGTTAATTTCACTAAAAGCCTCCTTAATGTTTGACAATCCATCTGACAGTTGATGAGATCGAAGTGCTGGGTCGACCAGCAGTGCCATCCCTAAGGCCACGCTGCAAGAAATATTAATTGCTTATTAACATAGTTATTAACTTAATAGAGGTTAGTTAACGTCTCTACCGTATTAATTAATTTACTTATTTGTTATATATTTATTGTACATTTATATTTGTACTGTCTTTGGTCGCTGCAGCAGCTGGTCATTAGTTTTGGCAGTAACTGGCATTTTAAAATAATTGTAACAACAACAAAGTAACATTGGGAAATTAATTATGAAATAAAAACAAAATAAACTATGAAAATACAAATGATGAAATAGCATTTAATAATTTAAGGAGTCAAATATTTCCGAATTTGTTGGTTTATTTATATATTTTACTCTATTTACTTTCATAATAATTTATTTCATAATGTCTTATTTGTTTGATTAATACTGAACATCTTGTGGTTCCATTATAAGAAACTTTTTCTTTCTTGGGTTGAAGAGGCGTGTCATGTTTGAACTCTACTGACAAAAAGGCCCTTTCCTGCTGTTTTCTAATATACCTTGGCAGTCTTCAATGAATCCATTAAGCACCAAACACCAGTATAAACATCAACAAAATGTTGCATCACTGTCTACAACTTCTCTTACATCACTGGGGTAACAGAAATGACCGTAAGGCACTTAAAATCAATTCAAAAAAGATAATTACTTTGACACTCTGAGACTAATTCCTAAGGAGATCACATTGTCGAGACATGATGCGGCTCTGCAGGCACAACTTCGACCTTTGCATAGTTTAACAAAATGGAGGCTGTGCTGTAACAGGGCTCTCAACGTATGGCACGTAGTTATTAACAAAGGCATATTTACGCAATGTGCTACAACTGCTGAAAACAAACCGCTGAATTATACAACAACCATACACCATAAAGAATCTACAATCTCATACGATATCCTGTTTGCATTTGAAAAGCCAAATACAATAGTTAGTTTACGCGTAAAAAAAAAAAAAAAAGAAAAAAAAAGAAAGGCGAACAAACCATGTTTCAATTTACAGAGGTCATTCCAGTGTTTTGACAATGTCATGCATTTCATACAAAATCCCAAAGCAGTCTCCTTATACTCCTTGGCAATATAAATGTTCACATAATGGAAAAAAAACATACTGAATGTGAAATGTCACCACAGAAAAAACAAAACAAAAAACAATAATTTAGGAAATGGATTGACAAGTATAAAAACTGAGCACTTGCGTCAACTTAGGTGTGACGCCGTGCGTGCTGAAATAGTCGCAGATCTGTTAGTCTGATCACCACAGAGAACGCGAGTGGATTAATCTCACTTGCATTAATCGCCTATCAAAGTTTCATAGATTTATAAAGCAATCATTTTAGTCAGGGCTATGACGGGCTTTTACATTTAGATTTGAGCTAGGATTGACTACTTCTGAGGCATTATATAAAATATATTTAATTCTTTGTTTAATTTAAGTATTTCAGTGGGTTTTGGCAGTGAGGAATGTAAATTAGTAATATATCTGGTACACACTGCTGAGGATCGAGTAACTTGTAGATGCATACATGTAGTCAAACTCTCGTTATTGGATTGTTGTGCTGCTTCTTGCTCATTATGACACTGAATAAAGTACTCAAATAAGCCATAATACATGTTGATTTTGTTAGGAGACAGTTTGGCTTCAATTTTTTATGTGCTTTTATTTATTATTGACTCAGTTATTTAAAAAAAGGCTCTTTAAAATGCCTTGCTATAAATTAATTTCTTGAGGGGAATGTGTACATAATGTTCTGTTTACAGCGATACATAATTAGGATCAAATCTACAAATGATTAATATTTTTCAAGGAAGAAATTTCAACTGGAAGACTGACAAAGACTCAGCTAACAGCCAAAACATGTGCATAGCAATACAACATCGATGTGTACACATCTTTATAAGGCATCGACACATTCAAGTTCAATCTAAGACACAAGGAGTGTAAAGCACTATAGTAATAAATAGATTTTTTATTCTATTATTGCTAGTGATTTAAAAAGCAGTGTTCATCTCACGACAAAATATCTACACTTCTGACCATGATTTATAACTTCCCTAGATTCTTTGGAATCAATAGAAATAAACATAATCTAGCCTCTATCCAAAGATAAATGCATTTTCTTTAAATATAAAAACTTCTATTTCTGTAACTCATTGTCATCAAAGTATTGATTAAAGCAAAACATAGTTCGTAATCAGTCCTTGAAATCAAGGTTGAGGGCTTGAAAAGACAAAGATGTCACAAAAAAAAAAGAATGGAAAAGATTCAATACATGTAAACACAGATGGGGAGGGGGAAAAAAAGACAAAAACAAATGACACAAACAGGACGAAGCCTCTCCAGCAGCTGGGAGTGTGTTAGGGGACACTTGGAGCAGGGTGGAGTGGCCGCACATGCAGGCGAGGCGTCTTCCAGTAGGGGGTGCTAACAGCCCTGCTCATTCTCATCCATGCTCACGCTGCTCTTACGGCTGCTGTCCTTTGAGGCGTCTGGGGAGACGGACGAGAGCAAAGGGTCCACCCCTCTGACCGGTGATAAGGTGTCTTCCATGAGGATGTCGTTGAGTTTGGAGCCCGGCTTGCCGTGAACGCTGTAGTGGCCCTCTGGGAAGTTGGAGTGGCCTTCGCTTAGCTCCAGGGTGCCGGGTTGCTCTGGAGTGCAGGCGGGGTGGTGTTGGTGATGGGGGTGGAGCGTGTACAGGTCCTGGTGACAGTCCTCCAGAGCGCTCTCCTGCTTGATGGTCCGGGCCCCGAGCTCGGTGGAGCAGAGCGCCGAAGACGCGATGGCCAGGCCGTGGGCCCGTGCCTGCATCTCTAACTCCTGCAAACCACACAGGGACACACACAGGCCAGTCAGTGAAGGCTCTCTGCTACAATCACAGTGTCATTCTCTTGAGTCAGGATGACCGGAGCCTCAGGTCACATCCGGTTAGTGGAGGTGACCTTTTGTTGTTTTACCTGACCACCTGACTGTAACTCACTGAGCTGTCTGCTTTGACTCCTCCCACTCGTTAAAAGCTCCTCTGACAGTGCTACCCTGAATGATTACTGCCAAGCAAACGGCACACTGTGATCAATCAGTGTCAGCTGAGTTGACCCCAGCTGATCATGACGCCTCTCGTCTTGTGACTAATTAGTTACAATGATGATGCTCTCACCAGTCGCCTAATGTGTGGCCTTTTAACTGGCTCTTCTATTTTCCCCTGAGGCTTGATACATCTCATGAAAGTGTAATAACTAAGGGCACTATTTTATTTCGGGTTAAAGATCAAAATCTTTCACTGACTTCAACACACTGAATTGACATAAACTGGACCTTTTCTTTTAATTTATTATTATTTTATTTGTGTGAGTGTGCGATGCAGTTCTACACCACTTGGACTAAAATCGCTACATGTCGGGAAAGTTTCTTTACCTGTATCCTCAACATTAGGTGTCGATTGGCGTGCTCAAGCTTCTTCTGGCGGTTCTCTAGCTCCTTGGCCCTCTGCTGTTCCCGCTGCAGCTTCCTGATATAGTCCACGGATGCCTTCAGGATGGTGCCTTTGTTCCAGCGCATATCCCTGAAAACCACAGAGGAGCAATTATTTGCACATCGCGCAGCCTCTACTCTTACACTCGGCCTTCTGTAATCGGCCGTTACCAGAATTTAGCTTGGTTCAGTTAGAGAAACACAAGAAAGAAGGAAATAATGAGGAACAGGGACCAGAGGTGGAGGAGATTACAGAGGACACTGAGATCACAAGGAGTCATAAGGATGACCCTGAGCTCCCTGAACAACTGACGGCTGCAGTGGCTATAATCGATCTTCACTTATTTCCTTACTTTACTTGTTTTCTTATTCGCTATGCATGATCCATACAAAGAACTACATCAGGAGGGGTCTGTTTGTGAAAGGCTGAGTTTGTGTGTATAGAGATGTATGAGTGGGTGGGGCACCCAGCTGGGGTTAACAAAACAACCATGGGTGGACAGTGAAAGCGGCTGTGAGGATCTTAAAAAGAAACTAAAAGAATGAGCTTAAAGAGACGTTACAACACAGCAAATATGATGATTACACTGACCATGCAATGATGATCATTTTGTGTGTATTTTACATTTGTATTTTATGTATATGTGTACTTGATTTTGTCATTGTGTGACCAATTCAACATCTAATATAAAGCCAAGAGATCTGTGTGACGGCAAAGATCATTAAAGCTAAGAGATGGGGCTAAAAAAAATCAATGGAGATGAATATGAGGATGCAAATTCCAGTTACATAAATCCAAGTGGGTGACATCTGATCTTTTTAGTAAAAAGTCCCTCTGTGTGTTTCCTTGATTAGCTGCAGTCGAGGGACAGTAACACAAAGAGAGGACTTCTTTTTACCGAAAAGACTGCATCTTTGAAAGACTGACTTGATTTGTGCACTGTTAAAACCTCATATTAGTTGCAGCTGACCTTTAAAATATTTTTTTACAGATATCTAATATATATGTATTTCCTCTTCCTCTATTTTGACCTGCTTTTTCATCTTAACATTGCACTGTTGATGGATGGTGCATTTTATAAATATGTAGAGTGAATAAAATAAGTAACTTACGGGTCATTCGACTTTGGAATTAAAGTTCCCAATTCCTTGATTCGATCGTTGATATTAAACCGTCGCCGTCTCTCAACTACAGAACATAAACAGAAAAGTCTGATTAGCTGATGAAACACCATCAAAAAAGGTGTCTTAATGTTTTTTTTATGTAGCGTATCAGAGACGCTGATACTATGGCAACAATTGTCACATTTTTGTATTTTCAAACATTCACATTTGCAGTTATTTTTTGTATGAAAGTGCAATTAAAACTCACTCAAATTATGGTTGTCCTTCTTCTGTCTTTCCTTTGCCATTGCTCTTACCTCAGCTTCTGGAAGAAATAAACATTCAGATTAATCAAATCAGCGGCACTCGCACACAAGCATAAAAAATGCACAGCAGGCTGTTTCTACACTTTGAAGCTAATTAACCACACGTACCCACAGGGAACCCTTCAGGCCTTTGATAGTTGTCAAATTTGCCACAGGATCCAGACTTATCCAGCATATGCATGATGGCCGGGGATTGTGACACTATGTGATGAGAAACGATGTGTTCAATATAGAAAATGTACAGAACGGATACAAAAAAAACAAACATGTCAGGAGGATTACAACAAGGGGACCAGTGAAATGCTGCACTATGGGATGCACAAAGGCCTGGAGAGTAGAGCTTTGGAAAATGTTTCTCATGCAGTGTAGAAGCTAAACGGGCATTAATGTTCATTTTCACAGCTCACAGGTCAGTCAGCGTTTGATAGTTACATAGTGATGACACAACCTCGTCCTTTGCTCACCTGAGTATTCCCTTTTGATGTTGGGTAGGTTGGCGGGGCAGGAGTTGCTGATAGGAAGACCTTGCTGGGGCATACCCTGATTACCATACATGTCCATGAGGTTAGCAGGCACAGGGATCTGAGGACACACAGCAAAGACATTAAGCAAGGAAGAACCCTGACCCCCCTCCTACAGTGCCTCTATAGAGATGGTAATCAGCATCACAGGACAAACATGATGTGAAGGGTGATGACATGAAACAGGCCCAGTGCACACCGAGAAAAGTTGTGTTTTGTCATGCAAACGTGAGTAGCGTCAACATTAAAGGAGTCGTCAAACATCATTTGCTCTCTTGTGGAGTTAGTTTGGATATATAACTACAGCCAGAGACTGCTTAGCTTAGCTTAGCATAAAGACTGGAAGCAGGGGAAACAGGTAGCCCGACTCCAAGAGTCCAAAGGTTTAAAAAAAATCCGTCTACCAGCACTTCTAAGGCTCACTAATTAACAAGCTATATTCAATGTGTTTAATCCACACACACACACACACACACACACACACACACACACACACACACACACACAAACACACACACACACACACACACACACACACACACCAAAGTGTAAAAATAACTATTTGGGGGTCATATGCAAGACTATTTCTTTTGCCTGGCAAAATTGTTTGGTAGCACAGCTAAGCTTACTTTTTTAAATTTAATATTATTTCGATAGTATCAGATAAGAAATTTAGATGTTTTATGAAAATTAAGTACCAAACAAAATACTCTCATGAAGAAATTTAAGAGTGGATTGCTTGTTCTGTATACAGACCCAGTAAAGGTTGAATGGAGATCAACACACACACATACACACACATACACACACAAACACACACACACACACACACACACACACACACACACACACACACACACACACACACACACACACACACACACACCGTGTTAGCCATCTGCAGTCCTGGGTCCATCAGGCCAAGGATATCATCACTGTAACTGGACTCCAGACTAATAATGTCATCAATGACATCATCCATCTAAAACAAGATGACATAAGGGGCAAAGGTCACACAGATAAGTCTGATTAAATGAGTGCAAGATCACAAAATGGGAAAATCTGTGCATGTTACTGTGAGAAACTGTGATACGTCCGAATAAGACCTCACCTCTTTCTCGCAGTTAGAGTTCAGGGTCAGTAAGGCCATAGGGCTGTTGGGGGCGCTGTTGCCCGGCCCTGGCGGCATGCCCCCGTGGTCAGAGGACTGGTTGGGGCAGGGCAAGCTCAACACCTGAGAGCCAAGCTTTCCCAGATACCGCTTCACCTGCTGCTGCTGGGAGCGCTGGATGTGATATTTGGTTGGGTTTTCCAGGTGAGTCTGGACCTATTAGTGGAAGAAAGAAGGACAAAAAGACAAGAGAGCAGAGCAGAAAGGTGAATAATGAGTAAAAAAAACAAGCAAAAAGAAGCATTAGTGGAAATAGAGATGGTTAAAGGTGCCACAAGGCGAATAAATCCTATAAATATGTACCTTGGTCATACTGGCAAATCAAATGTTGATGGAGGGGGAAGTTCATTCAAATAATCTCACTTTAAACTACAACTGTATTATTCTAACAGTAATGTATCATGTTTTAAGACTGTGTAGTCTTTTATTAGATTAAAAAGACTCTAAATATACCTCAAAGTCTGCAGCACAGCACTGACTTAAATATTAAAATAAACTTGGAACTAATTTCAAAGCTGTAAGATGCATTATGCATTTTTTTCTTTTGAGATGCTGTCATGTGTTGGCATCTCAGAGAGTCTCAGTAGGAACTGAAATTTTTTTCTCTAAGTTCCACACTCCTCTGCTTCTCAGTGTTTATAGGCCACATCATTTAAGTAACGTAAGTACACACACACGCATCTCTGCACTCCCTGGTTTGGGATAAATTTGATTGCCGTGGATCATTAATCCCCCACACACAGCACTAATGATCCAAAAAAGCTACTGCAGGCAAATAAACAAACTTCAGAGACGGTGTTTGTCAGGCTGCAACACATTTTAAACGGAGCAGTGTCGCTGTGTCTATATTTAATCCTTCCTGTCTATTGCTTTTTGTTGCAATGACTAACAGATTCTGTATTTTATGAAAAAACGACATGGTACATAATGCAACATGAAATACACAGAGATGCATAAAGCACATATCAACCTGCACGAGCACCATAGTGGCTCCTGCATTCAAGTAGAATTTACAGTCATGTTATATTTTCCATACATAATTAAAAATAGCACTTGTTCAAACTATACATTTTAAAACATACTGTACCTCATAAGGTTGGTATCCAAGCATCATTAGCATGATCAGTAAAGGGATCTGTCTGACTTAAAACCTTCTACTTCTGTTTCTCAGTCCTATCTAAACTAAGAAGTGCTGCCTCCTCCTTGGTTGAACCAGGAGACTGAGTCTGCTCGTATGAGAGCAGACACATCCAGCACGTCTTTTAAAAGGCAGGAAAAGTCATTAGTTATGCACGTCAGGGCATCTCAGCAAAGCACAATGAGCTTTTTCAAATTTGTGTTGTTTTATGTAAAATCTGAATTTACTCCTTTATGGTGTATCACTTGATGTTGGGACGCGTCACTAACAGTTAGTGCCTTTGTTTTGCGAGGCCGCCCCTTTTGCTGAAACCTGCCTGGGGCAATCACTTTGCTGCATCCACTCCTTTTTTTTTCACCCTGTGGATCCTGGCCACGCTTCCCCAGCTCAACAACACGGCACAAAGACATAAGTCTGTAAAATCCCTGCTTGCGTCTCCTCGTGTCTCTAAATGCCACTTTTAATGGGCTGCAAACTGCATTGAAAAATCAATGAATAATAGTCCCTGCGACTTCATTTTTTAAATTGATGTATTTGTTCTGCTTAAGCCCAAAGGATTTGGGTTCATTAACAGAGCCGAGGAGGTCACCGGCTCCAGACGAACTCTAAGCTACCTCTGACATTTCTTCTGCTTCTGTGAAAACTCCTTTAGCTAATGCTGCACTCAAATGATATGGTTATTGAACAGACACATAAAATATTAACTGACTCCCAACAGTAACTTAATTCAGAAATGTGAGGCCTAAGAGGAAGAAACAAATGCATTGATTTGCTCTATCGCTGAGCATGGATGCTCAGTATCAGTGAGTGTATTCTTTGGAGACTGACCTGTACACTAGTTAGTACACACTAGTTAAATATTAAAACCAACTGGGTCACGTGAAGTTAGTCACAGTCTTTCTACGCCTCCTTCTCAGGCTCTCGTTTTTGTGCTCAGTATCTACAGTATCATTATTCTGAAGGGGGGCGCTCATGTGAGAGGTGCATTAACATTTGTGTCCCGCAGGTATGACTGAGATCACCTTGGGCAGTAAATCATCATCACAGTGTCGTAAGGCTGACGTCACAGAGGAGGGGGGCATATTTTACAGCGCCTAAATGACCCATTAAGAAGAACCATATCACCCTTTGGCACGCATTAGTGTTGTCACGAATGAATCCTTTAGTCTCTGCTTTGTTCTGCTGTAATAGAACTGATACCATCTTGAGGATCATTTCCACTATCCTCGTTATCAGATTGCTGACAATAAATCAATTCCTTTGCAAATCCACAGTCAATGCCAGCTTGTGTGCATTACTTTATCAACAGCTCAATAAAATAATATGCTGTATATACTGACTGCCACAGTGATGTCGACCCTGAAAACAGACTGCAAAGGGCAGCAGAGTATTTAGAAGTCTAATCCAATTGGATGCACATGAGCAAGAAAAGAGCAATCCAATTATTTGCACTCTCATGCGTAATTAATGGGTAAACAAACCGTGAATTATAGTTAACTACAGTAAAACTGCAACTGAGTTCAAGTGAGTTTGGCTCTGACTCTGATGCAAAGGTTGGCACACTCACCTTTCTGTCTCATATTGTGCCGACATCTCAGGTCTTCTGATTTCTTTTTAATAATGTGTCAATTCTTTCCTCAATTACTTAATTAATTCACAAAAATCCATACAACCTAAATAAAAATTGCCCAATAAAAATAATTTGTTTGATTTGACTGACAATACAAACACAGAAGAAACGTTTTCTATGTTGATTTTCAAAAGAATTAGCCTTGAATATTTAATCAATTTATCATTTTGTCAAAGACAACTGAAAGTTTGCATTGCATTTTCCAGCTGCAATAACAAAAAATGAGACGTTCTCGCTTCTGTTCAAAAAGACACAGATGTAAACCGAAAATGTGCATTTCTTCAGTCAAAGTGGCCTCTTCTGATGTGCAGGCGACAAGCTGCTGTCATCGAAAAAAAACATTCCCATCAGCTTGTGGGAAGACCAACATAAGAACAGAGTTAATCCATCGGTCCTACACGTTAGGCGAGCCCACTGAACTTGAGGATTACTGAGTGTGCCGTCCTTCTGTCATCATTTTACAGCAGCTTTAGCTTTGACTGGAAGTGTTATTTAGCTTCCTCTGAGTCTCTGAAGGTCAGGTGTACAGCAGCTTTACAAAGCATTCAAAAAAGTACTTTTCTGTCTTGTTTCCTGGCTATTTCAATACACAAATGCGTTTTGCTTCTTGGTTCACTCGACTCTTGAAAGGATCACTTCGTGGTATCGTTTGAAGGTATTTGATGAATTAATACTCATCAAACAGGTCAAATTCAGGTCAGAGTTCCACATATGTCAGTCGCTTTCACAGGATGTACTCCACACACACACAAGTACATGCTGAGGGTCTGGATAGTGATAGCAAAGTTAATACTACTCCTAAAAAAATTATTTCATTCATTTGTGCTGCATTTTATCCACACAACTTTTTGATTTTGTCTATCTATACAAGTTGCATTTGGATCCAGATTATGGCCTACAACAGCATTATTCAAACAATTTATAGAGAGGTGAAAAGATCCAGTAATTCACACAAAAGCTAAAAACAAAACAGACATTTCTATTGAGGAAATGTGCGTTTTTTTTCCCCCCTTTTCGATCCTGTTAACAATGTCACGACCCCTCAGATTTATCTTGTGACGCCTCGGGGGGTTTCAGACCCCCCGGTTGGATCCCACTGATAATGGCAAACATGTACAGCAACATTTTTGTTGCAGGCAGACACAAAGACCCTCTCACTCTCTGTGTCATCGTCTCATGTAAATTCACACATCCACAAAACTGATAGCTGTCACCGTCTAAAAATAGAAACTGTACAAAGGATTACTGTAGCAGCCCCACACAACTGTCTCTCTCTCCCCCTTGCACTCAGAATAGAAACAAAGAGGTCATTAAGGGCATTATGTGCAAATGACCGAGTAAAAGGTGCCCCGATAAACATTGAAGTATGACCATATAAACTATGAATTACACAAATGCAACGATATACCAGCATTGATGATAAATTTATTGTTAAAGTTGTTTTTCAGGTGATGGTCTCATCTCAGTTCCACTTCATACACCGTGTAGATCTCCTGCTTTATTTGCCTTGTGTGATAGTAAATGAATATCTCTTTATTTGGGCGTTTTCCAGGCTTAAAAAGTATTTCAAAGATGTGTGCATGCGCAATAGGAAATTGTCAGTGTTTTATTTTTTTTTTTTTTGGTGCTTTAAGCGATTCATTGATTAAAAGAGGAAACAATCTGCTGAGTAATAGCTTATGAAAATAGCTGCTTACAACCATGAACTGAAAAAAATTTAAATATTTTTCCATGTTTCTTTCAGCTTCTCAAATTTGAAGATTTCCTTTGTCTCATAAGATATTTAACAGAATTTGGGACTGTTGGTCAAACAAAATAAATAATATAACTACATCACCTTCATCACCACTTTCTGACTGAAAGATGAGTTAATAAGTTGAAAAAAGTTGTTCTTTTGATTTTGAACTTTTAAATAATCATTAGTCACACTGACACAGTAAAAAGTATCATTGCATTTAATTAACCAGTTGAAATCAGCTTATTTTGTCTTTACATTGAAATGAGTGTCTGTGGTTTTTCAAGCTTGTTTTTATCTCCAGGGACTTCCTAAATTATCACACATAATTAGATGATCTCACAACCCTGAGTTCATTGGAGCCCCGTGGGGCCCAAAGACCTCAGGGTGGAACATCTCAGCCTTGTCAATACATAGTGCAGCTTTTGTTGTGATGAACTGGTCTGGGGGTAAAAAAAAAATATGTTTTTCCAGACCCAGGCTGGAAAAAGAAGCCTTTTCATGGTGCATGAACAAAGTGGACACATCTACACACACTGGACCTTTCAGGTTCTCTGTCACTGTCTATAAAATATCTGTAAGTAGCCTAAACATGGTGGTGTTCACATATAAAGCACTGCCCATAGTTCAAGATACACTGTGAAGCATTTCTAACCAGTCAGTGCGTTTGTGTTGTGTGAACAAGCCAGTGGACAGAGTGATGGATTGTACTGAGAGCTCAAACGTTACCCTACGTCACCTAATGTACTCTTTCCAAAACACACTGTTTAGAAATGCAACATCACTGTGTCCCAAAACCACGGAAGACAAGAAAGCTTGTTGTTCGTTAGTTCGTTTTTAGCCGTCAGCAGCCCAAAGGGCATCAGCAACATGGAGAGTCAGAGGCACTCTCCAGAGACACACACAAAGCACCCTGCTGTACCGAAAGAAGACACTGATTTGTATTTTTCTTATTTTTTTTTTTTTTATTTTTTGACTTAGAAGCTCTGGCATTTCATGATGGCCCGACCAGGATACATTAACAAGAATGCCCCCATTGGCAACGCGGGCTAGAAGAATAGGCCACTTTGTCTCAGTTAAGCTGCTAACGTGCTCTGTGGAACTTACAGACAACAACTGTGATGCTAATGCCGACATCCACATCAGAGCAACCTGCGATCTTCTCCACCTCTGACGTACTGTCACGCCACTTTGCAAAAGCTCGGCAAATTACCCACAAAACACAAACCTTGTGACGTTTAATGATAATTGTTGTGTTACAATTAGGACAGCAGCGTAGAAAATAGGTTGTGACACTGTGTTTTGAGGTTAAAACACTCATGATATACAGCTGGAATAATCAAAAAGCTAATAATAAATAGCTCTGATTTAATTTATTTGTTTATTTATGAGAAATATTGGCCAAAGTAGACAGCAGTTATCTTAAGGTTATCTTGTATCTTTAATTTAATTAATTTCACAATTACACAATGTGCACTAAACATTTTTATTTAAATTCAACGAAATATAAAGTACACTGTTGTGGTGTGAAGATTACAAGAATGTGTTTGCATTTCTATTAAACGCAAAGGCCTTCACTCACAAATCATCCTTAAATGAGATATCTGTGTGGCATCTCTTTTGGATGCATACTGGTCACGAGCTACACTGACTGTATAATCCAAAAAAAATGTACATTTCGTACAGGGTCGAAGAGTACTTTGTTCTCTTCGTGGAACCATAAATCCTTCACAAAAAAACCCATCTAGAAATCATTTTTTAACCCTTTTAGGAAGTTATCCTACATAAATTTCAAAGCAGTGTTTTTTTTCTCTTAAATATGCCGTGGAATGAAAGCAGTGGGGGCTAATTACGAGCATTCTTCACTGAATTAGCGTTCGGTGTGTGGTAAGGCTGTGCTCGCCTTTGTCTTGATCCCTAAACTGATCCCTTACTTATTCCCCAGAAGGTCAGAGGTCACTTGGTTAATTAAGGGTCCAATCAGTCTTTAGATAAACTCATCTGAGCTTAATGTTTGCACTTTTTGAGGTCCAGCAGCTCTGCCTGGTACCCCTGAGCTTTGTGTGGACTCTGCTAATCTACCCACAGACAGGGGAGCAGGTTAACCCAGCTCAACAGCGCCAAGCTGGAACGGTCTTTTCATTTGAGGACTTCAGTCAGTGAAGAATGTCTGTAAGCTCTCGCCAAAGCGGAGAAATTACTCAAACTTGATGTATTGTACACAGGGCGGGGGTTCGGGGTGAGGCCGTCCTAAACCTCTCAAAGAGCTGCAGATTATGGAGAGTAAGTAATGTTTATGCTGCGTGAGGAGGGCAATGTTTTCAATGGATATACTGTATTTGTCCTTCGCTGCTGGCCCATGCCACACACATCCAGGGTGATGAAAGAGTGGCTGAGCAAGTAACCATAAAATCTCTGAATGTGTTGTAGATGGATTTAGTTAAACAAAGATTACTCAATACCTCGCAGTATATCATCTTGTACAGTGTAGTGTGCCGAATCATACACTTTACACTTATTGTATACTTTAATTAAAGCTCCTCTTTCGCATCAAGGGGTCTAAACAACAACTTCTACATTATTATCACAATGTCTGAGATAAATCTGTTATTCCCCATTGAAGACACTATTAAGTGATCAATTTGATATAATTTAAAATCAGACCTTGAAACAGACAAGTATTTTAAATGGACAGATATTATCATCTTGGAAAGCCAAACGCACAAACATGATTACATATTTATATTAGGATTCACTAAAGTGTCACACATTCTTTCAGAAGCCATCAAATACAATGTCTCTCTCAGAGAAATCGAAAATGTAAAACGCATGAAAAGGTCCACACACACTCCAGAGAATATTCGGATACGCATGTGTCCTCATGACACACTCCACAAACATTTCCATCACCTTCACAACGATGCAAAAACACACATTTTCAGTAAGCTGACACTGAAGCGACTCACTAACGTTCTCTGTCAGGAACAGCGTAATGCAAATCTTCTCAAATCACAGTCACACAGTGAGCTTTTCATCCCGGTAATCGCTGAATTAAAGGAAAATGTGCTGAGAAAAAAAAAAACACAAAATGCCACAGAAACTGTGAACAACAGATACACATGGTCACCGCCGCGCAGCCCAGCCAAACACATTTGCATACAAAATTCATGCAGAAAGATTGCTCTCTCTCTCTACGAAAACACACGTAGAAGACAAACAGGGAAAAAAAACTTACCAAACTGCCTCGATAACATGTACACTCAAACACAACGGTCTCTACTCGTACAGAAAATCTCAACAGTCTCCTGTCCCTCGGACTGCCAGGGAATCAAAGCTATGAAAAGATGTGAATCTAGCTGAGCAAATAGGATTAAAGATGGCTAAATCCAAATGGCTGGAAGCACAGCATGCATTAAAGAGGAATTCTCTCAGGAAAGATAATCCCCATATACGCATTTTAACACACTTCACTCACTCCCGTGTTTCTTTTTTTTCTTTTTTTTTTTTTACACACAGTCATAGTAAAACCACAATTGCCTGACTGTCCACACACACACTCCACGAGTCAATACTCTATAAATACAGCTCTGCCTGGACCATTCAGACTCCAACAATGACACATGCAGCTTCTAAATCCAGAGGTGGAAACTTTTTACGTACGCTTTAATACCTTTGACTAATCATACTCGCTGCCGTACTCCCTCCTCTCCCCTTTCCATCATGAAATAGGACCCGGGCTTACTTTGAGTACCTCCATCGGAACCTGGGCAGCAGGGGGCAAACTGGCCGGGACGGTGACATTGATGGCGGGGGTCTGCGCGGCCGTGGTTTGCGGGTACTGCGAGGCCTGCTGCCTCTGCTGCTCCCGCCGCTCCTGCTCCTGAAGCTGCTCCCGCATCAGCTGTTGCCGCAGTAGGATGCGTGATGTCATGGCCGAGGAGCTCAGCGGGGGCTTGGAGGAGCCGTGCTGGTCCGACGGGCTGCTGCCAAGGAGGAGGGGGGAGAGAGAGGGAGACAATGATGATGCCAGATGAATGAACAGAGGAGGTAAAGGTAGCGAGGGAAAACAAAAAAGAGGGGTGGAAAGGTGAGGCGAGGAGAGGCGAAGAGACAAGAGTGATAACAGAGAGAGGGTATCGAGGGGTCAGACGAGGAAGGAGAGGTCAAGCAAAAGAAAGAGGTGAGGAGATTAGCAGGAGGGGAAAAGGTAGAAGAAGATGAAGGGAAGACAGATGGAAGAAAAAGGTTAATGAGGGTGAGTGGAGGGCCACAGATCAAAAGGAAAATCTTAACTGCAGAACTGCAACGATTAGTCAATTAACTGATTAGTTGATTGTCACTTCAGAGGCGACAGTGTCAACATTTGAAGGTCATTTTAATGTAAAGGTTTGCCTCTCTCTCTTATTTCAGATTTATGCTTATAAATGATATGTTTTGTGGTTTTAACTGTTAATTGGAAAAAGGGGCACTTTGAAGAAATCACTTTGGACCTTAATTGTGATGAGGAATTTTCACTGTGTTGACATTTTAAACATAAATACATAAAAAAATTGTTGAGTAAATATAAGTGTTATGTGCGGCTCTACTTTTTGCAGTTCTTAGAAAAGTACTACGAATGAAACCCCTTTGGTGTCAAGTGTTCAAATGGTTTTGAACACCAAACAGGTTCCTGCTCTCCTCCTTTTAACATTAGAGAGATTTAAACACAACAGAAAGAGGAACAGTTTTCATAAGCGGCGACTTCAGTTTTCCCACTCTCATAAATTTAGACGGCTGCTCCCCAGACAGAGTCCTGCAGTCCTAAAATAGAGACTCTGCTGAAGCAGAAGTTGTCGGTATGACGCCTCCATCGAGTGAGTGATCCTTTTGACAAAACTCGGTAAAACGTCTGGCCAATCCAGCTGTGCAGTAATCGCACTAATTAGCCAACAGAGTCAAACACAGCTTCGGTCTACAGCATATTCAGTGGGCGTTGAGCCCTCAACATACCATAATTTTCCCCCCAGTCCTGCATATAATCTCATTGTCTGATACCACACCCACTGAACCCTGCACAGGAGTAAAAATATGACATGATATAAGATAAAGTCACATTTTCTGACTATTTTTTTTTACTTAAAATGTCTCATTTATTTCTGAAGACGATGCTGGAGCACATAAACTGAGCATGTATAAATCAGTTTTTAAGAAATAGATTTACTGGCTGATCTGCAGTAGAACAAAGGCTGCAGCTTGATCTCTGAAAGTACTGTCGAAAGTTTGGGTCTCTCAATCCGACAGCTACTTTTTTTTGTCGAGTCCTTTGTACTTCACCCAGTACATAGAATCAGGTTTAGTGTTCATATGCATAATTCCTTTCTGCGTGTGACTTTGGGCGATTGTGTTTCCTTTCATCCCTTAAGTTTCAAACAAAAGTCACTGGATCTAATGTTATAACAGCTTTTCTCTCTTTTTTTTGTTCATTTCCACAGCCAGAGCTGAATCCTTTGATTTTATTCTTTTTCTTTAATCTGCTTCACTGTTTGAGTTTTTGAATTTCAAGACAAAAGTCATTTCCAGTTACAAGAATAAACGCCTATAAGTGGATTTTCTTTAAAAAAAAAAAAAAAAATGAAAACCAGAAAAGTATCATAAAAGGCGCGAATTAGCTTTATCGTATAAATTAAGCTTCCCAGCAGTATAGAAAGTAGTTAAAATAGCTCCACTTTAAGCTATGGCAACATAAATATGATGCTTATACATTAATGCATCAAAATCATAATCCAGTCATATATATTATTCTGAAATTATGAGTTGTTGCTTTTGATACTTATAATACATTTTGATGCCAACTATACTTTTACCTTTTACTGTGGGGTCCCCAGAATGCACCTGTCCATCTGTCCTCTCTGTGCACATGCAAATCTTTACTTTCACCGAGGTGGATTAAAGCGTAGCAAAAAATATAAAATATAAAACCCAATTAACATAAACACAAATAGAAACAAAAGTCACCAAGTCCCCTGTTTCTTCAGTCTTTTACACTGTGTTGTGCACATTGGATGCAGACAATGCTTTAAAAAAAAAAAGCATATATCACTTTTTTTATCATCATCACATTTTTTTTGCACGATCTGCATTTGCGTTTTTGCATTCATGCAAGGCCAAACATAATCAACTTGAAGGTGCTTATAAATGTAAAACATCTATACTGAGTCTCTTTAACAGCTATACGTCACTTTTCACATTTAAAACCACAAAAGTTTTGAGATCAGTCTGGGCTAACTGGACGGGCAAACATCACCACTGATAATGCAGCGGCTAAAGATGTCGCATTATGGAGAGGAAAGCAAAAGCTGAAGAAATGCGTTGTGAAGCAGCTTTTCACACCTGCATATAGCATTTACTTGAAAAAACAAAAAAACTCATCTCATTTGTGCAAGGCCAAACACAATCAGCTATATGTCCACTTTTAACATTTAAAACCACAAACAACGGTTTTGACAGTGATCCTTTTGATAAAGACTTCGTCACACTCCAATTGGCGGCATGACTGGTAAAGCCATTCTTTGTCACCACACAATCTGAAGACATAGCAGCGCCTTTGGGCACCAGAGCTGTTTCTGTCTGAACTTCACAGAAAACACCTTTAACCACATAGGCCCCAACGTGTCAGATCCTCACGCTGAAGTTATGGCTTCCAAATCAAATAATACTAATTTACACACTGCTTGACAACACTACAAATACTAAGATATGCCGATATGACAGAATATTTTTTATGCATCACTGAAGTTGTATTGCATTTAAACTTAGAGAAGTGTAAAAATATGAGAGAGCATTGATAGTAGACCCTTTAAAAAGAGAGGTTTATGGAGTTGTGAGGCAGGATCAAATCTTTATCCATTATCCCAAACGTGATGAAGTTTATAAGGCAAATACTGATTTTTACTACCTAACCTACTGTATTATCAAATAATGTTTTATCTCGAGAAAGGTATGAAAACTCAGACAACACCGGCAGTGAATCATGTTCGTCAGTAGCATGCTAACACATGCTAATTAGAAATGAGCAAAATAAGTACAAGGGGAATGCCCTGCAGCTTTGGAGGTAATTCTTTCACAAATCAAAGCATTGACAAAGTAATACTTTGACCTGCAGGTGGTGCCAGTGGCAAAGTCAGATGATCATCAAAGTGAGTTGGCAGAATAAACATCTATACATTATTTATTGGCATGACAATCAGATGGATGTGATAATTGTGGAGATATGTCAGTCTAGGCTAACTAAACAGGCAAACATAACCATCACCGCTGACAACGCAGCGGCTAAAGATGCCGTATTATGGAGAGAAAAGCAAAAGCTGAAGAACTGCTTTGTAAAGCAGCTTTTCACACCTGCAAATAGCATTTACTTGAGAGTTTAGAAAATAAAACCCTCAATAGTACAATAGAATATATTTCATTTGCTTAAACCGTAAAAAAAAGAAACTTTCTGGATAAGAGTCCTTTAAAAACATTTTTTAATATATAATAATATTATAATGTAAAGTTACCAGCACTCTCTATTGCAGAACTCGTGTCATGGTGACACTCGATTATCATTTTCTGTAGTGCAATTTTTACACCAATCAATACATTTGTGATGCACCAATATCAATATTAATGTCAATGTACTGGTCAGGCTGCAGCATAAGAGCATTTTAAAATAAAAGTTCACAACACTGACTACATCAAAGATCAACTACACTTGTTACAGGAAATGAATCCCCAAATAGATGATGATTTATAGCAGAGATCTGTTGACATTTACTCTTTAACATGTCCCTGATTATCAGATTGAGTCGTGTGTGTTTGTGTGCGTAAATGACCACAATGCAAAGCTCCTTCTCTCTCTTCCTCTTTCTCTCCATTTCTTCCTTTCCACGGTTTGGTGGCTTTTTGCCAAACAGACCACTGAAACACATAAAAAGCTCTTTTGTCCTGTTCAACTTTTTCACTCGTGTGTGTGTGTGTGTGTGCGTGCGCGCGCACACCTCCTCTAATGTGTATCTCAAAGAAAAAAGAAAAAAGAAAGAAAAAAACAATGGCTGCACAGTACTGAGGAGCCCCACCCACCCAACTCATGATTCCTCTGATTCTGCTCACTACGCTACTCCATCATACTCAATATTAGTCAGAACTGAGTTTTTATGACAGGCGGCGATCAAACAGCAAAACGGATCAGCTTTGCCTCCATAGAGAGGACAAGGTACTGAGGAGAAAGTAAATTTTGCTGTTTAGCACATTGACAGAAGTCGGATCAGAATCAAAACACTGTTAAAGGGAAATAATGGGCATTACATAAAAAAAAGGAAAAAAAAAGTATTTTTACAAACAAACTGTGATCATCTCGTTCGAAGAGGGGGGTGTTATTTGCCAAAATGAAATAAAATCACAGAACTTTTTATGCCCACTTCCAAGCAATTTTCCGCTTATTTGACAAAAAGAAAATTATGATTTTAATTATCAAAGAGAGTCAGTCAAAACTTTTAACACCACACCACGCTGACCAAGGAGAAATGCTAACGCTATAACTGTATACACTTCACACACACAGCTCTGAGCACGCTGTCCTTCATGTGTACAGACAGGACTGAACACACACACACAGTACATTCCTAAATCAGGCCTCTACACATGCCAACAATATCATAGATGCTGCAGCACCATACTCACAGGCAGTCAAATGAGCAGGGTCTGTACACTTGCACTCCTACGGCCTCCATATTTGTTTGTTTTGTTTTTTTTTTCTGAAGGTGCACCACCCGCCCTTGGAGAGCAATGAAAGTCATGCTGGTGGTGCAGCGCTGAAAGTGTGTCAGAGGGGGAGGCTCCAGGGCCCGGCCCTGAGTCTCCAATCGCCGCTCAGAGTCCTAGGCAGAGGACCAGCCCCGTCCAGTGCAGCAGCAGAGCAGAGGAGAGGGCAACGCTGGAAACACGCCGTCCATCAACGCGCCACTTTGAAAGCACTCAGATACTGTTTCACTGAACTTTCAGTTCCACAAACTGCATATCTCCAAAATGCCAACTTTTCACGAGCAGAAAAACAGCCTGTTTCCATCTTCGTGCCAACGCATTTTATAGATAATCCAACTGGTTTTTAAATGGTTTATTTAGCTTTAAGCCCAGCTCCACTCAGACATGTGTTTTTCCTCCATGTTACTTATCTTGGATGTTTGAGCTTCACTGTGCGGATTGATGTGTGTGCACAGTTTGACACTAAAAGGCTGTTTTTACACTTACATGCAGAAGGAAGAAACGTTCCTCTTTGCTCACCTTAAAATTTGAATTTAACACATCAGTCACTTTCTGATCATGATCCAGTGTGCAACTTTTCAGGAATAAAACGAGACATCTTGTGTCTAGTAAGCCTGCAGCAATTAAATGATTAGTTGATCAATAAGAAATTAATAAGCAACTATTTTGATGAATTATTAATCACTCGAGAAATGTCAGATGCTGGTTGTAACACACTCTTTGCAAATTCATATTGATTTAAATCTCATTAAAGAAACAGGAAACAAGAAACAACTTCTGCACACATTACATAAAAACTCCATTAAGTCCTGAATCATTCTTCCATCAGGGGCTCAATTAGCTTTCTCTGCATTTGCTTACTGTGAACAAAAGTGAGAACACGCTGTGACTTATGAATATCACATAGTTATAAAGAGAGCACCGTGCGACTGACAGTGAGAAAGGGCAAACTGGTAAAATGTTCGATGGCAGCCATGAAAAATGACTGCAAACAGCATCGACCTGCGGTCGGCTGCTTGTGACAATTCCCTCATGTTTGTCTCGACCAGACTGCAGGTGCCTCGTTCGCAGAGTATAACCGGCCCTCCCCGTGGACTAAGCGATCTCTCAGCTGGAAATACAGCTCAGTAATTATGACCTGACATCACAGCGCATTGATCCACCCAGAACCTCCCCCACCCACCCACTGATCACAAAACCCCCAGTGTGCTGCAGCTGGCATCAAACACAGGAGAGAGGTACCAGCAAGCAAATCGGTGATAATGGGAACTTGCATTTGTGTGGTTTAGACCATCAATCATGCAGACTTAACAAGGCACGCGATTCAAAATTGTAAAACGCATGATGCGAGAAAGTTGGAGGGAAACCAATATATGTAAAAGTACAACTAAATAAATAGTTAGAGTGAACTACAGAAGCTGTATTTGCTTTGGTGCGACTAGTTAAATACACAGCCTCTGCACTTTATATACAACAGGAGGTTGTGTCAACAAACGAGTGTCACCAACAAAACCAACATAGCATAATATCAGTATACAAGAGATGGGCATCCTGAAGCTGATTGGACAAACCAACATTACCAAGTAATGCTTTAGTCCACTGACAGGAAATTTATTAAATGTGGTACACTGTATACATATATATATATATATATATATACATATATATATATATATATATATATACACACACACACACACACACATATATATATATATATACATAGATATATGTTGTTGTATGTGATTAATGAAAAATATATGACATTTTATTGAAGAATTATATTAAATGTTGCAGCTATACTTGCACAGAAAGGTCCTGTGTAGTGTAACGTTCTGTGATCAAAAAGCATGCTTAAATTTAAGCGTGTTAAACGATGGCTTATTGTGAAATTCTCACTTGTATATCTGTATGAAGGGCACAGGATATAGATAGTACATATATAGGTGAGAAATTCACTATAGACCTTAGTGATTAACACATCTAACTATAGACATGTATGTTTGATATCATACTGTGCAGTACTTCACACCAAAGTGTGTGTGGTGCATTTAAGGCATCAACTTACCATCATTTTCATTACTGATTAATTGTCCAATTATTTTATCCACTAACAGCGCAAACTTTCATAAAACTGTGAAAAATGCCCACTGCACTGTCCAAAACAGGTGACATCTTTAAATGTCTTATTTTCTCCTACAATCGGTCATAACATCTGAATATCAAAATATTGATACAATGTAACATGAAATCAAATTGAGAAATTACAATTTCTAAACAACCTTCCCTTCTGGTAATCTGAACCTATATTGCTAAACAATGTTATTTGACCAGTAATGAACCACTTTTTGCTTGTTCTCCAAAACATATAAAAACTGAGAAATAAATGTCAAAAAGTAACAGAAACATTATAAATTCTTAGTAGTGTTTCCTTGTAAATCATAAGCTGTTAAAGCATCAAAAGAGACAATCAGGTTCTTTACAAGTATTTCCAGGAAGCCAGGACTGGTTGGGATAACTTGAAGTTGCCGGGTCTCATTTCTGTAATTAGGTTCTGTGCCCTTCATAATTCCCTTCACTTGTTTTCAGCAGGACGGCCTGCTCCGGCTCCCCGTGCTCCCTCTGCGCTTAAACGAGGAGAAATCCAGACCATCCAAGGACAGTCTGGAGAGGGATTTGATACGCTTTACAACAGCAGATTGAGTGAGTCAGTAAGGTTTTCATGTTCATGTAAATAAGGAAGTTGTCCAAACAAAGAAGCTTTTCCTGCAACTTTTATGGCTAATTTGTTCTCGATTTTCCCACAGAGGTGCCTTTACAGATGACAAAGACGTTCTTACATTGTAAAGGAAAGCACAGCAATAATTCACCACTGAAAAATATGACTATCTTTACATGCAAGAACCGGGTGGGGGAGGGTAAATAATCAATTCCAAGTTGCGTCCCCATGTTTTTTTGAATGATTCTGCTTCGATGCAGTAAGGTCTATAATTGATTACCAGCACAATTTTCCAAGGCCTGTCATCTCTTTGACGCTGCTGCTACGTATGAATGTGTGTGCCGTGTTTTTATTCGAACCTGCACAAAGTTGGCAAAGCAGCTGCCAGCAACAAAAGAAATAAAACCACCGCCATTTTTTAAAAAGCACACTTTGTTTGTATTGATGGACAAAAATAGACCATGTATAAAAATCTAAAATTGAGATGCATAGCACTGAATCAAAATCGGATCAAATCAGTCGTGACGTGACTGATGATTCCGATCTCTAGGACAACACTATCCTTGTCAAATGCAAACAGTGGAAGGAGTGGAGGACGTTGTGTTCATATAATGACGATATTTCAGAGCTGAAAGGATAAGTCAGTTCCCCTTTTAGTCCATTTTTTCAAGCAAAAACTTTCTGCTGTTATTTGCATCACATCAAAGTAAAGCGTCTATATTTACCAGCAGGCTTTAATATGTAAGAAATCAGGATGTGAACTGCTAAGTAGGAAGTTCAGTTTTTCAGTGTTGTCGCAGTTCCTGCTGGTCACCAACAGAGGCTGACAAAGTCCACGTTAAGGTGTTATAATACTCAGAAAGAAAAACAACAAAACCCAAAAGTTTGTGAGGATTCTCCAACATGGAGGTGTAGAGCACACACACGTTTCAAAGATCCCCGGGAGAGGTCAGGAGGCAGCGAAATTATCACGGCCGCGGAGCAAGTCGCTCTCACAGGCTCTTACTCCACACACGACACCTGTCTGTGTCATTTTAGCTCTTCAGTCCGTCTTAGATCATGGATGAAACTCCTCGGCCTCTCTGGTATCTCTGCCTAGGACACCCCAAGGGAACAAGTTGTTCCCAGCAACAACTTTAATAACCCTCCACCTCTGACTCAGCTTTCTGTCACAGGCAGATAATTCTTAAATGTAATTATATTCTATACCCTATCGATGAAGGTAAATCTTGACATACGTTTATAGCCCAAGTGCATCATATTGTAACATAAAATAACCATGTAGACCTGTTTGATAATGCAGAAAATTCATATTTTTTATAAACCTAATGCCAAGCCAGCCAGATTGAAATCTAAATATAAATGAGCATTTAATCTCAAAATTCTGTAAATACTGAACCATTTGTATCTGCTGAAAAATACTGAAAGTTATTATTACATATTTGATATTTCTTGCTCATTTTTGATAAAATATTTCTTTACTAAATTCACAATAAATTTATTTCAAACTAAATGTTCAAGACAAACCTCTGTCATTGGGTTTTTTAATTTAAAAAGTTTGGCTTGATTGAAATGAAAACCAACACAATTACCATTTTCTATTGCGCAAAGTCAGAAAAGAAAAAAAGGTGTAATGGCAATACACAAACTCACCCATTCGAATCCTGAGATAGTATCTGGACTTATATGAAAATATCCAGCTTCTGTCACAATCCACTCCATGCATTAAAAAGCATAACTTAATTCTCTCATTTCAGACATAATTTGACTGTTGAATAAATATTTGCATGCCAAGTATGCCTGTAAAAAACTGATCCCCCCTCCCGAACTCTCAATTTCAGATATAACACATCCACTGCTAAATTTATACAGCTTATTTACACTGCATAGAAGACTAGTTTCACCGCCTGTCTCACATCTATATTGGGCACAAAAAGTCTGGCACGTCTGAGCGCTCTGTCAAGCTGATACGGAGACAGCAAAAAAGCGAATGCATTTCCGTGAGCTAAAATGACACTTTGTCACACTTTTTGATTTTATATTTGGAGACAGCGGGGTTAGCCATGACAGACCATCACACACGTCAATAATCAATCAAACTAATTATATCCACTTTGCGCAACAGTGGCTCACAACAGAGTCAGCGTGACTGCTATTGTGCCGGGTCACCCTCATGTGATGGGAAGAGGAAGTGGGGTACCTTCAATCGAAACAACTGTACAGACAACTTCACATATTCCAAAGGAAATGATCTGGGATTGTCCAGAAGCAGCACTGCGGCTGCTTCACTTATACTGAGACGTCCTCGGCCAGCAACAACACAGCACAGCTCAGATTCAGCCCATTTATGTGTAACAGTGTAATGACATTTCACTAATGAACAAATTGAAGAAATTAGTTTAAAAAATGCAGAACTGGGTTAGAGGTTAGGGCCGCTCAACATGACAGTTTTTCCTCCCTGGTCTGGTGTTTTGGACGATTTTAGAGGAGAGCAGATAAACTAACAAATCTGCAAGAAAATGTCAGGACCTGCAGGGCAGAAAAAAGGAATAACAGGAGCCTCACCAAAACGTCCGCAATAAGAGCTCTGTCTGAACACAGTGGCGTACTGTCCTCTGCATGCCTCCCCCTGACAATGAAGCCATGTATTACTACCACTAAACAACATCGCAGGGACGTGTGGAAGCAAAATACAGATAATCAGTCGCCGCTCTGTTAATAGGCGTATTGTCGTCATCATCATCGCAGAGGCAAAGTGTTGAGTTTCACGGCTTCCCAGTTGTATCACAGCTGAAAAGTGTCTCATAATGTATTAAAAATCTCCCAGAAAGGGAAGTCGTGTTTATTTGTCACAACTAAAAATAAAACAGGTTTTATTTTGTTCGTCAATAACTCTTTACAGACTAAGCATTCTGTTCTTCTATATTTAGCGCACGATTTTGTGACAAAAGTCAAAACGCACCCACTGTGTTTTGAGATAACACAGGCTGCTGTAATATGAGTTAATGAAATACTGTTTTTCTCTTTTGACAAATAATTTGGTATTTTGGGAAACATTTAGATCTGCTTTCTTGCTTAGAGTTAGTATAGAAGATGAGACGGGAAACAGGGAAATGGCTGGACTGGCTCCTTAAAAAGGTGACGCTCTCTCTGATTCACCCGCTATATCTTGTTTGTTTAATTTACACCAAAACTATTTAAAAATGTGTTTTATAGAAGTAATGTCAGATTCTGTAACAATTGTAAGGAGCCAGGCTAGTTTCTTCCAGTCCGTATGCTAAGCTAGGCTTATCGTGTCCCCGCCCCAACTTCATATTTATCATGAGGATGTGAGAGTGGTGTCGATCTTCTTACCCAACTCTCTGCCAGAAAGCAAATACACACATTTTCCAGAGCGTTGGACGTCCCTTACTGAATGTCTGGACAGGTCATTTGCTATTTGACTGCACTAATGGCGTCAGGATGTGACACAGGACAGCACACTCACTGTGCAATAAAAACCTCCAGAAAACAAGGGTGAAGGTGAAGGTGAAGG
>JAOXYL010000050.1:12978764-13003789 GCA_028564955.1 Terapon puta | reverse complement strand
GGTGAAGGTGAAGGTGAAGGGTCAAATGGGACCACACAGGCCTGACTCAGGTCAGTGTTTTGGGAAGCCTCAGCGTGCCAAAGCTGAAAATAGCTTTCTGATAAGTCACAGCTACAGATTGTTTGTGTTAATGTCCTGGGACACAATAGGAACTACTCTCTTTTTTTGCAACTTGAGGAACAACACACATACATGCAGAATGTACTTGCAAGACTGATGATTCAAACGCACACCTGTTTACACCTCTAAACAGCTTTAAACAAGTTAATATTGACTGTAAAGTTTTGTATATATGTCTTAATCTTATATCTTATATATTTCATTTTAGCTGTACAATTTATATTACAGGTTGATATTTTATTGCATTACTTTAATTTAGTATTTATTTCAGCTTTATACCCATTCTTGAGCTTGTGCGTGTTTGTTTTCTAAATACTTTTGAGCACTGTTTTAGGGAGCCTGTGACTTTCACTGGCTACTCCATGAAATTGCTGTGCACATGACAACACAATCTTGCATCTTGAATCTAGTTTGTGCTGCAGATGAACTTTTAGTCATTTGATTACCTCCTCCCATCCTAAAAGAGTGAAACACGGCATTGTTTGACAAATCAGACCAGTCACTGTCATCCCTGCAGGTTGCACTGTAACATTTCCCCCAAAGCACATACTGACAAAACAGATATCAGGGGTGTAAAAACCATCAGCTTTACAGGCGCATCCACCATGGACACAAAGTTAGCAGCATCTCATCAGACCGACTCCTCCGAGAGCTAATATTTGAAGTGGATGTTGACAAGACAACACCCAAAGCGTTGCATAACTCAGTGCCAGCAGGACAACCACAAGGAGCGACAGGACAGGCGAGCTGGAGCCCGCTCCGGAGCGCTGGATCCCGGGGAGGAAAGAGGAGGAGGAGGAGGTGGAGGAGCTCCGGAGAAGCTCCGTGCAGGGGAGGAGGAGGTGGGGAGAGGGAGGGAGGGGAGGAGGGGGGGAGTCTGTGCGGGTCTGCAGCCTAATTATCACCCAAACACCAAAACCTCTGCAGCGTGGGAAATAACTGTCCCGAGCCGAGGCACTGACCTGTTTTTCAGGGGCTGACTCTTCAGCTCGTAATACGTTTTAGGCTCCTCTTGAAACTCCTCTCCAACCTCGAAGTCGGGAACTATCCCCGACTCGGACTGCATACTCGCAGGCGTCAAACTTTTGGAGACCTCTTGGATAAAAAATAAATAAATAAATAAATAAGAAGAGAGAGAGAGAGGAACACCCTGACGGACGATGTCCGCGCCGCCGTGGTTCGCTCGGTGCCGACCGCTGTCAACGCGAGCCGCCTCTGCCCGGGACCCGGAGCTCTGTAGTCCACCGGCGGCGGCGAGCGCGGAGCGGCCGACGGGCTGCGGGCGGGGGGCGAACTACAGCTCCCGCGGTGCACCGCGGCTGTCAGAGTCAGCGTGCTCTCTCATTGGCTGCGACGCCCCGATGAGATTCTTACGTCGCCCCACTCGCCCCGCACGGCGAAACTCAAAGAGTCATGAAGTTTCATTTCCCAAACGGGGATTATTAATCCGTGCGAGCAGCTGTTGAAAGTTACAGCCGGTTTCATCGCTCGAGTTTGAGTTACAAAGACAGGCTGCGTCACATTTAGAGACCTCACATTGCACCCAGTTGCAAAATAAAACAAAAATATCTATGTGTTAATAATATTAATATCAGGCTGAAAATGTGTCTGGATTAAGGGGAATTCTTCTCCACCACATCTCAGAGCAATAATGTAACTCAGACAGAAGCTGTCAGGCACATTCATTATTGCAAGAGAGGACCTAATCAATAAATGGCCAATTATTATGATCATTACGTGCGCAGGGGATCAGGCTGTACAGAGTGACCTTGAAACAAGAGTGAATCAGCCGGAGCTGCTGATGGCAATAAAGTCTTGTTCAAACTTTAAAAAAAACATTTATCAGGGTGTGTTTTAGCCCTGTTTTATTTATGTATTTATTTATTTTTACTCAAATTGTCTGGCAGGTCGCAAATGTCCACGCAGCAAAACCGACCACAAGATCACCTGCGCGGCACTCATCACACTGTCAGTCCCCTCTGCCAGACTTTCCTTACGCTCCTCTGTTCGCCTCAGCTTGTAAACTGTGAAAATCAAGCACACACTGCACACAAATTGTGACAAACCTGGAGACTCTGTCGGCCCTCATGTCTACGTTTTCTCTCCGTTTTCCTTGAACAGACAGACTGAGGGTTTGTAGCTCTCCTCCTCCTCCTCCTTCTCCTCAGCCCCTCACCCTGCTCCCTCCTGCTCTCCAAGTTTGGTCACTGTCACAGGACTCCTATCCGCCGCATGGGGGCAGTATGAAGCCAGGAAAAGGCAGAGTTGTGGGACCCACAGGATGAGGAGGAGAGGGGGCACTTTCCATCATAAAATGTAAATTGAAGTTCAATATTTGCATTCGCCTCATCCTGCTGAACTGGTTTAAGTCTGTATTTTACCAATGCAAATGTCACGCAAATGTGCTTCTACTGGAAAGCACAAACTTAAAAGAAAATCCCAAAAATAAAACAGCCTTAGATAACATGATGGTAATTGAAGACAGACATAACTAGAACAGGAAACAGAATCCATATCTATCCAGTATTTGCACAAGACGTTTTTTTTTCCTCTCACTGTCACAGAAGCTCATATGAAAGGCAAACTCAGTTACAGTCAGACCAGAAGACACCGTGCAGGACCTGCAGGGTTTCACATGAAGAAGACAGAGCCAGGCACACAATAGACTAGACAACACACATTATTCTGGGTGTTACTGTGGCGTGAATAGAGGCACTGATTACCCCGGGCCTCCAGCTGAGTGAGCCCCCCACAGTTTGTAGACTACAATGCCCTTTGTAATTTCTCAAGTTTGTTTGGAGTTTAAGTTCAAGCTCGAATCGGTCTGACTTTGGTGCCTGTTATGGTTGAAACCTACGAGTACATTATGCTGATTTTACAAGTGATAACAGCATATGAGAGATAATGATATGGTGATGTTGATTTGTTGTTTGTGGATGGTGCAGAAATACATTTAGAAGGACACAAAAATCACGTTGTCAGTCTAGCACAGATGCGATAATGTGTTAACTTTACCCACTACCCATGGGTAAACTAAACAAATCACCTTTCAACCCCAAACAATAACATGTTTAAACTCACTCCTATTATTGTTGGGTTATTTACTGAAGGTAAAATAAATTATTGTTGGTCTCTATTATAATTTTGTTTTCATGTCACTATTTCTTACTTTGTTTATAACTTGTGTGCCCTTTGTTTTGTTTTGAATACATACACACCTTGCGTTGTTCAACTGACATTTGTGACATTTTAAGGAAAAATAACCAAATAGAAATATGAAAAATAACACTAACACTCGATCAAAACAAACCACGTTTTTGATTTATTGGTCACAAGTGTTTTTTTTGTACCTGAAGTGCTGAGCTCAAGTGCACTTATCATTGTGTTGCTGCTATATTGACCTAAATTTGACCCATTTTTACTCAGTGAGTTCAAGTGTCTGTGATCTCTCTGTGCAAGCTATGAGTTACAGCTACCCTGTGGTCATATTGCCTATTAAACAGGGGTTTGCTGATTTAAACATGTACCTGAGGCAAACAAACTATACAATCTGTTATATGTGTGATAATTGATCATTTCCCTTGTGTGCATGTCAACAGTCATTTCCATCATACAGCCAGCACTCTGCAATGACACGTACATGAAGGCTGTAACACATCGGCGCAGCGGTGGAGACTGACAGCAACATGTCCAGTGACACACTGGTTGTGTGCCTTGAGATAACACTGTGGACATAATTACCAAGGCTAATACATCGTCGTTTACACAGCATTGTGCAGATTTAATAAGCAGTGACAGTCAGTGTAAACACTGCCGGCTAATGACTCAGAGCATGAGCTGAAATGAAGGCCGACATTAGCAGAGAAATGTTTCTGCTCAGGTGTGAACAGACCTTCTTATTTGTTTTGTTTTCATGGGAGACAGCTGTCAGCCAATCACCTGTGACTTGCAGCCGTTTGCTGCACTTCACTTCCTGTGTGCTGGAGTCAAAACAAGATCCTGTAATAGGAGCCGAAGGTGTCCGGGTGTTGTGTTACCTTAATGAAGCTTCATTTTGACTTTCATCACGCTGGTTTGTCCCGAAAACAGCAACAACTGAAAAACTGTCCAGAAGTCAATCCAGTAGCCAGCACCCATAACAAATTCATTACCATCAGAGAGAATAAATTGCTTGAAGTGAATCTTCGTATGGGCGTTTCACTTGCTTTTTATGTGTTTTTCATGGGAATAGGGAGATATCACATGGCCTGTGAGATCCATTTTTTAAAGTATTTATATGTGTGCCTTTGTGAATTGTTACGGGAATACTGAATCCGAAATTCACATATGTTTCTTATAAACCCCAGTTATAATGTGCAACATTTCCAAAACCGGACACATTCATGCAATTTTGCATCACTGAACCAATAATAAGTCCTTTGTGTTGGGAAATGTAAAGTACAAGTGGGTTTCTTTTTTATTTCATGTGTCACAGTGTGTTTGCTTCAAGAAACTTGCCATTTTTTTCAAAACTGTCTGATCATGTACATGAGACTATTTTCCATTATTACTCAAATTTAGGATCTCTGTACACCACACTTGTGGCACTCTTATTCAAAGTATCTGGCACGAGACCACAGATGAAGTTATTCCCTCTTCTTCAGTTGTTGTTGTGGGTGCATTTACATAAAGCGTCTGCCAAGCAACACGTGACTATGCTTAAATGGAGACAGAGAAGTAATTGCTGACTCAATCAATTATGCATTAAAATACATAAACACATCTTGTATGCAGGCGTTATGAGGTAGATCATTTATTTTTTAGAAATGTAATTATAAAATGTACAGTAAATATTTACATAGCAGAATTTTGTAACACTTCTTCATGTCTGTTTACAAAAAGAGTGCAGTCTTAGCTGTACCCCAGTTCCCTGAATGCATTAAAAGTACAGCTTGCCATTGGTGACAGAATTAAATTTCTTAATGAGGGCGACAAGGGTAATGAGGGAATCCTACTCTTTTGTTTATGAGAGCTTCCTGTAAGGAGGAGACTCACTGGGCAGATGGTTTTGGGGGATCTTAATGAGATGCTTATTCATGTCTGATGTCAGAAATCCAAGTGAAAGGGGGTGGGGAAGCCTTACTCTATGCTGGGCTAAAGCATTTACTGTGGACTGTGAGGACATGCAGTGGTAGTAATACAGTTCTTTGATTTATCTGTCGGCTTAATTGCAAAAATCTGTTTGTCAGGGTATGCATGAGATACTATCTCGATATTTATTTGTATGACAGAATTAAATGTTGCTCTTGGAGGCTTTGTCAAGGCTGCTGTTTCCTGTTTCTTTGGAAAATTACCAGCTGCGTAAGAGTAAAGACAGTAATGAATATTTCAGGGCCACCTTTACTCCTGAGCTGAAATGAATATAACATGTGAAACACACACCAGTGGTCTGGCTCAGCAGTATTGTGTCTTTTAAATTGCACACGTCAAGGATGTTAACCAACGTGTTAACTTAACTGTCGGCTTGCTAGCATAATAACAGTCAACAAATGTGTATGCTTAGCACATTTTGTTTGCATGGCATGAGGCCAACAGGGACATCTGTTGAATCCGTCTTTGCCACCGAACAACAAACTTTCTTCTGCAAATTGTGCTGATTGTGGACTTTGACCCATTTTTGAATGTAGGTCAAGTTAAGCTGTAATGTCCTTTAAACATGCTGTCGGTTTACAGCCATGAGCTATGGTGAAAAGACACCTCAGAGCGCAGTGCATCAGATTGTTTCATCCGTTATCATTTGTGTTGACTGGTGTTGGCGATCATGTGCATTGATAAGAAAAGTGTTCCCTCAGCTGTCTCACATGCAAAATACATCCTCCTCACAGCTCATGTTTTTCATCACTTACATCCTGTTCATTGCCACAAGCCAATGTACTTGAAAGAAAAAATCCTTTGTTCAAATACAGTGCAGCCAAAATATACAAAAAATATCCTGTTAACTGGACTGGTGGGAATCTACTCAAGTCATATTTACCTAAACCATAATGATGTCATCATTGATTCTAAAATTCAGTACTTTGAGATATAGTGTAAATTATTAAGGTGGAGTATTTTAGCAGTATAGTACAGTACCCACAGTTGTTGCACAAATACCAATGTGATGAAAACCTTAGTTTTTATCAGACATATAGTCTGCAATACTTTGCTAAAGGCAAACCTAACCTAAATAAGAAAAATTTTTTTTAACTTGTTTACAGTGTGGACGTGCAAATTAATTAAGACATATGGGACAACTCTTCTGATTACATTCTGAACTTAATATTTCAGAGTTCAGTTAATAAAGTAAATATACTGTATCCTGGAATGATTAAAAAGGTAAATAGTAATTTTACAGTTTACTTCTGTGTATTTAACCTCTTGTTCTCTTACCCTTTGTTAGTATTATACAGATACACTAAATTGACTCTGAAGTCTTATCTTATAGATTGCCATTGAATTGTTTTACAGTCAAAATTTCTATTTATTTCAATCTCACATTTTTGTTTATGGTGTAGTTTTGGTGACATTGTAATAAAAAAATGGTTGGGTGTAAACATTTGCTGATTGCACAGTATACTTTTAATGTGGGTAGCATGAGGAGTCCTTGTTGTCATGGTAACAACCAGTGGCCTTTCAACTAAACAAACTGATGTTATATGATGAAATAAGCCCACCATAAATTAAACATTGAATATAATAGACATAGTGTGCATAAGAAACACAGTCTAATTAGATTACTATTGACACTTTGCTTTAAGGCCTGCCACAAGGTCTATAAAAATTGTAAGAGAAAATAATGTGCATGCATGTATAAAGGCTATATCATCATGTAAGGATGCAGCACATTAATATGGGGATTCAGTGTGAACCAGGCCGACCGGCAGCTGCTGGATGAGAGGGAGGGGAGGGGATGCGGGGCTTGTTCACATAATAGCCGGCGGGTGAAGGCGTGGTGAGTGTGGCTCAATGCGAGAGGAGTGTGTGTGTGTGTGTGTGCGCGCGCTACAGTAGTACCGGAGGATGAACATGGACACCGGCTGCACGGCGGCTCCCCTCCCTGGCGAAAAGCAGCCGGAGAGCCGGAGAAAGCTGGACTGAGCGATGCCGGGGAGGAGGGTGACCGACATGCACGAGACCCTCTGCGCGATCGACTCCTAATCGGGGGACGCGAGGACCGCAAAGGTAAGGCGGCGCGCGATGCGATGGAGCCGGCTCAACCCGCCCTCAGAGAGCCGCGCGGAGACAAAGTAGACCGAGCCGTGGACGCATGTGAACCGGGATCTGTGGGGGGGGGGGGGGGGGGGGGGGGGGGGGGGAGAAAAAGCATCAATGAAAAGAAATGTACGGGCAGCATGGGCTTGGCTCTGAATAAATAAATAAATAATTTGAAGGGGAGCGGTGTGGTTTTATTTGACACATCTGTCTAGTCATGGGGCTCAGGTGGAAACCACCCATGTACAGTACGGCAGCCCACAGTAGCACACTCATTGTTCTCCCCTCCACTGTGGAAATTGGCCCCGAGCTGGGCTAGTCTCATTATGGGCTTGTGGACAATGCTGCCGATTGTAGATATGTGCATATAACACTGGGTTGTTTGATGTGTTTAAGGAAATATATATATATAGATATAAAAAGTAGTTTCTGAGCTATTTGATTGCAGTGATGAAGGTGGTGTGACTTGGTGAATTTTAAAGAAATTGCTGGATGAATCATCATTTTACCCGGTTGCAGCAGCGCAGTGAATCACTCCTGTCCAAACCATCACTTAATTGTATGACATTTTCTATACTGCTTGTGCATGATTAGCATTTTCGTGTTTGAAGTGTAAAATGATTTATTTTGTGACAGTGGCGACATTTGGTGACCCATGCCAAGCATTTTTGGTTATGTCTTACATGGACACTCCTTGCTGTCTTGATGTCTTTTCATCCTTTAGATTTATTGTGCTAGCAGGGTTCCTATTTTTGCTCCACTGGTAAAAACAGGGACCAGCCTGGCTGAAGGTTGACAGTGACCCGCTGATGTTATCTAGGGGCTAAAGGAAGACACGAATGTCTTGGTGTATTTAAAGCATCAGGCATTGTAAACAGGAACTGTTGCTGTGATGGCCGCGTCTGTGTGACACACGTGTCCGCCGTGAGACTTTTTCTTCCCGCTCTTCCTATTTTGTTGGAGAGGATGTCCTCTGCCATTCTTCACGCCAGTCAGCTTTTTTTAGGTACATCTCTGACAAACTCTTTGAAAGAGGGGTTGAGTGGCAGGCGAGGGGGTCACTGAAGTAATTTCCTCCTTTGATACGTCGAACAGATTTTTTTTTTTTACCACCAGCATTCTTGTTTGCCAGTTTGAGGGGCTAACATGGCAGAGATGCTCCTCTCTCTGTTTGATGCTGCTGAGAAATGTCTCAGTCCTCAGCTGGCAACCGCCCATTTAGGAATCAAAGCCTCCGGAGACTTTCTAAAAAATGTGCTAAAGACAGAGAGAAGGAGAGAGGGATCTATTTTTGGACAGGCAAGTAATCTTGTATTCATACCCTTACCATCGAGGGAATAAATCTGATCTATATAATAAGGTGAAAGCCAGTAGCCGAGAAGAATCACTGGAGTGAAACAGGTTGGCAGGTAAGGATTTGGAGCTAGAACTTGTTCTTACTCACGTGCAGCTGCCCTGAAAATCAATGATGGTAGATTAAATTAATCCACTTTCAGCATTTGAGCTGATCCGTGACACATGCTGTCAGTTCAGGTAGAGACAATATGCATAACCTGATATCATACCTTTCAACAACGCTATGATATGTTGATTTTTGCTGGGCAGCATACGCTGTGGTTCTTTGTCCAGATCATGTAATTTGGTCATGTTCCACTTTCTCCACCCATTCACGTCTCAGCGCTTCGTCCCTGAGCTCTGCAGAAAGTCACTGCAGTTCTCTGTAATGAAACTCTGCAGTTTGCGATATCAGGTATGCCGGAGGGGACGGCTGCGAAAGCCAGAGAACGAGGGCAACTGGTGGCAAATCTCGCCGCTTTTAGAGAAGTCCCTGTGTTGATCCTTTGATGCACTGCTGCATGTTTTCATGGTATTGAAATTCTGCAGTGAGACGCTGCATTTAGACCGTTTGGGGCTTTTAAAACATCTGTAACCTGAGCATCTGATCAATAAAGATGGAGAGTTCTTAAAATCTCTGCCAGATCAATGTGTCTACCGTATATATGGACTGACCCAATAAAACATATGGATCCAGGAATAAATGAGCTTCTTCATGCTCGATTATTTTGTTTAAATTTGAACCTGCTCAGGACAATAATGTCTATCAGTCATTCAACGGTCTGGATCTGACTGTCTGTCCATCCAGCTCGTCAGATCTCCGTGTAGATATTCAGTCATGATTTACAGTAATCTCACTGATCATCTGACCTGTGTTAAGAAATTGATGCTCCCAGGTGATGAGCACATTAAGCTCATTTTGGAAACGTCATGAGTCTTTTTTTAGCACTGCTGTCTGTCCAAAGTGTAAACTGTGCACACAGATTAATAGATGGAAAAAAAACACTTTGCTTTTTACTAAAGTCTAACTGTCATGCCCTCCATTGATGTTGTCTAACTTTTATCCCTGTAGAGTTTGAAAGCATTTACCATAAGTCTCTTTGGATGAAAGAGGCTGTATATAAATATAATATAATGCTTCTTGTCCACTGTCAGTATCGGGACAAACTATAAAGTCGTTGCCGCACCATTAACAAAGCTCTAGCAGTTGCGAAATTGTGTTTGGCTTATTGTCGGGTACAAATGGACACTTAACTTTTCTTCCTTAACCCGTAGAAGTCTTGAGCTACTTGAGCCATTAGGATTAGGGTTGATTTTGTCTTTTAAAATGTTTAACATGCCAATGTTTGGTACTTTTTTTCTTCAACACAACATGACCTATATGACCTTTTGCCCAACAGTAACTGTCCGACAGTCCGCTAAGCCTAAAAAAATCCAATTTATCCAAAAATACACACTCTCCCTGCAGTTTGAAAGAATTAACAGCTACTCCACTTGGTACTCCAATCACCCATGTTCTTCCATGAGGATAATGTGAATGTCTTCTTCATCTTAGGGGATAAGGCTTAGGGTTAAGGTTGTTATGGTTTAGGTTAGTTTCTTACACCGACAAAACACATGGCTAATTACAATGTACAGTGGTATTATTATATATTATATGAAGATGGTTGTGAATGTTCAGTCCTATAAGAACCATTGGGCTGTCGGACCAATGGCATGACACCCTCAGTGCAGCCTCATAGACCTGCTAACATGGCTGTAGACTCTAGTTCATTGGAAAACTTCTAACATATCTTTCTTCCAATTTTTTCTTTTGGCTCAAAAGGTTTAAAAGTTGGGTTTCTGTGCAAATGGAATTCACAGGCACTGAGCAGCCTTTAAGTTATATTTTAGCCTAACAACAAACATGAAATTGAAAACACTGTCCTCGTCTTTATCAGTAGCTTTTCTTCATTTCAACATAGTCATAGTCACTCAAGGTCAGCGGCAGAAAGTCTGCCTGGATACTTGAATTTGAGGTAATAAGAAAATATCGTCCTGCATTACAGTCCTTCAGAGACTGATCGAAACAGATTTGACCACAACTGTCACTGTGGCAGCTAATAAAATATTGCGGGCCACGCTGCTACTTGCAGTTGTAGGCCAGGCCAGCCACGAGAAAATATATCACAATGTCCGCATACCTTTGTAGACGTCCTTTTCGGTCAGGGAATAACAACTTGTGCTGCATGATGACATCATTCAAATGAATCACTCCTCTGTGATGCAGCCTGTCCTTCTTTGTATCACAAGGGTAGTTTGTTATTAAAGAAGAAAATTAATATTTCTCTCAGGTTCTAATTTTTCCTTAATATCCTGAGCCTCATTGTTTTCGCGAATTTCCCGGATATCACAAACAGCTAGACTGGCTCTCTTTAGGAGATGACGCTAGACAGATACCCTTTGACCGCTGACAACATGAGTCATGATAAGATATCAGATGAGGTTTGAGATAATCCTGCGGTGGATCCTCTGCAATCGGAGCTTCCTCGCCGTCTACTCAGACTGGTCTCAGCAGTTTCGCCCTATTTGATTTATTTTATTAATCATTTTTGCACCGTCAACACACTTGGGCCTACTAATTAAGCATGCTGTCTGTGGGATGTCTTTAGAAGAGCTAAAACCCTTTACGTAGGCCTCTGTGACATTCATGTGTCAGAGGTCACTTACATCAGCTATTGTCATAACATTACAGAGGAAGCTCATGAACTCAAAACACAGAACTTACTGTGTTTCTCTTTCCACCAGTGTATTGAATGTCACATCCTCTTGGTGAGTCTGTTTTTCAGCCACTTGAATTCACATGAAGATTTTATTTGGATTCCTTTGTGTCCTTTGTCTTCATAGTGCATATCCAGTCACCAGATGACTTTATTGCTAAGTTGATAATCATTCGTGCAGACTTTCTCCCAAATGCAGACTGAAATAGTTTTGGAAGGTAGGAACTGTGATCATTTTTAGCACCGTCCGATTGCCGTGGGTGTCTTCAAAGGAACATGTAAGCACAGAGAGCAGACACCGACTTTGTGTGTGATACCAGCCTTCATCAATAATGCATGAAAACGGGAAACTGAGATAAGACAGGCTGCAGTCTGGACATGACATTTAACCAGTGTGACGTATTAGACACTGACAGGCAGTTTACTCAGGAGACAGAGACTCTCCTGTTAGCTCATCATACAGCTTTCAAGCTGATGTGCTTTTTTTAATGTTAGGATTAAAAAATGAAGCTTCATGGTTTACAATGTCTGTTCATCACAAGAAGAAATTTTTCTCCCCGCATCCTGCCAGATCGTTCCTTATTTTAATGAACACAGTTATTCTTTGTTTCTTTGTGAGGGGGGCCACATCTGCACGTTCTCCACTGGGATATTTCACCGTAGCAAATCATAACAAGCTGTCTATATGCCAACCTCAGGCTCCAGACTGCAGCCAAACCGGCACCCTGCGGCGCAGTACTCAACCAGCGCCTGTCCAGTCTCTGGAGAGACAAACACAAAGACTGACAGCTCTTTCATCTCTTCCCTCCGTGTTTTTTTTACATGAAGGTTGAGTGCTTGTCTTAACCCCACAGGGTCCTAGTCTGGCCTTTTATTGAGGTTGAATAGGTTGTGTTTGGCTGGCTAAGCAGCAGTGTCTTGCCGTGCTGAGACGAATACGACTACATCGTGAGAAGACCAATGAATATTTAAATAATTAGCTGTTGTTAGTGGAGCTTTGACAAAATGTTAATCTGCAACAGTTTTGATATTCAGTTAACTGTTTTTGTCCTTTTTCTGAGTGAACAGTACCAGATATTTGCTGGCTCCAGTGTGGTGCAGTTGTTCACTAAAATAACTGCAAGTTGCAGCCCCACCAGTTTTAAATAATAGTCTGTGTTCACTTGTGACATGTCACTTTTTGTCTCTTGTGTCTTCAGTGTGTTGTGACAGAGAAAACTGCCGGGTTAGTCGAGGTTGCCGGGCTGCTCTGGCTGCTCTAGCAGATATAAGTAGCACTTCTTGTAGTGATTATAGCTCTCAGATGATTAATGGTGCAGATTCCTGAAAAGCATGGCTCCTCCTCCAACTCACTTCATGTATATTTTATTAGCAGGAATCATCCCAGCTGAATTAGACTCCTGTCTGCTGAGCAAATAACTGCTTATGAAAATTCCACAGTGGCGCGTACTTGTTAAAGAAGCCATTTCTTGGATATGAACTTCTTATAGACAGAAAAAAAGCACCATCTAGTGGTCAGTGCCTTTACTGTACATGCCAGTAATGTCACACTTATTACTGTGACAAATTGTATGACCCCAGCATGATGCAGTCTTGAGTAAATCAAGCTCAGATCAATGTAATAATACTCCCAGTGATTGTCACAGGAAGCCACACTCCACATTAATTGAGTTTATTGAATGTGCACTTTTAATTAAGATCATGAAAGAGAATTTATGGCCATGGCAATAAGGAAGACACATCATTCAGGGGCTGTAATTGACAAAGTGCTCGTTAAAACAGTACAGATGGCGTAATTTAAAGAAGTGACTGGGTGTGCTGCCCCCATTCATTTGTTTAATCATTTATTAGTGCAATGTGAGAAAGAAACAAATGAGCAGAAGAGTATGTGTAAAGTATGGCCACTTTAGGTGTTTGAGTCACCTTAGCGGCAATCTCTCCTGCCTCTATTACTGAGTATCATCGCTCAGTGGAAATGTGCAGGAAGAGGAAGTGAGAGAAACCCGAGACCCAAAGTCGAACCCATTCAGCCACAGAACACCACAGAAGTGAAGTAAACGTTTAAAATGTCTGCGATATAGGCATGCTTCACCGCTTTCTACTGACCACTTTGTGTTTTTTGACTGACCCACATTGTTCATATTAAGAGGCAGTAAACCCCAAAGTGCAGTCAGGAGTCTAACCCAGTCGGCTGTTAATATTCTGGTCAGCGCTTTATAAGCCGTCACTGAGGCCCCACTGCTCAGTCTGTAACCTGCATGGAACAAGTTGCCGCTTAATCTGTCAGCGGTCAGTCAGAGCTGACTATTTCATGGTCTGGATCCAAGAGGAGACTCTTATCAAAGGATGAGCTCTGGTCAGGGATGCATCCACACCTGCACTCTCCCTGGAGAGATTTACCAGGTACAGCAGCTGCTCGGTTCACTCCAAGTGTTAGAAGTCGTGATCAGCCTCATTCTGTCAGATGAAGAGGCAGTTGAATCTATCTGATGTATTTTTTTTCAGTTTGTGAGAGGGTTTGTTGTAAAACTGGTCAACCTCAATCTGTCAGTTTTCCTGCCTAGTTGATTTATCGAGTGAACTTACCGTGTTTCTTAGTAGGTCATGCTGACTCTGTGATTGTTTGCAGCATTGTTTGAAGGGCATTGTGGTCAAAATGATTCTGAACAAGCAAACATGATTTCCTTCTTATCATGTGGGCAGGAGTACCAGAGAACCGGCTGTAATGGATGCAGAGTTTAGAAAGAATCTGATATGAGGCTATAGCTCACTGCTATAAACACTTGGTTGGAACTTGATGCATAAATGTTTTACTGAACAGGGTGGAAAGTTTGGAAGATATTTGCAGTGGTGGAAGAACCAATCAGGTCTTTTACATGAGTAAAAGTAACAATACAACAGTGTGAAATAGTCAGTTACAAGTAATAATCCTGTTTTGTAAATAAGTACATAAATATTATTGGCAAATTGTACTTAAAGAATTAAATTATGCACCCCCTGCATGAAGGTTATACTGAATGTCGATGAATTGAATGAATCTAGTATATATAAAGATTTTGTGTAGAAAATCTTCATCTGCAACTACCAAATATTTGGAGTTGGGTAAAAAGTAGATGTAGTGGAGTAGATGTACAAAGTTGAATAAAATGGAGATACTCTATTAAAGTATAAGTATTGTAGTATTACTCAGAAATGTACACTGCAGGTACACTTTACTCAAATGCTGCAAAGGCTTAAAGACTAAAAGAGTAAAAGTTAAACATGAAGGTTCAAGGTTTTTTTGGTTGCCATGGCAACAAATCCTTGAGACAAAGGTTGTATTGTCGTCAACAATGTGAGTGTGTTTTTTCTCTGTATTTACCATCAAGGTCTTTGCTCAGTTTGCCCACTGATAGTAAATATGGTAGCTGTTTAAAGAATATTTATCTCACACCTTTTCATTTTGCAGTTTCTAGACATTTTAGTGTTGTGAGACCTACCAGGCCTCATGTACACTTTACTGCCATAGTTGTAAAAACAATATATACACGAGACCTGAGGTTATTGTGCCTTGTGATGATGAATTGCTTGCAATCTGTGTCACAAGCCTGAACTTCCCTGTTTCTTTTCCCTGCAGATGACTGAGGGTAAACTTTGCCAAGTGCAGCTGCTGGATGACAGGAAGCTAGAGCTGCTGGTTCAGGTATGGATGTACCTGACATCAAGAGTCTATAATCAGCATTTTATACAAAAACAATGTAGATCAGTGTGTAATGAGAAAGTCGCTAATGATGAACCCACAAAGAATTATCGCCTGACTCTGCGGCACTTTCACTGTTCTCATTTAGTTGTTTTTTGGTCACAGCAGGCAGCTGTTTCTAGCAAGAAATCTCTAAGACCAAACCATACAACAACCTGCCCAACACCAAAAAGCAGAAAGACAAAGTTAGCAAATGGCCTGAGAACACAGTGGAATATTTGGCAGCTTAAGAGGCAAAGAGTTTGGTAGTGACCTAAAGCAAATATCAGACTTTATTCATCAGGTGGCCTGAAACTGCAACTCTTTTGCCCCCAAACGTCCAAAAATATCTTTTACTGCATGTTTAAAAATAATGCCATAATAATGACATGGATATGTTTCTGTAATGTAATGACATGCTCATGTGGTATGTTTTCAGTGAGAACAAAAAAATGTTATGAAATACATGATTGCTAAGCAAGGGACATTACTGAGTAGGAGGACCACCCTTCAGTAGTGTGACCTGGATTAAGTCCTTCAGTATCTTTGAAGTGTCCTTGAGCATGAAATCCTCTCGTACTGCTGTCTGCTCTGTAGCTGGCCTTTCAGTCTTATTTCTCTTGGGGGGGTGGGGGATAATTTCCTCTGTGTACTATCTGTGTACTAATCTGTGACACATTATTAAGAAAACAGTTTGAATTATTTTTCGAAGGATGTTTACTTAATATGTTGAATTGCAGTATGTGTCCAACAAAATCTAAAGCTGAGTCTAAATCTTCTTCCAAAGCCTAAGCTGCTGTCGTACGAGCTCCTCGACTTGGTTTCCTCCCACTTCAACCTCAAAGAGAAGGAATTCTTTGGACTCGCATTTTTTGATGACAAGTATGTAAATTGTCAAGTTTATTTATCCTCAGCGCTTTGATTATTTACAGGCGTCTCATACATGTGTGTGTGTGTGCATGTGTACAAAATGCAGCTTTTTGATGCTTCTGTCTGTTTGCTTTCGCAGTGGTCAGCGTAAGTGGTTGCAGATGGACCGCAGAGTCCTTGAACACGACTTTTCAAAGAAGTCCGGGCCCATTGCCCTCAACTTCCTGGTCAGGTAGTAATTCATTTATGTCATGCAGGTTGCAAGCTCTCCAGCAGGGAGCACTACTTTGTTGACATGGCGTTAAGCTGTTATCCGTCAAAAGAAATGTCCCAGGTAGTTCTGTGATAGAACATTTTTTGCTCATCATCATATACTGCCACGCCTCACGCTGCTTCTAAAAGCACACACCAGGCAGAAAAAAGTGCAATTGGAGATTTTCCTATAAGCAGCATAGTGACACGTTATCTCGGTTTATCCCTTAAATCGTTGTGTGTGCGTCTGCTTTTATCCCATGTAGGTTTTATGTCGAAAACATAACGCAGCTTAAGGACATTATAACAGTGGAGCTGTTCTTCCTGAACGCAAAATCTGCTGTCTACAATGTAAGTGTTCTTCCTCCTGTTTTCCTTGGCCGTGAAGCAATGAAAAATGATTCTGCCGGTTGTGTTTTCTCTCAGCACCTCACCGATGATTCACTGTCTCCGGACCCTTGTAGCACCTAAGCTCAGCAGACAGTGGCTGCGGGGCACAGTTTTCTCACTCTGCTGGCTGGAATGTAAAGCAGACAGTCTAGGAAAGTAGAAAAATATGAGGGTTCGTCTTGAGCATAAGCAGAGGTTATTGTAGGGCAACGCTGAGAAGATTCCACGTTTGGATCTAGAAAACTGTCTACACACGGAGAATATATTTGCATCCTCTTTATTTGCTCCCCTGTTGCTCTCTTATGTCTCTCAGGAGATTATAGAAGTGGAAAGTGAGAACGTCTACAAATTAGCTGCAAACGCTTTGCAGGTTAGTGCTTCTTTACGCTCATCAATATACATTAATTGCTGCATTTAATGTCCTTGTGAAGCATGTGATCTGATGTCATTTTTTTATCACTAGGAGGCAAAGGGAGACTACACAAGGTAAGTGCATATTATCAGCTGGGTAAGAAGTATTTAACAGCAGCAGAACAAGTTAATAGTGAGCTTTTAGCGAAGACATTCAATAGGTCACTTGTTTCCCCAGAGTGCAGACAACAAAAATCAATAGCAGTGTTATGTGAGGCTTACCACAGGCTGCTGAGAAGCTTGCACTAGGCAACTAATGAATCTCACGCTGCTGATAGAAGCCGAGTGTTGCACAGCAGAGACCCCTTTACATTTCACAGAGCATCTATTATCCAAGCTTTTTGATATAACACGTCGTTTTGGGACGGAACACTGTGGGTCTTGGTGTAGGTTGCCACCTGGCTCCGACCAGGTGATGGAATGAGAAGTTTTAGGAATACAGATGTCTCTGTTCATTTGAGTAAATGCTTTATAACAGTAGCTGTGTGGGCTGTAACTACCACTGAGGACACTGAGGAGTTGTGTCCTTGTTCTGTGTCTGGGATTTGGGGGAGGTGGGGTTTTGAACAACTTAAAATCTACTGTTACAAACCTGCGTATTTATAGACTTAGGCCTGTTTTTTTTTTTTAGAAATAGTATTTTTATGTTTTACTATGTGTAGGCCAAGACTAGTAAAGGAGTCAGTAATCGCCCACCAGAATTATAGTCCTGGTAGCGTGGAAACGGCTTTGACACAACATCTAGATACTCATACTGGAAAATAAAATTCACACAAACTGTAGTTGACAGTGAAGGAAGTATACAAATATATACTTTGGTAAAAAATATTTTTTAATGCAGCTATTTTAGTAACTGGTCATTTGTATGTTTTGTGTGTAAAATCTTCACATTTTTAAAGTAAAAACATTTGTCTCATAAATTCACTGAAGTAGCAGTACTCCGACTGGTAAATGGACACAACATATGTCACAACTACTGTCCTCTTTTCCTTCAGCGATGAAAATACAAGAGCGGACCTGAAGAAACTACCGACTCTCCCCACCAAAGTACTCAAGGAACACCCATCACTTGCGTACTGGTATGGTTTCTGGAAATACTTATTTGAACTCTTGACTCACTAATTCCTAGAAACTTATGCATCATTGCTTTTCGTGAATTTTTACATGCAGCAGCAGATCTTTTTTTTTCTTTTTCTAGCAAACTCAACAATAAAGGAAAAGGATATAGCCGTTTTTCTTCACACACCACTAATACCATCTAACTAACAATGTTATTTATTGATGTATTCAGTTACATTTTACTACGTAGCCATTTATTTGCATTTTGTCAGTTACAGAGCAACATTTATACACTTTTACTGGCTTGATTTAATAATGTGCATCTGTTTAAAGAGTAAAAAGGCGTCCTCTTTCTGTGACATTACAGCGAGGATCGAGTAATTGAATATTATAAACAGCTGAAAGGAGTCTCCCGGGGGCATGCCATTGTGCAGTAAGTACTGAAAAAAAAGGTGCATTTGCTGCAACTGGTTCAACACAAGTAATTAGATAATGAATGTTATTAAGCTTTAAGTTCATCAATCTTCCTCTCACCTCTATTAGCCCTCCCCTCTCTCTGTCCCTGGTCGGCACTCCTTTTCTCATCATCTGATAGGAATCAATAGCTCATCCTCAGTTGCACTCTGATTCACTGAACAGGGCTGAAATTCCCAGTTCTGTCTTTTCACTACCACATGCAGATGTTAAAAAAACAGCTGGTGATTTCTAAGAAAAATGTTTTCATTGCAGGTATTTGACGTTAGTGGAATCGTTGCCCACGTATGGCGTGCATTATTATGAAGTTAAGGTAGGTGTTCCTCTATGATTAATGGGAAATGACATATTGCACATAAAATATCTATCTATCACCAATGCATGTGTCTCTTGCCTCACAGGATAAACAAGGTATCCCGTGGTGGCTTGGAATCAGCTATAAGGGCATTGGCCAGTACGACCTGCAGGATAAATTAAAACCTCGAAAGGTAAAAACGCTTCCTGCTGCTCTGTTTCTGTTTCGGCCTCCCTGCTTCACTAATCTGACCGTGGACATGATAGCACAGGGCATGGAGAGGGGATTGCTGCTGTTGCACATGGCGTGGTGATTCACCAGCTCTAATTCATGTATCATCCTTTAAACTCCCAGCAAAAGCTGGGCCTGCAGCTGCAGCTGACGAGGCTGGACTTGAAAAAATGGAGCAAAATCTGTTGTGTCTGGAGAGCTCAAGCAGTTTGCCTCAATGAGTTTTCTATAAAGTCCTTGAGAATCGTATTTTGAACCAGCTTTTCTTGTACCTTTGGTGCTGTTGTAGCTTGCGAGTTGAGAGGAGAAACGCCCATGTGAGTTATCTGTCAGCTATGTCGTCCAGTATGTGACTCCACCATGTGCCAGCTGGGCGCAGACGTGCTACGCTGTCACAGAACATGGGTGGATAGTTCAAAACAATGCACATCCATTTACTGGCTCAGTCGCCCCGTTCAGCCCGACAACCGCTCAACATGGTGCAATCCATCTTTGTCTGAAATTGTGCAAGCAGCCGACTGCGTGCAGGCAGTGGTGTGATTGCGGAGAGGAGAGGAGGGAGTGGGCTGGTGATGTCAAAGGAAAAGGGGCTGGATTTGGGCGTTATTGTGCGTGTTCTGAGAATACCTGAGGAGACAAGTCAGGAGCTGACAGGAGAAGGAACAAAGTATGTGTCTGTGTTGACAGCAAAGCCAGGGAGGATTTAATAACTTAAGAAACAGGACTTGTGAGCATCCAGTATACTGGTAAGGCTGCATACTGCACTTTTTTGTCTGCTCAACTTTGGATGAAATACTGATAAGAAATATTGAAACCAAAAACCAATCTTGAGGATTCTATATTTTTTTAGAATAAAACTAGATTTAGTGGGAGGTGTTTGCCTCTCCAAACATGCCCCTCAAAGTTAACCATGTAGCAGCACCGTGATACAAAATATTCCCCAAAAAGACAGCACATGTAATATCTTTTTCTATGTACTGTCTGTTTGACACCGTGTCTCACTCAGATCTTTTCCAGACACACAGTGAGTCACTGACCCAAATAGATTGTTCATATCTGGCTGTTGTTAGTGAGCACCTGGGCGATATGGGGAGAGACTTGATGAGCCATGGAAAGTGCGTACCGCGATGAGTCTTTGTGTAATGTCCCTTTGTTGCATTCTTCGCTCTAACACCTGCATTATTGCAGACTTGGCATGCCAGGAGGCCCAGACTTTAATGACAGTTCACCTTACAGTCTGGCTTTTTTTATGACTGTGGTTGAAACAATAAACACCTGCACTACTGATTTTTTGTCTCTAACAGTTTATCTGATGTAAGCCGTGAAGGTCCCGGCCATAATACAGTATTTTTTTTTTCAGTTTTAGAAATAAAAGATGAATATTCACCAGGGCTAAAGGCACCGATGGACACATATTAAGGCCATTATCCCTGCCTTTACACTGTTGATCTTTACATTTTGAATTACATAGTGCAATATCTATTTCACTCATCATATATTGTTATTTCTCCAGCTTTACCAGTGGAAGCAGCTGGAAAACTTGTATTTCCGGGAGAAGAAATTTGCTGTAGAAGTTAATGATCCGCACAGGTGAGAGCAGCAGGAGAGACTCTTCTTTCAAGTTCATTGATTATTTGGCCCTTTCCATTTTGCTAACACTTGCTGACTGAGCCTCTCTCTCACATATTCAGACATCATTCATATCACCGCAGCTTTTGTTTGAATTGTGATTAAAAATGCTGCCTCAACCTCTGATTTCTCTTCCTGTGTGTTTCTTGCACCAGGAGAGCAGTAACCAAGCGCACCTTCGGGCAGACGGGCCTACTCATCCACACGTGGTATGCCAGCCATTCTTTGATCAAAACCATCTGGGTCATGGCCATCAGCCAGCACCAGTTCTACTTGGACAGAAAACAAAGCAAAGTAAGTGTCACCAGTCACTACTATATCACTTTAAATACTTGTTGTTCCACTAATTCTTGCATGTGCCATTATTCATTCTCTTAGGCTAAATTAGGTACGGCAAGAAGTTTGGAGGAAATTGCCATGGATCTCACGGAGCATGCAGGAGCAAAAATAAACAGGCTCGGAGATGCAGGCCTGAAGAATAACTTAATAACAGCCAGCAATGGAAGCCTGGTGTCTACAGGTTGGTTATAATTATTTCAATGCATTTAAGCAAGCATCCATTAACTTCATTTCAAATCATTCCAGATGTCTGTCTCTGGCTTAGCTATGAAGGATAAAAACTGAGATGTGAAGCGTCATGATCATATCACATACAGTATCATGACAGGGATGTAGGTTTTAAATGTCAGGGTGTTGTACAACATGACATCCAGAGAGACTCAGAGTATTGTTTTCACAGGTTCGGCAGACTCTGAAATGAGTGAAGAGCAGAAGAAAGAGAAACTGTCTGAGCTGAGGAAAAAAGAGCAGGAGATCCAAGATATTCTCACCAAGAAAACAAAGGAGCTGAAGAAGATTTGCCTAAGAGAGGCGGTGAGAAATCATTTCGTGTTACATTTCCTCTGCACCAGTGCTACATTTTGCCAATAAGTCTTTTTTTTCTTAATTTATTTTCATTTTTTTTAGATGAACTCCCATTATTATACCTGGCTGCTTTGTCAGGCTGAGGTGGCAGTGGTGGTTTCTGCTATTATTTTCAGTTAATCTCATTGTTTAAAGGGGCTGTTTTGTGTTCACAGGAGCTTACTGGAAAGCTGCCCAAGGAGTATCCCCTCTCCTCAGGTGAAAGACCACCACAGGTCAGACGACGGGTTGGCACCGCCTTCAAGTTAGATGACCTTTTCCCCTACAATGAGGTCTGTATTTAACTGGTTGCACTTTAATCAGAACTCAGTTGTAGAGCAATAACATCAAGCAAAAAAAAAGATTTATCTAATTAAACTGTAGCAGACATTGTGGTACTCATTGTTATCTCAACTGATGCGCTACTTGTGTTTTGTGCAGGATCCCTTCCTGAGGAACCTGGAGAGCAGATTTGCCCTGCAGCAAAAGATTGTGGAGGCGGCCAAGAAGCTCGCAAATGAGCCAGAGTTGTGCAAAACAGTCAAAAAGAAGAGGAGGAGAAACTGCTTGGATGCCATGCACAAACTGCAGCAGATCGAGGACGAGATGAACCAATACAGAATCAAGAAGGGGAAAAAGCCCACGCAGAGAGCCTCAGTGATCATTGCAGGTATAGTGCAGGTTGACCTGAGCTGCTGGGTCGTCATTTTGTCATGCTCACGGTAAACATGGAGATATTTTCTCTCCCTCCAGATGAACTCGTCCGCTCAGACTGCAGCTCTCTTTCTAGTCTCCCACTGGATGATGGTGAGTCAGGCGAACACATTCGGGCGCATTTTAAACTGTTGACCCACTATAGTGATTATCATCATTGAGACTTTTTTTGCCTTTGCATTCAGATGATTCAGACAGTGTCGGTCAGAGGCCGCGGTCACGGTCAGTGCAAGGCTCCCCACAGCTCAGCCCGATGCGATCGCTGGGGGCAGAATATGATGTGGAAAGACAGGGATCTCCCAGGGAAAATCACCATAACAAGAACCACAGCAGGTGGGGAAACAGATTTCCTCCACCCGGCTTAATTGTTATTGTAACGTCCTGTGTGTGTAGCTTGTTGCGCAACTTATTTTTTATTGAAAATTGTTCTCGAAGTGAAGCAATGATATCATGTTTTGGCAGAGCCTGTAATATTTGCCGTGTCATGTTTGCAGCCTCATTCCTTTCCTCACATCCTTTTGTTTTCTTTTTCCCCTTTTACTTTCTGATCCTCTCCTGACACCGCACCCTTTTAGATTAGCTTTTGAAGGCCAGGAGGCTTCCCACTACTACCAGAATCCAAGAGAGGTCTCCTCCACCCACAGTAGTCCCTATAAAACCCTCCCCAGACCTCCCAGAGATCCACGCAGCATGCCGCCCACCCCGGTTATGACCCGCAATGCCTACAGCAGCAGCCAGCTCAGGTGTGATCTCCTCTCCCCTGCACTGCCAACCCTACGTTATTCCCCATCCCCCTCAATAAAAACTTCACTACAACCAAATCCCTGCTTCTCTCTAACCTCCTAACTTTTAATCAACACTTTCATACGAATCCCTTAGTCTAAAGCTGTGTCCCTTCCCCAGGTCGGAGGGCTCTCCTCATTGTTTCCGGCACCGCAGCGGGAGTCTGGAGTCGCAGCCTCGGCAGAGGAAAGACACAGACTCTGAGAAGCCAGTCTTCATGTTGTCACCAGCCCACCGCAGCAACAGCACGGAAGTGTTAGAGGATTGCTCGTCCTACACCAGCCAGTCCAGTCTGGACTACTGTGGGGCGTCTAACTCCCACTACAGTACGCTGGACTCCCGGACCTCAACCATGCATCGCCTCCACAGGAAGGTGGAAGTATATGGAAATACCGGGAGTATGCCCAACTTGGTCCAGCACCACTCGGGTTGTAGTTATTCATGTGAGACCTCAGCACACTATGCGCCCAGTGCCTACTACGTTTCCGGCTACCCCTGCCCTGACATGGAGCCTTACGCTAACGGTGCCTACGTGTACGAGAACGAGGTAGAGGGCCACTACAACGTCAACCCTTCCTACCAAATGAATGGCTATCATGGACATGATAGATTCAGGCACTACAGCAGCGACCGGGCCGACAGCCTTTCCCAGAATCCCTACGCAACGGTGAGGCCACCACGGAACAGAGAGGGGCCCAGGAATGAGCTGCTGGCCAAGAACATGCAGAAGGCCCTGGTGGCGGAGCACCTGAAAGGCTGGTACCACCGGAGCAGGGGTCACAGGGAGGGAGGGAGGGGGATGCTGGCTGGGTATGACTTTGACAGCGGCTCCCAGCTCAGCCTGGGCTACCAGACCATGCCGGCGGCCTTCAGCCACTCCAGCAGAACCACCTCCTTTTCATCAGGTGAGATGAGATAATCTAAGGATGGATATATTTACATATTATATAACAGATATCAGGTGATGGGATTTAAAGGGATGCTGTTTTATTTCCATATCTAATTCTCCTTCANNNNTTACATATTATATAACAGATATCAGGTGATGGGATTTAAAGGGATGCTGTTTTATTTCCATATCTAATTCTCCTTCACTCTGAATTCCTCCAGCCATGGCTTAAAGAACTTCTAACCCACCCAAGACTATTTCATTTATGTGGGTTTCAGTGCAGAGTTTCGCTTGCTGTGTTCAAAGCCCTCCCAGGCTGCCAAGAATAGAAGTCTGGCAGAAAACTATCCCTCTAATGTATTACTGAGTCACACAGCCCATCATTAAAGTCACAGAGCAAGGTGTCTTTGTTTTTCGAGAGGTGAATACTTTGAAACAGCAGAAAAGTCACGTAACAACATTTTAGAACATTTTTAGAATTCTGGAAATACGACTTTCAAATTGATCACAACTCCAGTGAAGTTTTTTTATTGACACATTAGATACACAATCAAGTTCTAATTTATAAAGATAAAGCAAAAACATTGGCAAGTTTTGGCAGGTGTGCATCTTGAAATCTTGGCATTTCCAAGTACGGAGGCAGCAGTAGCAGTAACTGTTAAAATATATTGCCATAACATCTAAAGTGTTTGTTTTGCAACACTGACATGAAGACATTTCTAACAGCAATTACTTCTTTTTTTTGTGGCTTGTTTGCAGTGTCCTCGGTGGAGAGTGCAGGTAACTGGCGCAACCAGCTGGCAGTCGGCCTGACAGAGTACGATTCGCCCGACACACCTCAGTACCCGCTGCCTGGGGCTCCTGCCTCTCCGTACAACCGCAGTCCCACACACAGCAGGTGAGCACTACAGTTCATTAAATCACCGCAGTGAGCTTTGGATGCAAGAGGAAGTGAGTCAATCA
>JAOXYL010000050.1:12962463-12972663 GCA_028564955.1 Terapon puta | reverse complement strand
AAATGTTTTACTCCTTATCTTGATGACATACATCAGGGCAGGAACATTTATCACTGTTCAGCTGTGCTAGAAGCTCTCATACTGTATGTTTATTTCGCACATCTTTGCAGTCACTCTGAAACTACTCCGATGAACTGTGCACACAAAGAGTGAGCTATGCTTTCATCACACATAAATAAAATATTGGCAGGTTGTTGTTCCTATGTTATGTTGCTCGTCTCATTGAGTGTTGTTGTCTTTAAGAAGCTGCAACAATAAAGGTGTAAAAATAAAATGTAACGACAAAAAAATCTCTAAAGCTCTATGATTAACTTACATTCAAATAAATTACATTGTCAATCATTTGCTATTTCTAAAAAGATACTAAGATTAAAATAGATAACAAATGCTTTGCATTTTGTGTTAAAACAGATTTTAAAGCAGGTTTATTTGAATATATGTTAATATATTTAGATTAATTTTGGAGCAAACCTGCTCCATATATTCACATTTTGCAATAAAATGCTCTAATCTTTGCCTAGGATTTCTGTTTGTTATTATTATTAAAAATAATGAGTTGTTTAATTGTATTGCTGTGATCGGTATCAAACTAAACCTAGTGCATTGTTGTCTTTACTGCTTGTTGCTCCTTGCTGTTCTTCTGATTCTTGGAGGTGCAGAAATGAAGAACGACAAATTACTTCAGAATTCTGAAGAAGGTCGACGATTAATCAAACAGACTAAAATGAGTTTACAGTCCTGGAGGAAAGATGAATTAATCTGCTATTCACTAGCACTATAAATATGTTTTTTACTTGTTTTTTGTAATTCCATACAGTCCACAACTTTGTTTTGCAAATAAAACTATCCAAAATAACAATTACAAAGCAACTACATTTTTTCAATACATTAATATATCTATGTGTTCACACTGAGACTCGATTAGAAAAGGACAATGGCAACATAAATCAGGTTATCTTTATCTTTATAGAAGACAGTCATGTTTCACTTCAAGTCCTGTGATTTAATCATCACTCTTCAAGAATGAAAAAAAGTCACATAAAAACATAGGTAATATATATAATGTAGCATCCATATAACTTAGAGAATCTCTCTGAACTGCCATTTGTGAAAGCAGCATGCACAAACTGCGGTGAGTGTGCATGTGCAAAAAGCAACAGGAAACAACTGCTCTTACTCTGAAGAGCTGTAAAACAAACACTTAACATTTCCTATTATTATTTCTTTTAGGCAAAAAGGGACTGGATCCCAATGGACAACGTGAAAATAGTGTGGGGTGGCTCTATGTGTTCAGTCTAGTACTTCCTAGTAGAGGGGACAGCAAAGTAATTTATTCAATAATTCAGTCTCATTGCCAAAATGATGCACTTTGTTTCCTGCAGCCATTTTATATATTTCTGCATGCTATATTGTTAAAATAAAGACACATCAGAAATAACAACAAACATGTACATACCATGACACAGTATTCAAATAATAAAGCTGCGCTTGCCATTCATTTTTCAACATTGCATAGCTGTGATTAGGAGGGATACACTCAGGCCAGCCTGCATGGTCAGGAACTGTATGCACAAGTCTTTTGACAACAAGAAAGCCTCTTCAGTCAGGCCAATATATGGACTGGTCTCAGATCAGTATTCATACAGCTCCTGAGGTGACAAGATGGGAGTTATTGCTGATTAATAAGCAGTTAACAGTTCACTGGGTGTTGGGTGTTTATCTTGGTCATGTGGCTCTACTCAGTGAGGAGGAAATCAGACATGCTTTTTTGAGGTAGCAAACTGAAAGGGTCTTACTTCTTTTTTTCTTTTTTGAGAATAAAACACAATTGCTATCGAATGATGACAGCAGATACTGAGTTCAGGCATTCTGCTTCATTTCGATATAATAAATACTCAACATGTGGAACAAAGTGCGTTGTTGACAGGGGAAAGTATTTGATTTGGGAATTTGGAGGAGTGCTCAAACCTTTGGTAACCTTTTTGTGTCCACTGCCTTTAAACATCCAATCCGTGCTGCGATTGTGCAAACCTTGTTATGACACTATTATCCTTCTATACACATCACACAGTGGAAAGTCGCACAAAAGTACAAGAGTAAAAAGTCAAACGAAAATAGGGGAAGGGAAAGAAAGTATGGGAATGCAAACATCAGTAACTTAACATATGTAGAGGGGATAAAAACTTGACATGTGGGGCGGCGCTATGGAAATTTCAATCCAGATAGAATGACACTGACTTCCCTTGGCACACCTTTGGCTAGAGCCTTATTGCTTCATCTTGCTCTCAATGAAATCCTGAATCTTGTTCATTTTCTCCTCCTGCTGGTCCAGAAGGTCCATTATGACGCCCATGGGGGTCTTCTTCAGTCCAACACCCTCAATCTTGTTCTCCAGCCTGTTCTTCATGTTGCGCAGTCTCAGAGAGGCATGGATCAGAATTACTACAGGAAAACAACAGAAAGACAAAATTATTTGACTACATTTTACTTCAAACTTACGACACGGTGTTCTCTAAAGTGCATCTTTCAAAATGTGAAAACAAAATGTACTACTGTTGCAACATTTAAGCAGGTGTAAAGATCAGCACGTCTTTTATTCCCCTGTCAGGCAGATACTAAATGCATGACATCAGCCAGTAAAAGCAGTTCTGTCCAAATCAACAGCCCATAGCAACCCGTCAACACAAGCAGCAGTGGGCAGGCCTCCTGGGAAGCAATCAAACTGTCTCATCTATCCGCCACGATGTTAGAGCAGCCACATTTGCTCTAACGATCCAACCCCTCAATTATCTAAACCACTCCGCTGAAGGCCTGGCTCTAAATGTGCTTCGGGAGCTGCAGCGAAATCAAAACTACACCTTGGAGCTACAGCGCGGCTCGCCCTGCCACGCTGACTCTATTTTACAACCTGTGTCATGAGTGTATGAGTGTCAGTAATACTGTACGCACTGTTCAATCCCTCTGGTGACTCAGGATGAGAGAGGGTTTGGAAAAACTTGTTCACCCAGAGAAAAACCTCAGTTATGAATCCCTGTGTGACTCATCACCCCCTCTTAACAGTTTTCATCCTGCAACGTTAGCCCACAGGGGTTTGCAAAACACTTTTATTTCAGCTGAAACAAAAAAAAAACGGTACAAGAAAGCATTACATTTATAGAAATAAGCACTTAAATGACTTAATATAGTTTCTGGTGAGAAAAAAATGTCCATTCTCTGTCATCTCCAAATCACGTCACATCTATTAAATGTAATAGTTGTGAAGTTAAATACAAATGGTGCTAAGCAGGGGACTTATTTGATGCTTCAAGGCACATATTTTCACATCTCTTGTGTCAAAAGGCAGCTTGCAAGATACCAAAAGACAGACAGCTGTGTGTTTGTGTGTGGGTGTGTGTGCGTCCTCATAACTAAATCTAATCCTACGAGGGCCAAGCCCTTAATTTGGGTAGGTGAGTAAGTGAGAATGAGTGAGAAAGTGAGAGTGTGACTAACCAAATGCCAGACTCAAAAATGACTGACAGCTCTCATTTGTCCACAAGATTGGTCATGTTCAAAACATTAAAAATATCAAAAAGTTATGTCAGAATTGTGGATTTTATACTCCTTGTTCTAATAAAAGGTGCAAGGAGATTATGCTCAGAGTATTGCTACATTAAAAATTTCACATGGCCCTGATCCACTTTAATAACAAAACCTGATCACACCTTGTCTCAACCAAGGCTTTTCCCCAAACCACTCCCTCTGAGTTATCCACAACTCCCTACAAGATAGAGGCACTCAATCATTTATTCTATAGTGAGCAGTAAATGAGATTTTGGGCCCTTGTGAGTCATCCTCATTTTGCGTCAAAGCTGGTGGGCGTACTGTAGACTCACACGATTGTCGATGTTGCCCATGTGTAAAATGTGGCACGCTGTACTGTGGGAAAACAACGCCGACACTTACACAGCAAAGGGAAGGTGATTCCAAAAATGAAGACCATGACGCCGCCGAACAGCGACAGCACAAAATAGCTGGTGACCATGACCCCGACGACAAACAGAGTGGGGTTCTTCTTTTTGAAGTTCTTCACGACGGCCTTATTCTCCCCCGCCCATACCGAGCCCACGAAGACCAGAGCGACCACGGTTCCTCCCAGAAACATGCCAAACGGGTTGAGGAACCTGAATCATTGGGACATGAAAAAAGATAGAGCACATGTCATTTCGTTAAAATAGCACAACCTGCTGGTGATGACAACATCAGCTCACATCCTGGCCAGTCGGCGTGGAAACCGTAAGAGGGGCAGAAGCCTGCAGCGAGGCCTGCAGACTCATGATTTCCACTACATCACCCCCTTGTTCAGAGAAAACTGTAAGTGCTAAATCACAACAAACAAGCAGCAGATTTGTGATCCAGATCTCAAGTATCATCACTGACTTTCAAAAAACATTTAACATCCAGATAAGTTCATTTAAAAACCACAAAAAAAACAGAGGGCGTGTGGTTGGTTTGACAATGTAAAGCACTTCTGAATATAGCTCACAGTTTCAGCTCTGGTCTCACAAAAAGTTGATGCCAGTGAATGCGCAGATATATTTAGAGAGAAAATGTTGCTACAGGCCAGGTAGTGAAAATGACTCAAATCTAGAGGCTCAAAGGGTGTTAGGGTGGCTCATATGTTGGCACAACAATGCCAGATGGCCCAAAAAATAGCCTGCATGCTCGTGATGGGTGCGGGCTGGAAGTATGCGGGTTAATTAAGTACTAAGCTAGCTGTGTCTGTGTTAGCATGCTGCTAGGGACTTACCCCACGATGAGGAAAACCACCAGAGCCGCGGCGAAATAATTGGTTTGGTAATACAGGAGATTGCTGATCACTCTGTTGTTCCACTTGGTCAGATCTCCGAACTCGGGTTTGGCGAACCGGTCCGCTCCGGGGAAGAAATCATCCCACGGTCTGAGGGGAGCGAGCTCCATCTTGGCTGCCATGTCTTTCCAGTTAGGGGGAAAAAAAGGCTCGACCCAAACATCCACACACACGCTGCGTGGTGTTTTGACAGGTCAGCTGATCGCCGTCCGCGCTCGTGCAGGAGGGGAGTCGGAGCAGGAGGCCTCGCTCGGGATCTCGCGAGAAGTCAGATGCTCTCGGAGCGGTTCGGAACGGTGGAGCTGCGTTCTAGAATGCGCATAAGAAGATTCGAGAGGAAATTGTGAAAAATAAAAAAACGCGAAAACAAACAAACAACAACTTCAAGGAACATCTAAAATGATTTGTTAAACACCACAAAAGACAATAAAATGAACATATACCGGGGCTTGGTGATTTACATAAACTAAATTAACAAATACTTTGTTACATACAGTTTTTTTTAGATTGAGTTGCTCTCAGAGAGCAATTTTAAGAAAACGATATTTATACTGTATATAACAGCTGGTTTCAAGGTCGGGTAAAATAGTTAATAGTAATCTTTAGGTAAAAATTCAAAAGAAATCAAAATAACAAATTATTGCTACACAGATTCTGATTTTAATGGGGTAACATTTATTACTATCATCATTGAGTCACTCCACATATAATAATGGTGGACGGTGTCATTTTTGCCCAGATATTAAATGTGGAGACATTCTTCCATACATAGATGAGTTGAAATTATTCTATTCAGTCGTTTTTCCACAAGGGACTTTCCACATTGATTATGAAATTACTGAAATATGAATTAATAAAGGTTTTCTTTCCTCAAAGGTGTCTTATTTTTCGCCGCCGTGTAAACCCCGCTTCCTCCCTGCGCGCAGCTTTGACGCTCACCGGCGCCCCAGACTCAATCGAGGACATGGGACCGTGAAAGTATGGCGGATGCCGAGGAGCCGTAAGTCTCAATGGACGAAAAAAGATCATTTTCACCCGCTTTGAAGTGTCGTTTGTTGTTATTGAGCCGCCATGCCTGAACACCGTGTCGCCTTCTTCTTCCAGGGAGAAGAAAAGACGGCGAATAGAGGACCTGACTGAGAAGTTAGTGACGAATGCTAAATAAAGGTCTCAGGTCTGCGACTGCTGGGCCAGTAGACATGAAAATATATATCTATATACTTTTTTTTTTGCATATTGCATCCAGTATGACACAGTACATACACTCACACTGACTTAAGTTAAAGCCAGCACCGCGCCACCCCTGCGTCCTCCTCCCAAATCAATCCATCATCAGCATTTTATCTGTGTCACATTCAGACAGCAGACTATCCCCCCAAAACAGGCTCTGAGCGTGCAGTCACAACCATTTATCCCCAGACAAGTTAGTAATGCGTTCAGATAAACACTGCATAATACCAGCCATGCAGAAAGAAAACACTGAGGTGGATGTTTGTACCTGACAAACCAGGTGTGTGTAACAGAAATAAAGTTAATCTGATAGTTACAGCACAGATTTGCAGTGTGATGCCTGACAGGGCATGCACTGTAAAATTTCCTGTTAGTGTTAAACAGTATAGCGTGTTGATTTCTTGTACTGTATCTGCATTAAACAGCATACTATTAAGATTAGTGCACACTGTGTGCAGTCACAGGAGGAAGTAGTATGGAACTGGGGCACAGTGTATGTGAAGGAGGATTCTCAGCCATCCTTACCTTGTTACAGATCTGGCTTCCTTATTAAGTTGCTGCTTTGCCAGTCAGTCTGATGCCTTTAGTTCAGTTGTTCTGCCTTGATTCATCTGTAGAAAGTTGTTGTTTTTTTCTGCTGAACGCACGTCTACAGATTTTTTTTATCATGTTTCACCAACCTGCCTACCACTCGTTTGGGTACCGCCTGTCAGGATAAATATCATTATCAGAAGGATAAGCAGGAAGAAATGTGCTGGTTGAAGTTCATAGTACATAGTATCTTGGTTTGCTGTGTGTCCAGAATGGCTGTAGATGGTGGACACAGGGACGGCGGCTGCGACTGGGAAGGCCGCTGGAATCACGTGAGGAAGTTTCTGGAGAGACCTGGCCCGTTCACCCATCCTGACTTTGAGCCAAGCACAGAGGTGACATAGAAATGCCTTCATGGGAACGGAAAGCGTTGCTCTCTTTCTCTTAGCTGTCCATTTTATGTTTTTAAATATTACGGTTTCATCTCAGTCTCTGCAGTTCTTGTTGGAGACTTGCAAGATTCTGGTCATTGGCGCAGGAGGACTTGGATGTGAACTCCTCAAAAACCTGGTAGGAAACATCTTTAATCTATTATTATATAGATTTTATAATATAATAATATTAATATATTACTTATAGTGAGCGGAAAAAACATAAGCTCTCTTTACTAGCACTATTTTTAGATAAGCTCATACATTGTCTTGTCTTGCTTTAGGCGCTCTCTGGGTTTCGCCTTATTCATGTGGTTGACATGGACACAATTGATGTGTCCAACCTCAACAGACAGTTTCTTTTCAGGTAGGTTTCACCCCTAATTTCTCTTTTCCTTACAGTTTTAACAGCAGATTAATGTTTGACAAATACAGTATACTCCTTTACACTTGCATAATATGTGTTTTTATAATCTACATGATGCTTATTGAAGAATATAATATGATGTCCCTTGTTCATTAATGAATGAGATTAGATTCAGTATCCCACATTTTCTAACACTGTTATATTCATCCACTTAGGCCCAAAGATGTTGGTCGACCAAAGGCAGAAGTGGCTGCTGACTTCATCAACAATCGAATACCCGGGTGTAAAGTTGTCCCGTATCCTTTTTCAGAACCAAGTTGGGTTAAGTTTTCATCGCATGAAATTTCTTGGCCGTGATTTTTATTCCTTAATTATTATACAGCCACTTCAAGAAGATCCAAGACTTCGATGAGTCTTTCTACAGACGTGAGTGTTTTTCTTTGAGATCAATGCTTTAGCCGAGCTTTCGCCTCAGAGGTTTAATGCGCTCGTCTCTTCGCAGAGTTCCACATCATCGTCTGTGGACTGGACTCCATCATTGCCAGGCGATGGATGAACGGGATGCTGGTAGGAGAGAGAAATTTGATTTAGCTTATTGTATTTCAGTGTGCCTTTACCTGTCTAGCCTTTGCATATCAGAAGTGTAACCTGCGGTGCGTTATGATTGCCGCTGCCTTCCCTAGATATCCCTCTTGAGTTACGAAGACGGGGTCCTGGATCCCAGCTCCATCATCCCCCTCATCGATGGAGGAACGGAGGGCTTTAAAGGAAACGCTCGTGTCATTCTGCCCGGCATGACTGCGTGTATCGACTGCACATTGGAGCTGTACCCGCCGCAGGTCACTTTTCGATTGTTCTTCAAAGATTTATAACATTCACTATACTTCTTCGTCGTTAATGGATGATTGATATGACAGAGTAGTTAATCAATTTATTGCTAACACTTTCACATATGCTGTTTGGCGTGTTTTGTGGGTGGCAGAAAGCATCTGTGTGTGTGCACAGGAGGTGATGTTTCACATTTCCATCTGCAGCAACAGCTGTTTGTTTGGGAGGCGCAACAGAAAAGGAAATGGTGCCAGAAAAGTTGATAAAAATGTGTCATAAACACACACGGGAAGTGCAAAACCAGACCAGCACAGCATTTTGTGACAATTTGTCACTCCCACAGAAAACAAGTAAAAGTATTAGCTTTTTTGTGTAGCTCAAGCTGTTATTTTATAGATTCGATTTTATAGCTATAGTCTTTGGTGGATTTCACTTTGCACAACAGAAAAGGGGTCTTCTAGTGTGACCTTGATTTTACTATCCACAGATAAACTTCCCCATGTGCACCATTGCGTCAATGCCCAGGCTACCAGAACATTGCATTGAATATGCCAGAACCCTACAGTGGCCCAAAGAAAAGCCATTTGGAGGTAAGCGTTCACATCTTTTTTTTATTTTTTTATTTTAAACAGATGTAAGCACATTATTGTGCACATTGTTACAATAAAGGCTAAGAACTTGGATTTTCTTCCCATCGTAGATACCAGCATAGATGGAGACAATCCAGAGCACATCCAGTGGGTGTTTGAGAGAGCCCAGGAGAGAGCGTCAGAGTTTAAGATTACAGGAGTGACGTACAGACTCACGCAAGGTGAACCTGAATTCAAAGACAATAATTTATTCAACACTAATGTGGTACTTTTCGTGGTGGAGGTGACACATTCCTCACCCTGACTGTAATAGTTAGCGAGAAATAAACTGACGTTTTTGTTTTTAACAGGAGTTGTGAAGAGGATCATTCCTGCTGTGGCATCTACTAACGCTGTTATTGCTGGTATGAAAGTAATTTTTTTTCTGTAGTCAGAAAGGACACATTTGTTGTGGTATTTTTGGTTCATCAAAATATCAAAAGAAATAGACCCTTGCCCAAGCCCCCTGCAGTTAATGTCGCTAATCCTGTCTTGCTGATAGTTCTCTCGCACTGCACGTGGTTGCAGAATATTCATTTAAATTTAACTGCTAGAATATGATTTCACAAAGAATGAAATAAAGCTGGCCTCTTATTTCAAGTTACTGACATTTGATTTTGTTGGTTAAGTCACTATCACTGGCTCATCTTTCTTAGTTATGGGTGCTATGCAGCGATTGGACAATTGCTGTTTGGAGGAGGGATTCAGCAAACCGTGTCTGATTTACTGTGAACAGTTGTACGATTCAACTTAATTTTTCTTTGTTCTCAATAGCTACCTGTGCCACAGAGGTTTTTAAAATTGCTACAAGGTCAGGGCAAAACAAAATTCCCAGTTATTCCAGTTATCTACTGATTTGTTGAATGAAGGTAACTTAACATCATATTTTTTTATTTTGCAGCGCTTATATTCCTTTAAACAATTACCTGGTCTTTAATGATGTGGATGGACTATACACATACACTTTTGAAGCTGAACGAAAGGTTTGTTGTGCTCTAATTGTCAGTAGCCTCAAACACAAGAAACCGTCTTCACAGCAGTGTAACGCACATTTCTAATAACTACTTTCTTCTTTGTTGTATTGGATCGGCAGGAAAATTGTTCAGCCTGCAGCCAGGTGCCTCAGGATCTCCAGTTCCCACCTTCTGCCAAACTCCAAGAGGTTTTAGAGTACCTTACGGAGAACGCCTCTTTGTGAGTATCCAGAAAACATATTTTGAAATGCATTTTATGGAAACATTACAATGGTCTGATGGTCTGTTTTCCAGACAAATGAAATCCCCGGCTATCACCACCACTCTGGAAGGGAAGAACAAGACGCTCTATTTGCAGGTA
>JAOXYL010000050.1:12940056-12958742 GCA_028564955.1 Terapon puta | reverse complement strand
TCAGTGAGATGATTCAAAATCAGAAGGAGGAAAAGATGATGATGTAGTTCATGCTCAGTCTGAAAATATTAAACTAGGTGGCTGAACAAGCTTATGAGTGGTGCTATGTTTTGATATGTGAATGTTGTTTCTCGACTGTGGCTCGAGTGCTAATACGTTTTATCCACTTGGTGGTGCTGTAGCTTTAAAAACGTCTAAATTAGAGCTGAAGCATTGAATTTATTTGCTTACTTGATCATATGTGTAATTATAAATAAAATATTACTGTATTTACTTAAATCTATCATCTAATAAAGTAAAGAAATTATTTAAATTTGACCGTGCCATTTGTAAAAGTCACTGTGAAGTCACTAAGTCTGTTTCAACTTCCCGTGCAAAACAGAATTAAAATCTGTCCCTTTTTCTCTAAATTCTCTTCCTCAGGGTCATCGCAGGAGAGGACAGGGACTTGTGAAGTGGTTGCTGCTCATCGTTGCTGCAACAGGAACAAGATTGAAGAACGCTCTCAAACAGTCAAGTGCTCCTGCTTCCCAGGACAGGTGGCGGGGACAACAAGGGCTCTGCCCTCTTGTGTTGAAGGTAATATTACTGGGACCCTCTTCTACCCTCTCTTAAACTGAAATGTTCTGACATGACATGAATATATTACTTGCCAAAGTGGACTCAGGTTAGTCAGTTTCACTCAGTCCACTGATACTGATGCTGTCAAGGACCAGAGAGTGTGACATCTGATTGGGACGCCCCCCCCCCAAACAAGTCAATTTTGAAGTCCTTTCATCTAAAAAGTGACCTGCTGTAGTTTGTTTTTCTCCAGCCTCTATTGTGCGGCAGAAGTGGTGGTGTAAAATGGAGCCGTGTCTTGAGGGGGAGGAGTGCCGAGTTCTCCCTGACCTGACTGGCTGGTCATGCATCTCTGGGAACAAAGTAAAGACCACTAAGGTGAGGCGAGAGCCTGCATTAGTGTGAGTCACAGCGGCACCGGCACTGTGTGCAACTGCACATTGTACTCTGTCACAACACAAAATGGCTTCAGTTTAAGACTGGGTATTTATAGACGCTTAAACGCAGTCATACGGTAAATCTCCTCCTTTCTTATTTGGCAAGTTTTGTGCAAAACAGGGGCCGGCAGACTTGTGAATACTCATCATAAAGCTTTATTTTAGTAAGCTCTCCTTTGATGCCGAAGGATTCCACAATCAAGCATAATCACTGCTCCCATTGGCCATATCAGCCCTCTTGCTCTCCACCAGGCACAGTGGGCTCAGAAAACCTAATTCTATAATCTGGTGAATGATGGGGCCAAGAGGACAAACATGAAATAAGCTGTAAACTAATACTGAACACTAAAACCCATGTAATTAAATCTGACGGCCAAAGGAAACCCCAATACATTTTGAGATGCACTTTCTCACGAGTTGCCTTTTTGCTGAACTGTTTTGTATGTACAACTGGAAGGGGAAACATTTTCTGGTGAAACAGGGGCAAGTTAGCACTGGTAGCACGCAGCCAGTGATCTAAAGATACCCTGTAGTCATGTGGTCCGTCAGATTATGGTATTGAACAACAGAGTAAAACAGAGGAGAACAGTGGTGGGAGAAGAACTCAGATCATGTACTTAAATCTGGTGCTGTAAAAGCACCAATACCAATAGTAATACTTAATTACAAGTAAAATGACTACATTGCCTTCAAACACCTACTTTTCATTTTTTAAAGGCTTAAAAAAGACATAACCCCCTTGAGATATAGATAGTCTCTTTTCAGACTCTAGTCCCAATTGCTAAACTACATTTTTTTCTCATCCCTCACCTTTATCTTTAAATATACTGAAATAATTGTGATTTAAATTAACAAAGCCATAATTGTGAAATTTTCCACCTTCATATGTTCTTGTTTTTAGGTGGCGCGGTAACAAGGTAGAAGCTCCATCTAATCAGTGAGAGCCCGTCCCAGGCTGCAGCAGTCACCTTAACGAACACAGGACTCTGAGGACAGTGAACGCCCCGTCAGATAGAGCAAAGAACAATATAGATTTAATTAGATATCTCCTGACTGGGCTTTAAACTGGAGGAACTCATTATTTTAATTTTCTTTTGGCCTGAACACAATTGTGGTTGAGGTTAATCCCACGGAATAGACAATTTATTAGCAATTGACTTCAGATAAATGACGCGGAACCTTTTCCCAGTCCAAACGGACAACTGCTGCACAAGTCTCTCTCACTGTTTCAGTGCTTGAAATGCTGAGCACATTGTGATGCACTCAATCAAAGTTTGGATGGGCCTGCTGGCAGACACTTAAAAAGAGATTTTGTGGATTTTCAGGAGGCAGAATGTGAATCCAGTCACTGGCTTGTGACTCTCTCTGCTGATCAAAGCAGAAGACCAGAAATACTGAGAAATTTATGATTATGTAGCATTTGTAGACAACGCCATCCCGTAGACTTGCTCTGAGCTGTGTAAAGAGGTCAGATCCCTTTGGACCACTCCTTGCCATGAAGAGGCACTCTCAAAAACACGCCTGCACAAACACACACACACACACACACGCAACGGCTGCTTTTCAACTCCACTGGTTAGACAGGCCACCACCTGCAAGGCTGTGATGGCATGCACACAAGCATGAAGCTCTGATGCAAAACAAGGACTGTTTGAAATGCTAATCATGGGGAGAAAGGGGAGAGAGAAGAGGAGAGGAGCTTCTTCACTGTTGAGAGTATTTACATCATGCTTTTGTTTGTCTCTCTAAACTGAGTGCTCCTGTGGAGGGAACTCCGCTTATAGTAATGATGGGCAACATTGGAGATTTTTCTGCCTTGAAGCAAAATCATAGCCGCTAACTGAACAGAATGTTTACCATTATTACCACTTCATCAGTTGTCCTCTTTATATGAGTAATATTCCTTCTGGAGCGACACTGATTGCCTCTCTTTTATCTCTTGAGTTCAGTCAGACACTTTTTACCTTGGCAATGAAGAGGCGTCTTTATAATAACAACAAATACGGTGGCTGCAAATCATCCCATCTGAGGCCTCAGACTCGTGTGAATGCAGCATGCTGTGTGAGCTGAAAGCATCTGAATTCTAAGCAGTTTGCTCCAATGCTTACTTAACGCAATTATGCATTACGATTGTTTTGATGGAGACAAGATCGCATCTTCACCGAGCCGTCGCACAGTACAAGACTTTGTAAACATTCAAGTTGTAATTAATATTTAAAGGTGTGAGAAGAAGGATTTTTCTAAAAAATATAAAGTACATGCTCATGTGAAAATAACCCCTCGCAGACATCAGTGCCAGTGTTTGTAATGTTTCTGGATATCAACCTTTGAGCAGTTGGTGTGCACCCCTCAGATAATAACAGGCAGGCTGTGAGGGGCTGGGACTCAATAAAAACTGAAGTTTCCACATCACAACCATGTGGGACCACCAGAAGCTTGAGGAGGGGCTAGCTATGAATGTTCCACTTTATCAACAGCAACCAACAAATCCTACTCATTCTATCTTTAATGTTATCGCTGTGAATGTCATAAAAACAGTAAAGTCATGCCATTGTGCGATGCATGCAAGATGCACTATAACGATATTGAATGTGGTACTTTTGAAAACCCTCTAAATCAATGATGTCATCTAGGCTTATCGCAAGTTGTGATTCTCTTCATGGGCTTCATAAACGGCAGCGCCTGCATCATAACCGTGTGTCATATTGGGGCTATTTATCAGAGGCTCGTGATGCAGCTGCGGTGCAACAGTGTTATAAACATGATCTGACGCAAGGAAGAGAGTGGTTCAGCGCGCTTGTTTACAAAAGATCTCAGGTGCTACAATGTCCTGCACTTAAAGCACAATTACTCAGTATTTTTTTCCAGCATCTTAATTGATATTTGTATCTTTTCTTTGTATTATACCATCATTAATTCTTTGTCTTTAGGTTTTAGAGTGTCAGTCAAGAAAAATATGCAATCTGAAAACATCACCTTAGGCTTACAGAAATTGTCATTTTTATTGGTCTCCAACAATTTTAAGACCAAATGATTAATCAAGAGAAATCACCAGCATATTAATTAATGAGACACTTTTGATTTTCTACATTTTTGGCATCTCATGTTGCAAAATGTTGTTGTATGCACCAGCAAATACTTGAATATTTTCAACTTCGTTATATATCGTATCATTCATTAACGCTTGTTAGTGAATGATTCACTTCCCAGGCTTGGATTGAAAAAAGTTTATATTATATTATATTGTATTTAAATATGATATATTATTGCAAGTTAAACTCTGGAGCTGGTTGGGCTTTTGCAGGATTCCAACAGTAGTCTTATCCCCAAGTCTTGCCCATTGAACCACTCCCCATGTTGTATTTATGTATTCATATTATACAGAAATGCAAACCTCATTGAAGTTAAAGGTCCCAAGATTCCCCGACTGTTCTCAAAATCTGAGTAGACCTGGACAAGAAAGCTTTGGAAAGATCTCACGGAGCTACATTTCCTCACCTACAGAAGCTGCAAAAAAAGATGACTCCACTGGGAATTGAACTGAATAAGTTGATGTGTGACTTCCATATAATAACCATCCCGGCACTCTTGTCTGTTAACTTTTTCGCAAAAATACTGAGATTTAAACTTTTTCATTCCTGTATACTGCACAGAGTATATATTGTATTGTCATGGTGGCATATAGCCTGTTATATACAGTGATGAGCTGTCAGCTTTATGACCATATTTTGTCCGCTAAGAGATTTTTTTTTCATTCAACTTTTCAAGAAGAACTAACTTTTTGGAATAAAAGTTTGAAATAAGGTAAAATCTTTTACACCCCAGTGGGGTTTATGTCAACTTTGACAGCCTGCATCCTCAAATTTGTGCCTGTATTCCTAAAATACCAGCAGCACTCACAACTTTCTGTTTCTGATTCATTTTCAAAGGAGCTGGTGTGACATTCATTAGGTGACTCTCAGATGTGTCTTGGATAAACTGATTTATACACACTCACGCAGGTTCTTGGAAAAGTTTAAGAAATCCGTGTGGTGCTGCTTGATTACCTTTTATCTGTAAAATAACCTTAACGCCAGCGGAAAGATCTTTATCTCTATGCTTTTGCACAAATTGAGGAGCAACCCTCTGAGCACCTGTCATAATGCGTGGCTTTAAAAATAAAAATCTTATTCTAACTTCAAATTCAAAGCAGCCAAAATAAGGTAATCAAGATAGGAGATATAGGATCTTCACTGGAGCATGTTGCGCACAAGAAAAATGCAGCAGAGATGAGGAATCACAGCAGACGAGCACAAGATTTAATACATTCATAATTTTTCTCCCTTGCATCCACAAAATGGGACTGAAATAACCACATTTTAGAGACAGTGTTTAAAAAGCTCTGAATGTCTTTGGACTTAGTTCTCATGTTTCAAACCAGCCACAAATAACACATTTCTGGCAGCTTATTTTATTTCATTTTGGAGGTGATATGTGGCAAGGAACCTTCCCTCTCTTGTGTCTGTCTACTGGGGACAGTAGTTCATGTTCACTAATAGAAAACAAACTGTCCTGGGGCACATGAAACACATAATGGAAATGCTGCTCTATTCCCCTTTAACAACTTTTTTTGACACTTGTAATAAAAAATGTAAACACAATTCTTGTCTCTCTGTCTTTGTGTACACACTTTGTATATGTGTGTGTGTGTCTGAACTAAATTAACCTTTTACTGCAGGCAACTATATAGGCGACTCAGAGCAATAGACTGAAAGTAGTTTGGTTATGGCTGAAAGGTTTCATCTATTTGCTCTGTCATTATGCATACATACTATCTGGGATAGAGATGACTTTTTTTTTGCTTAATTAAAACAGAGAGGAACAATTACAATTTAATGAACAACATTAATTGGACAATATTAATGTTATCTGCTGTGTGTGATGTATTCATATGCACTCATGCCTCATGGCTGCATGTTACACTAATGAAACAGACACTGTTACGTACCCCTACAGGGAGCAGAGACACATTGCCAATATCGCTGTGAGAGTCATTCTACATCTTGCAGAATGTGTGCATTTTATGAATTTATTGTTTAAAGGCTTTTCTTTTATTTCTGAAACACAGGGGGGAAACTCTAATGGATCTCAGGCTGTCAGGTTTCATTTTACTTGTTTCCATGTAAATCACAAGCAGTTTTGTGTTTTGTGGCAGGTTAAGTGCAGAACTATTTCTATTTTCCCCTGGAGTCTCACCATTGCTATGAAGTTGAATGGCAAAAGGAACACATGTCCTTTTAAAGGTGTGCTGCTATCTGGGCTTTATTTCCTTTGTACAGAGCCAAGCTAGCTGTTCCCCCTGTTTCCCTGTCTCTATGCTAAGCTAAGTTAACAATCTGCTGATACTGAACAAACAATCATGAAAGCGGCATTGATATTCTTTTAAAAGTCTCAGCAAGAAAAAGAAGAAAATTTAAATGTAAAGACTGTGACTAATTTAGGAAAAGAAAATGATGTTATCTTAGATTTTTCAGATGGATAAACCCCTTAATGTTCTTGGGATTGGCCTTCACGCCACACGACTGGGGCTATTTTTAATTTTTATATACTTTTTAATAAGCCTATGTTTTGATGACAGCATGTTTTCCCTCTGAAATGCCTTGAAAGCTCACCCTGCCCTTTGCAGAATGTTTCTTACATTTTAGGGACAAATCAGGACAAAGGTGTAAGCGCATGATCTATCCCCTGAACTTTCATATGATGTGCCCTCGCGGAACACTGTTCAGCACGGGCCATGTGTTCATGTGCTCACCCTTCAGATTAGGGCAGCCTAATTCCCTAAACTATTTTTAAAGTGTCTTGTATGGGTAATTGTGATTTACTGTCAGGCTCCATTAAAGTCAAGCGTAAGGGTGAAGCCAGAGTGATGAGGAAGAAAATAACCCACAGCAAGACACCACAGTGAGGGAGAAGGATTGGACACGAGTCGGCCGCTGCTCACTTCATGTCCTTCCCTTGTGCAGCTGACGCTCACATTATGTCATTGTCTGCCATGAAAAAAACAAATAAAAATAGTTTTATTGGTGATAAACAGAAAAGTAATAGGACTAAAAATCTTACAGATGTTATTTATTATTACTAGAAGTTCTTTCAGCCCTTTTTGAAGGCACACACCACTTTAATGATGTGAGACATTAGAAACCAAACCAAAGCCTGTTTAAAGTTGTTAATACTCATTAGCAGTGCAATTTCAACTCAGTTTTAATTTTTTCTCAGTCTACAATTTCAGCCTGGAATTGCAATATACCCATAATAAGAGCACAAAGCCCTTGGTCTCTGCCTGGAGGCATTTCCATGTCATGGTAAGTCTGTTCAGCTTCTCCACAAACTGAACTATTATACCAAGTCTATTTTTGCATACCTGTAGTTATTGTGTACTATATGCTGTGTTGTTCACAATAGCTTGACAAAAGGTGAGGGGAGCTCATCTTTAATTCAAGGCAGGCTCTCTCACACTGAGATAAATCCGCTCCCCACTTATAAGGAAAAAAGCCTCCAAGTATTCATCTCTCCATTCAGCAATTATTTAGCCTTACCTGTATCGTGTGCAATTTCAGAGAGGGATTCAATTTCATGTTTCCGTGAGGCATTTAGCTGACGCTTTTACCCAGAGCGACACTGACTTGCTCAAACTGATGCTCTTCCACAATGCCAGCGCTCCAGCCCACAGCATATGGCCGACACGCACACATGTCACGTTCACTTCGAAACAATCACGTCAGGTTCGCAGCGGGTCACACCCTATTCAAATTACCACACCTGGAAATGTTGCATTTTCTTGTTTTTTTGTCCCCACAATACGGTGTGATTCAATTAGAAAATCATTTTTAGCCCTTTGATTTGATTTACTCTCTCACATTTGTCAGAGTGAATATCTGTAAAAGCGTCTCTGCAAAAACACAAAATGTCAGCTGAGTGCCTCAGCATCGGTCTGACATAACTTGATATAACCCAGTGCAACAGACACTGTGCCGGTGTCATTGTAAATCTGTCTGTGTTTGCTTTGTGTGATCAAGTTGTTATTCCTTTGTGAGGACCTAACGGCATGAAAGGCCTGGTGTTCTCTGCATGAATCATTTAGATGAAAGCCTGAGGAGGAGGGGGAAAGGAGCATGAGGCACCTGATGTCAACTTTAATTAGAATCCAGTTTAGTCCACGTTACCTTGACTTTGAAATCCCCGAATCCTGCAGGGGCAGAGGAGACGGTTCTCGGTTACAGGATGTGATTAGACTACGTAATCTTGACAATTGCTCGATGCCACAGAAAACAAGCACAAAGAGTTAATGACTTTTACAGAGTTAAATTATTTGTGTACACTATGTAAGTGCATACCTTGCAGTTTCTTGTGCTGGTACCCAGTGCAGATCCAGCGTTTGCCACCGATGTTCAGTTAATTTGATACATCACTTATAAAAAGGCATCTCGGGCATTGATCCTCTCTCAAGCAGTTAATTAGTGGTGTGTGGGGACGTTGTCTTGATAGTAGTTATTTCACACTCAATGCCTTATCATCACATCCTGTTGCTTTAAGTTGCACCTTGATATTCATGGAAACAGAGCAGTGACTTCCAAGTGCAGAGAACGGAGCATGACTAGACTGTCTGAGTGTTTTGAATGAAATGTGTCTTCGGAGCAGACCCATGGGAGCCTCGATTCCCAGGACGTCCCCGGTGCATCATAAAAAGAAGTCAGGGCACATCATCATCACTTGTGTCTTATTTCTCACTGTTCTGCAGCTTGATGTGAGACATCAGAGCCTACAGCGGCAGCCCAGAGAGCCACTCTGAGGACTGACACAAAATGGGATGCTGCTTGCTGCTGTCTTGCACACATTATGCCAATTTAGCAGTCCCACGTTGGGCAGGAAACATTTCAAATACTAGCTCACGTCGCAACAGCTTTAAGCAAATGAACCGAGCGCTAAACAGCATTTTTCATGTTTTCATAATGTCACGTACAAACACATGATGTAATTTCAGCACAATGGATGATGGACAGTGTGCTATAATTTGGCATCTGTGTTTATGCAGCGCGGTCCACGGCGCAGATGGAGCAACAGACAACATATGCAAGGGCAGAAATGGAGCAGGGAAAACACTGAACACACAACGTTCAGATTCCTATTAATTCACTATTTACCGCTAACACGACCACACCTGGATTTACAGTGCAGAGCCCCTCTTTTCATAAGAGATGAACACCAAATTCACACTCTGCTGGTACATCAAATCAGCTGACGCCATACAAAAAAGATTAGCACATTTTTCTTTGAGAGCCCCACTTTCCCGGTTAGCCTTTGCTAACCCGCCTCCATTTTACTGCTTCTTTTTTTTGCGCTGGGTCTCTTTCATGAGTCTTTGTAAACAGCTGAAAATTTCGCCCCATTTGTGATCTCCCCTCTCTATGCATCACTGTGAGATTCTGTGACATTCTTTGAAGATATTGGATTTGAGCACTGGTTTCACCACTGGCAACCATTTTATCTCTCCAGGCAGAAAGCAGACATCTTTGAGAGATCACAAAAAATGCATTTGAAGAAGCAGCCTTTCTCTGGTAAAAGGGTAAAAAATAACATTTCGGCTTCCATCCTAAGGTTTGCATATGCAGTGCTATGTGGCAGGATCGTGAAGTGACGTACAGGCTGCTGAGGTAAAAATGGGACCACAATTTTCAGAGATGCATGGGAGCTGTTGAATGCTACCGAAAATAATCACAGTTTTATCTTTAAAATGACGGTGGTGTACAAATTTCACCAGCACAAATGAACTGTGGCACTGAAATAGAAGCTTTCTGCTCCTATTCAAAAGATTTTTAAGGTTCAGTTCATGCAAATTGTTTAGGCACTGGTACAAAACTCTTAAACAAACAGATGATATTAGAGGGGGGAAAACATTTCTTTTTTCATGCCATAAATGGGAGAGAGAACTGGTGTGTTCGAATGAGCAGACAAGAGGTGCTTTTAAACAAACTGAATGGAAGCGGACAGTGGAAAACAATGAAACAAGTGGAAGGCACAGGAAAAACTTTCATTTTTCTAGAAGATGGATGACACCTCGCTCAGCAGCAGCAGTCACCCAGAGTTCCTCCTGGAATAATTCCCGAGGGGCAGAGGCTGTGAAAGCAATGGCCAGTATCCCACTGTGATACTGCATCAAAGTGTTGTAAATACAGGAGCGAGTTCTGTTTCCCATTCATCTACGTGTGTAATCTTTCCTTTATGTACCCGTGTGCACTGAGAACAAGAGTAACTCCTGTAAATAACCTGGGTGTCAGGCATAAAGAGGCAGGTCTGCAGGTGGGGGGGCGGCTGAGGTGTTTACGGTCCACATGATTCTGAATAGATGTTACATGTACATGTTCAGAAATACATACGTGGTTATTTGCCATGCTGGGGAGAGTTAGATGAAAAGAGAGATGCCACTCTCATATCTGTATATTAAATACAAAACTATAGCCAGAAAGGTTGGAAGTTTTTTATTTTTTTTATCATATCTGATCTTATCTTATCTCTGTTCCACTTTTTCAACTTAGCTCTCCGTAGTCTGGCCATTTACCCCCTGTAAAATCACATTATTTTTACACTTTATTAATTATTAAAGAGCAATGAGATATCAGGTATTAATTAATGAGTTTTAAAGTTGCTGGTTGGCAGATCCTGCTATGTGAAAAAGACCCCAGGCTAGCAGTTTCCCCCCCGTTTCCAGTCTTAAATGCTAAGCTAGGCTAACATTTGCGTGGCTCCAACTCCTATTTACCACACAGCCGTGACACTGGTATGAAACACATTTCTGAAGAAACAGTGAGCACTCGCATTAGTTACAGGAACAATGACTTTAATGAAATTTAAGTACATATCAATAGATGGCTTTATATGTACAATATCATCATTTGAATGATTTGACACAAATAAGGCATCTCAAGTATCGAAAACAACCTACTGGTATGACATTTTTGGTGAATCAATCTGTTTCAGGGTAGCTGACACGTTACCAAATTCGACCGCTAAAGCCATTTAAGAGGTGACCAAAGGCATACGAGTACCATACAAACAAATGGTAAAATGTACAGTATCGAGACACAAAAGCTCAATTTTCAAAACGTCTCCCTCACAACGCATCTGTTCCATCTTAACATCGCATTCTCGAACTCACCAAGCTTTGGCTGTGTTGGGTTTTGTGGGTAACAAGAGGGAAGATCAAGACTGCATCCAGGGAATCGTTTTTCACCACCACCATAAATAAAGTTCATGTACACAAGAATGGACAAACAATTTATGTACAATATTTCTCCTCTCACAATGTCTTTGTTTTTTTTTCTAAAAAAAGAAAAACCTGAGGGCTGGCAACTACTGTACTTGCTTATCCATTGTCCTTTGATGCATTCCTCTCTTGGTGCTTCTTAGTGAACATCTGTTTTTTTTTTTATCTCATGTCTGAGGAAGGACATCAGATGCTCTCCAGATATGAATCCAAACACACAGACATTCACGTTCCATGTCGAAGTTGGAAAGAAATGACGAAAAAATATTCATTACAAGGTTATGATGAAGTTCCCTGCAGGCAGCTTGGAGCGTCAGTATTTTCAGTAGCCTTGAGCAGGATGTGCTTTATATATTCTACATCTTTTTACACTTGAATTGGAGAAGTGTTCACATGTCTTAAAGCAACAATAGGTTCATTGTCTTTGTGGTAATTGGTCCTGTGACAGTGCTGAAATGAGAGGGAAAGACGCATTAAGGATGATGTAAATATCACAGAATTGAATAGAAATGGCATGTTTTGCCCTTTACAAAGCTTAGCAATTAAATAAGATGAGAGAAAATAATTAGCATAGAGCTGTCCCAGTATAAATGAAGAGGCTGACCTGCAGATTAACTTTTGCACCAGAGGCGTTCCCTTGCATCCTTTTCCGAAAAGTGTTAATATGTTGACGTTGTGTATGGCTGAGTGTTCTGACAAGAGAAAAGAGGAAATTGAGGGATGAGACCATGTTGTTAACAAGTCAATTTGCAGTGAAATTCACTCCCAGTGGCTGTGCCGTGCTGTCGACAATGCGGCGAGTGTTGCCATGCGCTTTTTCACCACTGTTCACCTATAACGTCTCGCTTTCCCACAGTCAAGAGAGGTTATCTTACCCTTGTGGTTTTGATCTTGTTGCCGGCGTAGCACATCCAGCCTGAGTTGTCAGGGAGCGTCTTGCATTCCTCACCCTCCAGGCAAGGCTCCATCTCACACCACCACTTCCCAATTACTATGGACGCTACAGGCAACAAAGACAAGAGAAATGGTGATGCAGGTAACTTTTGCCCTAACAGAGTGAAAAACCAGATAGCACAGCCCGGCAGTTTGCAGATAGATGGCCATTAGGCGGGGGCGTCTAACCCTAATTATTAAATGTGCCATGTCACAGGTGGCAGCGTGTGACTTGGCGGTATGTGTCACATGTAAATGCTGCAGGCAAAAGTGTTGCCCATTACAATGCTGACTCTTTATTAGATGCCGTTATACATGAATGTAGAGGGTGGAACTGAGGCTTTTCATTGAGTGAGTGGATCGGACTGTGACTTGACTTTAATGCACGCTATATTTCTGCCGTCAGGAGAGAAAATTGCCTTAAATACAGGGTAAGTAGACAGTAAATGGTTTGTAATGTGTGACAGAGGAAAAGAATCTGTCAGAGCTGACATCGAGAGACCTCAAATTCCCCCCGTCTGTGCAGAGATTGCGGTAATATTTGCAAAAGGATTTAAGATAAAAGCTGCAGGTGAGAGGTTTTCCTAAAGCCAATATGTGTTTTAGTTGTGTCAGCCCAGAGCACCAAATCCATTTCTTACAAGGGATTGAGGTTGTGTGGAAGACATTTATCAAGGCATGTATAAAACCAGCATGTAATATCTACAAGGTACATATGTAATCAACAGCCAGTTTCCTCAATACCTCTTTACTTTATGTTGTTCTTTCTTTCCTTACTCTTTCCCCTGAGGTGCGCTACATTCAGCCGTTGTGTTTGACTGTCTGCTGCTGTAGTAAAGCTTGCCCCGGCAGAAACCTTCTGCTGTCTGTCAGAAACTGAATTTGGATGTGACATTATCCCAGGTAATGTTAATCTTATCTGGGACAAGGCATTGCATGGGCGACTCAGGCTTTTATTGTAAATCTCTGTATCTTTACAAAACATACCAGATTTTTCTGGCAGGATTGCTCTTGTTTAGTTGAATTAAATATAAAAATTTGAAACCATTATTTCGCTTGTTCAAAACTATTTTTTTCCCCTCATGCGACATAACTGCAGTCAAGCCTGGCATTTCGTATTTCCTTCTGCTAAAATACTCACCGTCCACACAAGATGGTCTGTTTCGGGTGGTTCCAGCCACCTTCCCAGGCAGACAGGAACACTTGACCGTCTGTGACCTCTCCTCAATACGATTCTTATTACAGCACCTGTGAGCAGCAATTACTTCACATGTGCCCCCCTCTGATAAGGAAGAAAAAAAAACAGACAACAAACTACATTGAGTCAGCATCTCAGGGGTGATCAAACAGAGCAACATCTGAACACCTCTTCGTAAACACTGTGGCTAAACATAGACTGTCATCAGTGGAGAGAAATAACTAAAAAGGTATATTTATTCAAGTATATTTATGAATGCTACTTCATTCTTCTAATTCACTACATATCTGTGAATTCGATTTCACTTTTTTTCCCCACAAAATATGAGCTGTAGCAGGTTGGTTAATCCATGTGTTATCAGAAAATGAATGGATAACTACGATGATGATGGATTTATCCTAAATATAAATCCCAATAAATCCAAAATAAACAAACAATAAATAACTAACTTAAAACTGGATCTGTGCAATAATGCTACACTTATGTTCACTGTTATTTCACTGTTGACTGTTTGCACTCATCTATACTCATTTATACGTGGATACTATATATTTCTTATAAGTATATTCTCAGGCAGGCCTTTGGAGAGGCCTGACCCCAAGGTTGAGAACCGCTTTCTTTACGACTCACTGGTGTCTCTGTGTTTCTGCTCCTAATGTTGAATACTTTGAAAATATGACTCAAGGTGCCTTAATGGCATGCTTCATCTACAATATTAATGTTCATAAATTATTTATTTTGACAGGTTTGTTCCGCGCAGTGAAATAACAGCGGAACATCACACAAGTTTGCTGTAAACAAGAATAATAGTGGTTTACACTCTTTGAGCAAGCGAGGCCCCTGCAGCTCACTGAATGTAAAATGATGATGAAGAGATGTGTAAATGCAGCCGGGGAGAAAAAAAGACATCTATTTGCAGGAGGAGAGGCCTGCTTCAGGGTGATCATGAATATGAACACTGGCTCCACCATGCAATTATCACCAAACTACTGGCTGTGCCCTGAAGGATGAGAGGACTGGACCGAGCGGACTCGACCCACCTAGACCGCTGGCCTCTTCCACCCACCGTGCTCAGACTCTCCACATATGAGAGCTGTGCGGCAAAAGGACCATCTGACAATTACACCCGTCAGCATGACACAAGATCAAGGAGGTTGTAGAGAGAAAGAGCAGCGAGAGGGGAAAAAGTATCTGGTATTTGGCCAGCAAAGTGATTTGAAGTAATGTTTGACAATGAGCTGTGGGTTTGTGAAATGTGTCGTGGCCAGATTTGCATATATCGCTTTACCTCATTTGAATATTTTGGTGTGTGAGGCCTTCCTGATGCAGAGCACTTTCTTAGAGGCAAAAAAATGCAGCTGTGGGCAATATCTTCAGCGAAAACTGGCCCTAGTTGCACAAAACCGCAATTCAATCAATGTGAAAGCCAAGTGGTGAAAATAATTAGCCCGTATGTCAGCATTCTCTAATTAGCAATTATAAGCAGCATATCAGCAATTGATAACACACAAAAGACCATAATGCCTCTTTCATAACTTGTTCTGTGAAGCATCCATAGCTGGTATATAAACAAGTATTTCATGCTTGAAAACACAACATAACATGGATATAAGAGGTTAATTAATTGATAGGTTGATGAGTCATTTAAGTAAGCAAAAAGTGCCAAATATTTCCTTGTTCCTGTTCCTCAAATGTGAGATTTTGTAGATGTCCTCTGTTTTATACTTTATATATTATAAAGTAAATATCTTTGGCTTTTGAGTAACACTTTACGTCAACCACCCCAAAGGATTTACAAAGAGTATATGAAAATGTAATGAATGGTTTAGGTATGAATGGTTTAATCAATGTATTTGTCAGAAACCACAACTCCTCTTTTGGGCACTCAATCAATGGAGGCTTATGTAAAAAGTAAAATTAATTTTGTCATTATATGGAATATGTCTTCAGATGTTATAATTTTTTACATTTTTCAGTAGTGTACATTAATCAACCAATAAACCAAATGAACAACCACATTAAAGTGTGCTTAAAACACTGTAATAGATCTTTACACACTGCTTTCAAATGCTAAATGTCAAGTAAGTGCTACTGGGATGGTCACTGTCTGTCAGACAAAATGAGATTTGAGACCATATATGTAATGTAATTTTGCACTCAGAGCATGTGATGGGTATTTCTACAATTTTATGGACATTTAAGCTAAATGATAATGATAATGAAAACTGTCTATAGTTAAAGCCATAACTTTAACTATATACAATTATAAGCAGTCTTTACACTTCACAAAAGGTAATATACATTTTATTTTTTTTACCAGCAGTCCAAAACCCCAAAATATTCTATTTATTATCATATATGACAGAAAAAGTAAAAGTAAACAATGAGGTTATTATTGAAGTAGTTGCTGAATAGGTTTCTTTGAAGGACTAACCAGTTAATCTGCTCCTGTAATCACTGCAGCTCTAAAAAAAATAAATAAATAAAAAATCAGAAAATATTCTGTACATTTGCTGACGATAAATGCTAAATGGAGGAGATGAAACAAAGTGTTATCATTTAGCTTTACATTGAAAGCTTAAAGAGGTCATCTGGGATTACAAGAGTGTGGACGCAGCAATTTTCAGATTTGCTACCAGAAGTGATTTGCCTTTGTGGACATCGCTGCATTATGTAAAATATTTGTTCAGCTTACAGTTTTAAACTAAGCCATAAATTGGCTTAAATTTGAAAAAAGGGCACAACAGAGGGACAGAGAGAACACAACAGAGGGACAGAGAGAAAGAGAAAGTTGTGTGTCAGTTGCTGGCAATAATTGAGGCTATATGGGAGTTCCTTTTTGGGATTAACCAGCGCAGGCCCACCTGATCGGCTAGATAGAAATACATGCAGGCTCTAGTATTTCTGCTTTATTGCCTTCAACACAAAAACGAAAACTCCTGATTTTGATACCAAGATAAGTCAGAATTAGTCTTCAGTGATAAAACTTATCATCCTCAATTCAGGATTACACGTTTCCCATGAATGGACGTAAAGATAATTTGCACTGCCTGCTTGTATATCTTGCTGAAATAAATGACAGACCAGTGACAAATTAATGAACAGACCTCACGTCGAGAACAAGTGCTGATTGGCAGTTTTGGATGCAAGGTTAATTGGGAAATTTCAATACAGGGTGAGGAAAGAAGGAGGAAAAATACTTGTCTCTTTCCTGCCTCTTGCCAAGTCTGCTGAGTTTCTCGGGGTTATCATGACTCCTGGCTCTGTTGTTCAGAAAACATCAACAGCCTTTGGTTTAACTGAATAATATCCAGATCTTGGAGCCGGTCTGGGAGAATGTTGCCTGCTGTCTGATGCACTCAACAAAAGGGCATGTCTGCACAACGTTAATCGTGATGTACCAGTGGAAGCAGTGGGGCATCATTTGAAAACAACAGCCCACAGGGGTTTGTTCTTCTTAATGCATCTCCTTAATTGCATAAGACAGCCCCAGATTTCCTCTTTGATCTATTAAAAACACACTACTCAACAGAATTAACTTGCATTGCTTGTTGCTAGCAAACAGAGCAAAGAATCAGGATCCTCTATATTTGGAAATCATCACCTCAGAAGAATACATTAAAATCAAATAAAAATGCAAATCAGAGTGGTATTTCCAGCTGGCAGGTGTACTGGGTACCTTTAAACAAAGGCTATGCAACACTGACGAGCGCTCTCCAAGTTCACCCATGGTTTCAGCCTGTGAGTTCAACACGCTGCACGCTCCGAGACCCCATCTTTGCATTATAAATATTTCAGAGGGAGACGGAGAATAACATGGCTTGAGATGAACGCTCTCATCAGGTGACGGCTGGAGCCATGCAAGGGTATAATTGTTTTCTGTATTTCCATTTTCCTCCATTATCAGTGACTATGAACAAAGTCGGTCTCCCAAATGACAAACGGCTGCAGAGCGTGAGTGTCTGTGGGTGTGCGAGAGAGAGAGAGAGAGACAGTGTGTGGTCTCTCCAGCAACGTATTGATTGACAGGGAACAAGGGTCACACAGAAATTGTCATCCGTCAGGTCAAAGGTCGCGCAGAGGCAGAGGGTCTCAACTGCAGCTGGGCTGTTTTTGTTGCCATGCTCCGTGCTCCTGCCTCTTCATTACTCTGAGGCTGTCAGGGAACGCAGTGACCACCTACAACCTGCACCCAACAGGGCAAAGCTCATTTTTGGGTGTGAAGGAGCTGAAAAAAGTCATCTCTTTGTTCTATATGAAGCAGAGGTTTTGCCATGTTTTCTGGGATGATTTGTTCCTGGTTGATTTATTTCCTGTGCTGAGATTTGTTTTGTCGGCCTGTTCTAGCTGCAGGAAAAATAAAATCCTCCCCAGGAACAATGAACGTTCGCTGCATTTAGTGTTGTTGTCTGCGGTTTAAATTTTCAGCTCTTTGTCTCGTCTGCACTTTTCGTTGGCCTTGACTCAGCCTCGCATTAAGGTGACTTCTTCTTTGACCAAGCAGGCTGAGGGCCTTTTCATGAATTCTACACTGTTTTTATGGACCCTCATGAAGTCAACATCGGCGTAACCTTAATGTCTGACCGAATTGAAGCATTTTAATTGGAAAGTGCTTGGCTCCAATTGCACATTCATTTAAGAAACTGTTTCTAAAGTGCAAGCAAAATGAAATAATTGCTATGTTAATTTGTTTTCTGTAATGTTAACATTTACTCTGGGGGCACTCCACTGATGTGCACTTCCAAAATGTTGGAGGGCTAACAAGAGACACAAAAAGGTCAAAATCTCTGAGGCAGAGGCTGAGACATACAGTACATGTCCATGATGCAATTTGATAGCATCTTTTACCTTTATGAGTTGAACCAGCAGTTATACAGTATAATATACATTATATAAACATTATGAAAGCTGACTTTGTACATTATCAGTTCTTTTAATACTTAACCTTGATACAGCCCATAATACTTTTGAATGCTGGTATTGTAATGCAGTGGTATTTTTACTTATATTGAAATAAAAGTTCTGAACACATCTTCTAACTGTATATCTATAGTTCAGATTATATTTTTACAAATGAAATACATACAGCAGAAATGTAGATATGAAAACAACCTCACTGCAGTGTCCATCTGAGGATGCTCTGGAGCCTTCGGGAGTTCCTTAATTGTAAATATTTATTTTATTAAAATAATGTCTCTTAGGTCATGATCTGCCACTAAATAAAGCAACACAACATCGGTAGAGCTTTTAGCCCACC